>OX382275.1:1235000-1589630 GCA_947507595.1 Pyralis farinalis
ATTTGTGATCTGTTTTCTACGTACGATTAAAACAATCTAAGGAGTAACCTCCTTGCATGCTAATAGCGTGGAGCTTTTTGACGGGAATCGAATGAACTATCCTGCCGAAGGCTTTGCTGTAATCAGTGTACATCATCAACTGGTGCTGGTTCCAACATAACAGTGGTCAAATAATCGCTGAAAAGGATTACGTGTTGTAGATGTGCCTTTGAGAAACCCGTGTTGATGTTCATTTAGTTCGTGTTTGACGGAGGCATACACCTGGCGATGAACTATTTTTTCGAGAACTTTAGCAAAAAACAGAGCTTAGAGATTTGTCTGTAATTTTCGATCAACTGTCTAGACCCATTTTGTGTGTCGGTGTAATATACACTGATTTTCACGTTTATTGTAGAGCAAATCATTTAAGATTTTTTGTACAGCAGTGCGATGGGTAATGTTAATGCTCTGGCGCATTTAATAATGTAAATATATTATCCGGTCCTGCAGATTTGTTTACGTCAAGTGATTTTAAAAGTTGGAAAACTTCTTGCTCGTTAATTTCTATATATATCCATATTTCAAAACAGATGCGTAAAAGTTTGCACTGTTTTTACTTTTTATGTGTGACCAGAAAGCTGTAGGTTTTTACTTACATTATTTTCAATCTTAGATATATGTATGAATTAAATAAGTCCCTCTCGAGATCTTTAGCCCTTCCTCTGAGAGTAACAAATGAAAAATTATTTGATATATTTTTATACTTTTTACGTCTATTATTTCTATTTTATGCGGTATTTTTTTTTATAACATTTTTTAAAGTACCTAATTTTTATGTAGGGGTATGTATCATTTTCGTATATAATTTTAGCCCACTAAAATTATATATCGTAATACTTATATCATATCATACGAGGCCGGTCATCTACACATTTCTGACGCGTAATTGACTATTTAATTGATTAATTAGGGGTGGATGAACAGATCGTTAGTATATGAAAAAGTTTGATACGCTGTAACTGAAATAAGGGCTAATAATAAAAATATACTTTCTTTAGGAATAATGTTGTATTACATATGAACAATCTGTATTTTTTCGCTGTGTCTCTCGTCCCTTGCGAGACAGTATAATACATAATAATATAATGAGAAATGCGCTCAGCATAAAAATTAAGACAGGTCACAATGCAAGTTTTCAAGATTTGTGCTCCTGGTTGTTCATATATTTTTTTTATACAACGTCGGGAGGGATTCAAGCATAGGGCCCACCTGATGTAAAGCAGTTACCGTATAGCTTACGCAATAGATTTATTCCCAAATAAATCTATTGCGTAAGCTATTAATCGTGTCGTATAAACAAGAGACTGCATCCTCTTGCATTGACTTGTTATGCAATTTGTGGTCCCAGTCAACGGAATTCAATTCTGTATTTATTTTGTCATAATGAGCCAAATGATACAAGTATTTGAGCGTTGGTTGTGTACGTAGTGGTTGCGAGTTGACGAAGTTAGCTGACACACAAAGTGCTTTGTGACGGGAGTCTTCTGTGACCAATGGATCCGAGCAAGTCGATACTATATTTACATCACTAGAGAGAACAAGGTACAATAATCTGTTGTAGCTATTTAACTGAGAATTGTATTGTGAAAGGTTACATAAGAATAATTTATCGAAAAAGTATGTTTGCACAATTCCTTGCACATTGATGTGCGTGAATCTTACGCCAACGTCATAACCCAAGTTAACCCATATTGGTCTGGTTAAAGTTACCTAGTACGATAAAATTGTCAGTGGGATAGCCCAGTACAAAATCAGTTAACTTATCGGATTACCAAAGATAATATAATACTGCAGTAGTATTACCCTCACCTTGATGACAAATATAGACAACACATATATTAGTTTTATACAATACTTTTTGGTTTCTTGTTGTGCAAAGTCAGGGTAATCTATATGTCTTCCGCAGATGAACACCAATCCACACGATATTTCGAATCGATATTACGTTTCACAACTATTAAGACACCACCTCCCCTAAAGACTGATTTGCACTTTGATAATTTCTGTCACGTATACAAACTGTATAACGATCGTCAAACAATTCTTTATCATTAATACTGTTAAGAAGCCATGTTCTGTTAAGCAAATGACGTCCTAATTGTTTAAACAAATATTTCTAAAAAAATATTTTTTTTGTACGTTTTGATAATAAATTGACAAAATCATTTCAACAAGTAAAACATGTTTAGCACGACATTAGATACAGAAAGATGCGGTAGTTTGAGTAAAAAGTACATTTCACATTTATTCCGAGTTCAAATGATACGAGTGAGACAATAATATAAACAAAAAGCGAAACGGTGTTTG
This sequence comes from Pyralis farinalis, assembly GCA_947507595.1. Classification (NCBI taxonomy): domain Eukaryota; kingdom Metazoa; phylum Arthropoda; class Insecta; order Lepidoptera; family Pyralidae; genus Pyralis; species Pyralis farinalis. The sequence goes on from OX382275.1 coordinate 1,237,347, forward strand.
AGGAATGAAAGTGTTACAGATTGCCAGATAATGATCGGAGATGAAAAAGTAGAACACGTGAATGAATTTGTTCATCTAGGTTCTATGTTTATGAGAAATGGAAAATGTGAGGGCGATATTGAAAGAAGAGTGAAAACAGGAAACCGTATCAGTGGTGCGTTATACTCCGTGGTAACAAGCGATAACATATCGAGCAAAGCTCGCCTTGCTCATTCAGGTTGAATTAAAGCCAACATTGATGTATGGCAGTGAAACATGGGTATGGCAGAAGGAACATGAAATCAGGGTGAAAGCCGTAGAAATAAGAGCGCTAAGAAGTATGTGTGGAGTGAGAATAATTGATAGAGTAAAAAATAGCACGATACGAGAACTTTGTGGAATGTAAGATGATGTAACAGCCTGTTCGAACGCTGACAGCGCATCTTCCGGCGACGAAATTTGTATCCCTTTGAACAGATTTTTTATTTTCGCGAATAAAAAGAAGTCACACAGTGGTAGGTCAATGCTGTAAGGAAAGTGGCCTAAGAGTTTGAGCGGCGTGCTGTCCAGGAATTCTCTCGTTTTGAGCGCGGTGTGCGCGGGCGCGTTGTCGTGGTGGAGCAATAGCCCGCGAAGCCCAGTATTTGATCGCTTGTTCTGTAAAGAAATTGGCACCAGGTAACCTGTCAAATTGAAAAAGCTCGCGATCAAAATCTTCCGCCCGCTTCTAGATCACTTCACTTTGGTAGGCGTTGATTCGTTTTGAAACACCCAAACCGACGACTGGCGCTTCGTTTCTGTATCTTATCGATAAATCCAGGTGTAATGACGTCGTAAACAGGCCGAGACGAGCCGCTTCAAATTTGTTTTCATATCACGACACCATTCCACCCGGGCCTGCTTCTGAGCAACGGCGTGTGTGGCTTGTGCGGCACCCAGAGTGAACTATCCTCCTCACGTGAAGATGCAAGGGTAGAATCTCGTGAAGGCTTCCCGATCCAATCTGCAGTATGTGCTGAATCTCCTGATACGTAACTCGCCTATTGCCTTGGATTAAATTTTTCACTGCTAGGAAGTTTTCTTCCGTAACAGCCGTCAAAGGGCGACCACGTCTTTCTTCATCCCTCAAAGTTAGTCGACGCGCTTGAATTCGTTATACCAACGACACGCTTGCCTCGGAAGGGCCTTCCTCTATGAATGCCATTTGTCTATCGTACGATTCGTCCGGTTTCAGGCGACACCTGAAATCGTAAAACTTCATAGCGCGATAATGTTCCCGGCGCAAATCCATTTTTCAATGAGACACGATAATTTAAATTAGCAAAAAATGTGGAGGGAAATTTTGAAATTGGAACGTACCTACCTATTTTTACTTATAAACAATCATATTTTCAAAATAGATAAAAACTTTTTTTCGTAGTACTTTCTGAGTGGCCTTGTATAGATCAAATTGGTGATGTGTTGAAAAAAGGCCCAATCAAAAGCACCCACAACCCAAGAATGAAGAGGTTGATGAGTGTGGAAGAAGCGAGAGTGAGGGAGTGCACCGATCCAAACATATCTTTGAATCGGTGCACCCGGCGTTCCACAGTCTCTGCCTACCCCAATGAGAGACAGGCGTGATTATATGTATGTATGCAAAAAGCGACTTTATATTTATTCATTGTAATGTAATAATTAGCTAACAGGTAGTAACAGTAATTCGTAATAGGTCCGAACAACAGCAATAAGAGAACAAAAGAATTACATTTAAGAGAGGTAGGGCGCATCAAAGCAGCCCGTCTGGGGAAGTACCTCCATCTCACAGAAAACCGCAGCCAAATAACAACGCCCTAGAGGGTTGTTGTGTTCCTGCGTGTGAGTGAGGTCACCAGTAAGCTCCCAAGGAGTTGCTGTGTAAGCAGCAGTGGAGGCATCGCGCGAGTGATACTTAATATACCGTAAGCGCTAATAGGCTACGGTACCCGCTTTACATCAGGTGGGCCGTATACTTGTATGCCTCCCGACGTAGTATAAAAAAAAAAAAAAAACATTGCATTGTCGCGTTGACAGTAAATAGTAAACAGGTTCATGTTTCTCAAACTTTGCGATACAATTGCAATATTTATAATTCGCATTTTAGGCGGTTCTATTTTAATGATATTATACTTTATCCAATACGCTAGCGCCAAATTAGTGATAAGTAAATTTTAATACATAACTAATAGTTCTATTGGTAATTTTATCGTGACAGTTTCCTTAGGCCGACTTCTGTTTTTATGACGATCAATTGAGATTCGGCATTCCGTCTTGCATGTATTCACCCAAATGGACACAAACCCTGATTCTTTAAATAAATAAATATAAATAAATAAATATTGTCGGACAAATTACACAGCGCCATCTAGCCCCAAAGTAAGCGAAGCTTGTGTTATGGGTACTAGACAACTGATAAACATACGTAAATACATTTTTTTTGTAAATACATACTTATTATACATACGAGTAGAAAACACCCAGACCAAGACAAACAGACTTGTTCATGCACACAAATGTTTGTTTTGTGTGGGAATCGAACCCACGAGCGTTGGTGTCAAAGTAGCGTAACAGCGCGTTTCACCACTGCGCCACCGAGCTCGAAATTTTGTTTTCTAGGGTGAGGTGGTCATTGATGAAGATCCGTCTGTCACTCTCAAGGCCCAAGTCCATTGGTACAATAGATCCGTCTCCTGGCCGCAGCCACAAACCCATCCTCATTGTTAGCTATCATTCCGCGTCGACACTCGTGTAATATAATTGATTTTGTCAGGAGGAAGTTCTACCTTGATGAGTTTAACAATTTATAATAATATCCTGTTCATTCTCGGAATTCGTCATTGGAACACCTTTAATTTCCCAATTATTTAGACTGCTTCCTCGCTCACTTTACTTGACTGTGGTTTCTAGTTATTCTAATCTGTTTTGGAGCAAAGTGATATATTTCTTTGTCTCCGTCAGCTCTCGGTTTATTTTATTTTATTAAAGTAAATACGCTGAACGAAGCTCGGTAGTATTTAATGTTAAAGAAGCGAGTGAGGTGTGTAACGACCGACTCACCCTTGCCCCGCAAGTATCTGCCTACCCCCCAAAGGATTTGACTGACGTAAAGGACGTTTTTATGTATATAAAAATAACTGATATAGTTGTTCCTTCGGACAACGCTATCAGGATCGAGTAATAAACACGGAAAGGCGAGAGCGCAAGGTCCCGCGTCATGAGTCACGAGCTGCAGCCGCGCCCTTCGCGGCTCTCAGCGTAACGCCTGTTATGGCTGTCGTAAAACGCACGCCGCACCTTATTTCATAAATTAAGGAGTGGTCCTCGAGAAAGCCCAAATATTTTATGTTAAATTTGCATCTCACGGAATTATTTACAATATTTGAATATCATCAAATATCACTCAATTGAAAAGCGAATACAAACGACTGAAACTCTCATAACTATTCTTTATCTTCCCGGCGTTGTTCTGTTTCCTGATCCATCACGATTGGCGGGATCCGCTACTAAGCTAAAGGATTTGGCGAAGATACTAATTTTGATATGAAGCGGCTGCCGGCAGTCCTCCACAACCCAGAGGGATTTCTTGGACGTGCAAGTTTCCTCATGATGTTTTCCTTCACCTCCGAGTAACTCATAAATACAAATATGTACCTACGTAAATACGAAATCACGAATTTAAGTTTGTGGTACACGCCCCTGGCTGGATGGGCTGGTTCTTTATCCACTGGGCTATCACTGCTATTCTCCTTCTGCGCCTTACCCCGTATCCTAATCCACTAGGACTGCCGGGGTCCGCTACCTAAGGATTTGGCGAAGATACTGATTTTTACATGGAGCGACAGCAGACCTCCGCAACACAGAGAGAGAATCAGATCCTTCTTAGGTTAGTTCACACATTTTTCGAGTTATAATATTTGGGACGTATGGGTATCACGAGGTTTTTTTTCACCGCCGGACAAGTGATAAATATGTACATAAATCCGAAAAGACGAATTTAGTGGTACATGCCTCCGCCAGGATTTGAACCGGGGACCAGGTGGTCATATGTGTGTCATGTGGTGGTGGACCCATACGCCGGTTCCTTATAAACTGGGCTATCATTGCTCTATTAAACTTATTATGTAGAGTTTGGAATCTCAGTTCACTTTGATAGAGTCCTGTGGAAGTGGATTGTGAGAGATAGTTATTATGAACGTCAGGGCACGATGGCAACGGTGGCAGACAGGATGGCAGGCTAAACAATGCACTAATAAAAAATGTTTTTTTTTTCTTTATACCAATATATACCAGGATAATGCAAATAAATTGCAACAATTTTGGTGTGAAGAGAAATGTGGGTAACTCATTTCTTCTTGAGTACCTGGAAAGAATTCTGTCCCTTTAATGGACCCACAGAGGGGACATATTTCTCAGAGTTAGTAGTAGTCCTTTGTGTTACTACTTCCTGTACACATATTATTTACTACATGATAGGCTTTGGGATCCATTAGAAATGGTTCTAGAATGTGTTCAAATCGGTTTTAGTATATAATAGGGATAGGGCGGCACTCGTACGTTGCCGACCCTGTGAAAACTTTTGATTCCTGTATGGAACCTCATGCTGTAGTCCCCTGGGAAACCACGAAGTACCGTTTAAGTAGGTCGAACGTTCTTATTTTTATCCTGTATTAGGTACAGCCTGTATAATTGTACATAGTATAATTTTTGTGTTTATCTTGTGTACTGCACAGTCGTACCATTATGACATACCTCAAAAATTACACTTTCTGATAATAAAAATAAAATAGAATTAAAATTATATTAAATTAAAATTCGTTCGTAAGATGACGTACGAAAGAGAGTTGGTCTGAAAGAGAGTGTGGGTGTTAAGATAAGAAAAGGCATACTCTGTTGATTCGGACACGTAGAAAGAATGCAGGATGAAAGAATGACGAAACAGATATACAACGCCAAAATGGAAGGATGTAGGAATCGAGGAAGGCCTAAACGAACCTACCATAACCAAATTGGTCGTGTTTTATTGGAAGGTGATGTCAGGAGCCTTACGAACCGGCGAGCGTGCATGAAAAGAGCTGTGAATGTTAAAGAAGCGAGTGAAGTGTGTAAGGACCGCGTCTTATGGCGCTCGGTTATCTTTGCCTACCCCGCAAGGGACCTAGCGTGAAGATATACTATAGCTTCGACTATTGTAAATCAATTTTGTATTCGCTAACTTTGAACAAATTCTGAAAGAATGTACGTATTGGAAATCTTCCAGCAACCGATTAGGAACCGGCGAGCTTGCATTACAAGAGCTATGAATGTTAAAGAAGCAAGTGAGGTGTTTAAGGACCGAGGCCGCGTGAAGTTATAGATAGATAATAATGAAATCGGTTTAAAGTTATTCATTAAAGTCGCTACTCACAGACCTTTGTACATTTGAACAAAATAGTTGCAGGTCTATAACCTGATATCTACTTATCCATTGCATTTATATACAAGTGAATACCATTAAAATTCGATTACAAGAATGTATTACATATTCATATTAAAAACAAGCCCATGTAAGTATTTCGATTTGCAATAGTTTTGGACATTATTGAATGTATTAATGCGTTAGGTGCAAATAAACAAATAATACATAAAAATATGTTTCCTCGTAACAAACCTTGCGTATCACCCACAGCCCGCACGCACGGTCCTTGACATACTCGTAGATTGCGCCGGCCGCGGCCACTCCACACACGCCCACTGATAACAGCATAGTGTGCCGAACTAAAATATATTACAATATACCGTAATCCATTCTAACTTTGGCACCCACCCAAATATTGGCATCTCTACATTTATAGATAAATAACAAAAATTCAATACTGTGGATAGAATGCAATCGTCTTAGCGTGTGGCTTACCATAAATCTTTTTCAGGAACACCGTTCCTATATGAAATCTATGTGTTTGTCTGTGCGTTTTTTCGAATATTCGAATTTTGACTTCAGATTCGGATTCAGCATAAAAAAGTAGAATAGGAATGTTCAGGAACACCGTTCCTATGTCTAGGAACATGGTAAAATGGCCGACAAATTAAAAAAAAATTAAATTGTCATATAAATGACGAGCCAGGTGTTCCTCTGGCAATACAAGCTTGCGCATTCTCAACTGGTGTTATAATAACTAAGTATTAAGGTTGAAAGTAATGTATTGATAAAAAGTTTGAGAGACTTATCCACATTTATTATAAGTAATTTTAATAGTATTAGATTCCATTTCACATTAAATGTTTCTAATTATTTCGAGATTGCTTTTTAAAGTGCCAACAATTGGGTGGATTACCCTATTTAAACGAATCATGTTTAGCATTGGTATTAATTTACTCCATTGACAATTTGTTTTATCGATCAAGTGACGGTTGTCTATGACGGCACCAGTTCCCAAATTTTACACTGTTTCTTACCGTTATTGTTTTCTTATCCGTTAGAATTAGCAGAGTACGCTACCTAAGGCTAAGCATTTAGCGAAGATACATTCAGACCTTTGCAACCCACAGAGAAAACAACACCTGTCTTAGGTCACATGCATTGCCAAATTTTAGGAACTACCGCAGATATTATCGATAAATAAGGAAGTAACTTTTTTAAATATAGTTTTATTTAGTAATGGCGGCATGCTACGATTTTTGGAAATCGCTACGATACGAATGAAGCAGCAAGAATGAAGAAAAACTTAGATCATTTTATAAAACCTACACTTGTTTACATGTTTTATATAACGTCGGAAGGCATACAAGCATACGGCCCGCCTGATGTAAGTTACCGTAGCCTATCAACGTTTGTAATACATTAAGTATCCTCACGCGGTGTCTCCTCTGCTGCTAACACGGCAACTCCTTAGGAGCTTACTGGTGACCTCACTCACACGCAGGAACACAACAACCCTCTAGGGAGTTGTTATTTGGCTGCGGTATTCTGTGAGGTGGAGGTACTGAGGTGGCAAAAATATGTTATATAATGTTGACGTTCAATAAGAAACATATGAAAACCAGGTTTCACACCTTGTAACGACAATATTACCGACGCTCGTGGGTTCGATTCCGACACAAGATAAACATTTGTGTGCATGAATGCATGTCTCGGTTTGGGTCAAAGCAGCTTGTCTGGTGAAGTACCTCCGACACACTGAAGACCGCAGTCAAATAACAAACTCTCTGGTGGGTTGTTGTGTTCTTGCGTGCGAGTGAGGTCACCAGTAAGCTCCTAAGGAATTGCTGTGTCAGCAGCAGAGGTGGCATCGCGCGAGTGATACTTCCTGCATTACAAGCGTTCATAGGCTACGGTAACCGCTTTACATCAGGTGAGACGTATGCTTGTATGCTTCCCGACGAAAAAAAATCAAAAATAAGATAATAAATATATTTATGTATGTATGTAGACAATTATTTAAAAAAGGAAAACAATAATATTATCGATTCTGATTCTGTTTCCGGAGTAAATATTGCTCCTAATAATCAACCGTTTTGACCACCGCATGCCAACCTGCAAATCATCACGTACGGTCCAAGTGTGCCAGTGAATGATGCCACGTTTACAACCATCTGACATAGCCTAACATTTCATTACATATAATATTGTTCCAGGATCACTCGAGGCGGCAGCGGCAGCGCGGCCACGGTGGCCCACCACCTCGGAGACGTGATGGCGGCCAGTCGGGACCACGACTGCAGCCGCTTCCGCTGCGACCGCCACTGACCACCGCCCGCGGCCGCGCCCCGCTGTGGGCGGGCCCTAACAACTTTGCGTAACCTCAATATGTTCAGATTCAGCTGAAAACAGTTTTATCTGGTCCATATCCATACTCCTGGCGTAGGCGTATTCATTCTCGGCGCACCGTATTTAAATCGGAAACAAAAGTTTTCACTTAAAACGCATGGAAAACCTTTCGAACCCGTTTTTAATGCGGCTTTCAGAGACAATATGAATACGGGGGCTAGTATTACAATCGCCTAGGTTAAGCCGTTTATCATCAGGCGTATACTGGTTTATATTTAAAAAATGTAAAGTGTTTTTTGCATAATCTATACGCTGGTTTTCACAATACACAAGAATTCGCGGTATAATCAAATATATTCCATTATGTCATTAGCTAACACAGCATTGAATTAGTGAGAATTCCTTGATCCGTTATTCCGTAAAATAGAGTCCCGTTTATTTTTCTCGACCTTAAATGGCCCTGGGAACCGTGCATCATCATCGGTGGTAAGCATGCACCCCGTCGCTCCTGTGTCGGCGGGTGTAGTCGTCTCTATCCATCTTCGGACACAGAAGATGTAGTCAACGACCGCGGCTCCAGCTACTGTGATCATCTCCACTCGACGCAACTAGTGGCGGATCTACACAGAATCGTTTTAATAAAATTAAACCTTTTTATTAGCGATATCCCGATACCTAATCCGTTACGACTGGCGGGGTCCGCTAACTAAGCCTAAGAATTTAGCGACGATACTTGATTTTGACCTACTTGGAACCTACTTGGTCAGACATCCACAACCCAGAGGGTATACCGGACCTTTCTTAGATGAAGTCTTTTGAAATATAACTTGTTGGAGTCGCGGGTCGCCTCAAGATGTTTTCTTTCCCCGAGTTGTACGAGTATATATTCGCATATAAAATTCGTACTCGCATATAACATCTATGGCGAGAGAACTTTGACGTCGTGGGGGAATAATGGAATATTATAATGCCAGATCGACATTTGTCGACGAAAGTAGTTGCTACCCGGTGACAAAGTTAACGGCGTAACTTGTGCATTAAACACTATATTTTTTCACTATAAAATGGTAACTTCCTTTTGCACAGGAAAAAGGAAATACCTATTTGGATAAGTATCAGGATATGACGAGAGTATTTTAATTTTATTGACAGATATGTACCTATCGGCGAGCGACCGCGGTCGATGACAACGCATTGTGTTATCAGACCGACGACTGCTTTACACGTAAATAAACGACTCGATGTAACGACTAAAGGAAAGTGTAAAAAACACATCTCTAGATAGCGATATTAAATATATATATAAGTATATAAGAATTCGGCTGGCCGAGTGCAAAAGTGGCAAAGGATTATACTCTGGTACTTGCGATATTTCAATATAAATCTATTAATATGCAAGATCTTTGACAGTACAATGCAGTGTAACGTGGTGGAGTACAGGTTCGAACTCTAACCCGGGTGGTCATATATGACCGCGAAATGTATGGGAAAACGTATATAACGGGTTCTGACTGGTTAAAGGAAGACACGAACATCAGCCGTGAGACGAGTGTGGGCTGATGCAGGCAGACCGACCAACACGGCTACGTATTGAGCATGAAAGCATGTCACCGCACCTCACATTCTCTGATAGCTTCGATTGGAGTTTCAGCCTTTGCGACTCTTGACTTCCATCTGCTGGGCCATGGAGTACATATATCTTTATGAAGAAATGCCATTTAATATACTTTTTATTACATGAAATGGTTTAGGACCGCTATCCTGCTATCGTTCATTCAGTAGTACGTAAGATTGTATGTACACGATATAACTCAATGAATTACTTAAATACTTTGATATATTGTTATACAACAATAAAGATAAATCTACAATCGTAAACGCATGTATGGCTTTTGATATTGTAATTAAGATAATCGATTCGTGAATCATTTCTGACATTCCAATATTAATTAAAATCATATTTATTTGTGTTCTGATTTCTTTTAATTTATTAACTCGTACCAGAAACAGGTTTTAGGAACAATTAAACAATGCCACAACATAAACGGCAAAGCACGTGATTGTTAAGTCACGTAAAGTTACGTAAACGTCTAAATACGTAACCACGCCATTATCAAATAATGGTACAAAGAATTGAAAAAAAAGCTGTTGAAATTTTTCAAAATGCAATTAGCGAAAATAATGCAGAATGAGTTACTCTAATTGGATTTTTTTTATTTAAATTTGAATTTCAAAATCTTAGTATTAACCTTAATTATAACATCGAGATATATTAAATTAAATCACCCTAAATAATAAACATTTCCTGGTGAAATGAGCCAGTAGTTTCGTTATGAAATTATATTCTGATCTATTTATTCTTAGCTTAAGTTTATTTAAGTTTAGTGTTAGGAACGAGCGCGGAGAGAGCGACATGAAAGTGCAGTATGTAAAATATAATGGTAGAAACAGTTGCCTAATGCTTTCGTGCATAATTCAGCTCTTACATTAACGGTGAATGGAGAGTGATACAAGATTCATGACAATGCATAACTTGAAGATTCAAACAAAATGTGAATACATAAAATATCCATAAATGTAATAAATTCGTAATCTTTCCATTCAAACTCTTTGGTTTAAGGAAATATACTCACTCTAGACATTCAGATTTCAAAATGTGATAGTGAATTCTTACTATGTTCATGCATAAGTGATTGTAAATGTCCAACATTCCCAATATCCAGCGAGCAGTATTGGTTATGATTGCAAATTTATGCTCGTTATGTAAGACGCAAAAATGAATCGTGTAACATCTCATTAGTAGCTGTAGGTGTATTGCCATTTCTATCATATTATTTACCCTTTTACAGACCAGTTATGTTCACTATTTATGTATTCAATTATTTTAATTGCTAAAAATACCGGCTGTTATTTCCTTGTTACATTCTCATAGACATTTTAAATTATGTATCTTTAACTTATTTAAAACCACTTAAGATTTATGTAATTTTTATATTGTATCATCAGATGACAGACAGATGACATGTGATGTTGTTGGTAACATAAACAAGTCACTCCCCGTGGCTACAATGAAATGAAATCACCTACTCCTAACTACCATCAGTATCCACCTCTAGTTATAGCTATATATTTATCGTTTGTTACCAAATAACTCTTTCTACTATTATTTATTCACTTTATTTTTTACAAGTTTATTTTTTGTAATTAATTAAGTATAACATTTATTTATTTATTTATTTATTATACCAGTTTACATAAACATTTTATAAAAACAATATTAATGCATTTTATAAACCACTGAGGTTTGACGCAAATGCAATGATACAATGTAAAATAAGAATACTATAGAATAGTGAGTACTTAACTACAACAATGAGATTCATTGTTGTAGTTAAGTACTTGTAGTGTACCGGGCAAGTACGTTCGAAGACATATATTAGGATATAAGTATAAACATGAATCTGTATATTTTAATTTAAAATCCTCGATTGCTAAATTATTATATTATTTTCGTTGTTGGTCGTGGCATGTGCAGACAAATCATTACATGAGATAAGATTGTGATTTTGTATATCTACCACTATGACAAAATGTATTTGTTTTGTTGAATCTTGTAGAGAATAATAAACCATTATTATTTATATTAAATTAATATTTATTTAAATTAAACAAAGTGGCGTTGTAAATATGCTTCAAAGAGTAAATTATTTATTTATTTTTACAATTAAAATTATTTCACTTACCTATCTGTTGATTTTTTTTCTGTTATCCAAATACTTTTTCCTTGTTAGACAGTATTTGTGATTTTGTATGTACGAGTAATACTGTCGACAGTTACATACTGAATAGTTGAATGTTATCTAGTCGATATACATTCTCGTTTTTTTATACTACGTATGGAGGCATACAAACATACGGCCCACCTGATGCAAAGCGGGTACCGTAGCCTATTAACTTATATTAAGTATCACTCGCGTGGTGCCTCTTCTGCTGCTTACACAGCAACTCCTTGGGAGCATACTGGTGACCTCACTCACACGCCGGAATACAATAACCCTCGAGTTGTTATTTGGCTGCGGTTTTCTGGGACGTGGATGTACTTCCCCAGACGGGCTACTTTGATGCGCCCCACCTCTCTTAAAACATCCTGACCAAGACAAACAGACATGTTCATGCACACAAATGTTTGCCTTGTGTGGGAATCGAACCCACGAGCGTTGGTGTCAAAGTCATTCACGACTGAGCCACCGAGCGCGTCAAAATAAGGCTCGTTAATTCCACCAACCAACACGCACCACCATTGTCGTACAAATTCCACCAGCGACATAAATCCAATGATGTCCTGTTAGACTGTTTGGTCGCTAATATTCAGGGCAATGATAATATCACTTAAATAGTAACCTGTTAAGTAATCTGCGACAGATATAACATGCTCAATAATCATTTAATTTGCTTTTGTAACTCTCCGGTCAAATTCAGTAATTTTTTTTCAACAAAGTTATCTACTTTCTAATTCGCCCACTCCTACGGTGACCATCTTTTAAATTGTTATTATCGAAATTCTAATTCGATCACTTACTAACTCGTCCATTTAGTCTCTAAGTTGACCACTTCCTTCTGGTCTGGTCTGGTCTTCGACGAGAAGTGGACGAATTACGAAGTGTACTTTGGAAATGGACATGTTGGGAAGTGACCTGACCAACTTGATCAAGGGGGTACATTGCTTTGAAATTCAACTCACCGCTACGAGTTCTGAGGTAAAATAGCGCAGATCTTGTTCTTGGATCAAGGTCGTATCACTTCAGAGCTTATTGGTTAAAGTATCCTCTATAATTACTCTATAATACATATAAATCAAAATATTTGAATCGGTGCTATATTTGCGAGTCGTATGAGGAAGCTCGAGGTCGCTCAGCGTGCTACGGAAAGAGCTGTGCTCGGGGTTTCTCTGCATGATAGAAACAGAGCCCACGGGATAGGCAAGCTGAAGTGACAATGCCGGCTGGCCGGGCCGGCTATATAGTTCGTAGCAGCGACAACCGCCGGGGAAGAAAGGTTCTCGAATGGCGTCCCCATACTGGAAGACGTAGTGTGGGACCACTAGATAGAGCGACGACCTCAAGAGGTTTGCAGGGAGTCGATGGATGGAGGTGGCACAGGATCGAGACGAGTGGCGCTCTAGAGGGGAGGCCTGTGTTCAGCAGTGCGGGCTGAGATGATGAAAAATAATGATATATTTAGGCGCTAAAACACTTAAGTTTCGGCGAGTATAGTCTTTACGCACCGTCATGTGGTTTAGAGGTATTTGCTTATATCTATCTCGGGTCATCATTTCAACTGTCTTTTATCGTGGAAATTTAGTGTTGCGAAGTAAAATTCAATAAACCTAAGCTCAATGCCAAAGAATGAGTACATACCGGTCAGTTATATGATATGTTTATTACAAAAAGACAGACACAAAACGTATGAAGTCATATAAAACATAGTCAATCCTCGTTATCAAGTCAAACTACGAGTAATCTCCTTCCGGTCGTCGGCCGCCGTCGTCGCCTTTGCATCCGGTTCCGACGTTCGGTTTTCCATAATCATCGCTGAAAATAAAAAACTATAATCAGTTTAAGTGTACGGAACTTACCGCGATTTTTAAGAGAGGTAGGGCGCATCAAAGCAGCCCGTCTGGGGAAGTACCTCCACCTCACAGAAAACCGCAGCCAAATAACAACTCCCTAGAGGGCTGTTGTGTTCATGAGGGTGATCTCATCACCAGTAAGCTTCCAAGGAGTTGCTGTCTAAGCAGCAGAGGAGGTATCGCACGAATGATACTTAATAAGCAAGCGTTAATAGGCTACGTTACCCGCTTTACATCAGGTGGGCCATATGCTTGCATGCCTCCCGACGAAGTATAAAAAAGACCAGTTGAGAATGCGCAAGCTTGCATTGCCAGAGGAACACCTGGCTCGTCAATTCGAATATTCTAAAAAAAGCGACAGACAAACGCACAGACATACGCACGGACAAACGCACAGACAAACATATAGAATTCATATAGGAACGGAGAAATATATATATAGGGAAAATACAAAAACAAATAATAAGTCCCGCATAAGCGATAGTAATGTGTTTACATTACTATCGCTTATGCGGGACTTATTATATACCGCGATATTTAAATTTTAAAGGTATAATCATGATTAACGATATACGGAACGAGAGACGAGCGGTACGCCACTGAACCCTACAAAACTTGAGTAACTAATTGGCCTACTAAATGAACAACGGGAGTTTTTTTATACAAGCATACGGCCCACCTGATGTAAAGCGGGTACTGGAACTTATAAACGCTTGCAATACATTATCACTCGCGCGATGCCACATCTGCTGTAACACAGGAACACAACAACCCTCTAACTGTTACTTGGCTGCGGTTTTCTGTGAGGTGGAGGTACTTCTCCAGACAGGCTGCTTTGATGCACCCTACCTCTCTTAAAACATCCAGACCAAAACAAACAGACAAGTTCATGCGCATAAATGTTTGTCCAGTGTGGGAATCGAACCCACGAGCGTCAGTGACAAAGTCGCGTTATTAACCGCTGTGCACGCTTGACTTGGGGAGTAAGCTGGTGAATGCGTGACGAGAGCGTTACGAAAAGTGTGATTGGGCGCGGCGAACGGAAGTTGAGAGGGAGATATAAGTTAGTGAAGATAGAAAGAGAGAGTTACGTTTCGTATATTACTGTAGGGGCAAGAGAGAGAGGTGCGAGCACACATTTTCTTTCTCTCTTTCTCTCTTAGCGAGTTAAGTTTCGTATATATAAGACACAGTGCAGGCCTATTGTCCGTATCACACTATGGAGCTAAAGAAGTTTCACTTAAGTCGTGTGGTCTAAAGCACACTCGTTATTTTAAAGTTAATATTTCATTTCATGAAAAATAAATTTGCAGTCAATTTGGTTTTCAGTCTACAGCGTCCGAGGATGTCTTGTGAAGAGGCGAAACACGTGTCACTGGAACGACTGGAACAACCAGGGCAGCAGCGTGCGCAGGTGCATGCGGTTCATATTTAAGATGACGGATTCGCGTAGACGACCGGAGCAGCCATGCCAGAGTTAGTTCAGTTTGTCTTTTACAAAGTTACAAGTTACTGAGTTTTCGTTAACATCGAATTTGTATGAATGTAGCGGCGTCTCTAGTGGACAACTTCGGAACTTCAGGATCCCATAAATTCTCGACTTCAACGCGAACGAAGTATCAACTTAATTATTTACGACACTCTCGTTCGGCAGTCCGGTGTTGCAAATATTTGTGAGCATCACCGGAGCAACCTGATGCATATTCGCAGCTATCTTGATCTAATAAGAAGCATTCGGAATTAATAGAATTAAAATGTCCGTATTATCAAAATGTCCTGTTATTCATTATGTCTAAAGTCTTAATGTAATACTATGATAATTTTGATTCATGGGTGTTTTTAAACGACTACCGTATATTATTTAAAAGTTGTTTTGCCTGGAAAGACTTTCTACCTCGGTCACCAGCGCCGTCTGCAGCGGGCAGCTGTTCATCCGCCAGGTCGGCGACTTCCTCGGACAATGGATTGCATTCAACGCACGGCAGGAGTTCCTCCTCCATCAAGTACATCTGGAACAGTAAATTGTAACGTGATCTAATACCATTTTATATTTATGGTATACCGACCCGGCACGGCTTCGAACGGGAGATCCGATCGCTAAACTTATCCGCTAGACTAGTATGAAAATTTACTGGAAATATCATCAAAATCGGTCGAGTCGTTCTCGAGTTCATATGGAAAAAAATATTTTGTCGAAAATAATGATTAGTCCAGTTTTATTAAACCGGCGTTCCTTGGGGACGCATATTTGGACCACTACTCTAGCGTTATATATAAATTATTTACCCACGCACGAACAGGAAACTGCATTTTATTTGCAGATGAAAGATATCACTCTCATGGTCACACAAATATTATATCGTCTTGGAGATGCTGATAAAACATCCCTTAATGATGTGATGGGATGAATTTTGTTAACACAACATTTATTGATTCGAGTTATAATTAGTGTAACTAATCCGAATTTATTGTATATATGTATATATATATATATATACACGTCCACGTATGGGACGTAAATATGACATAAATATGAACATAGAGGCAGTGAACGTCTGCCCAGATGCAAACAAGCGTTACCCGCCCGTCGACTCCGTATCCAGTGTACTTGTTGGCGGGCATGGGGACACTGTCCAGAGTGTCCAGGGGCCCAGCGGGAAGACGCCGCACCGCAGGCGAGAGCAGCGTGTGCGAACCGCCCACCCAGCGGTGACAGGCGTGGCCCCTGCATAGAAACAAAGAACCGTAAACAATCGACTAGCCTACACGTTACCAGCCTTTTGTTACCAGCGTGCCGTGGCCTTTTGAGGTCGTCGGTATTGATCGGTTTAGATTGAAAAGGATGAAACTTTTCCTACACTATCTGCGACTACTCGTCTCAAATTAAGGAGACATTGGTCAGCGTAGTAGAGGAAATTGAGGACATTTCCGCGCGTACTAAAATATTCCGCAACTCCTATCTCTGCCGAACTATTCAAAAGTGGAACGCCTTGCCTGCACATGTGTTTCCTCCTTCTTACAACATGGGATCCTTCAAACAAAACGTGAAGAAGCACCTTGTGGGCCCGCATGGTAACGTCAACTGACAGGACACTGTTGTCCTTTTTCAGTTGCCGCTGAAATTTGGGCTCCTCTTTTCGCGATCCAAGCATACCGCTCTCGCTTCTTCCACACTCATCAACCTCTTCATGCATGCTCTTCGGTTTTGGGTACTTTGGATTTGGCCCTTTTCACACGTCACCAACTTGATCTATATGTGTGCGTCTAACTGCTATATATTGTGAGATAAATATAATGATAATGATGAGCACAGCAATCAGGATTATGGTAAGTGGTGACCTGCCATCGGGCGCCGCGGGCACCCGCCACTCAGTCAGGCAGGGCTGGTCGGAGGAGTCAGCCGGCCCGCGGGCGCGCATGCCGGGCAGCGGGGCCGGTTTCCCGGAGCTGGCGTCCACCGGCTCCATCAGCGTCGGCACCATGCAGGCGCCGCACATCGCCCCGCGGGACACCAGCCGGGTCATCAACGCCGCCTAAAACGTCAACATAATTGACAACGTATCCAAACAATGAAAAGTGAAATACGACTTGAATGTATTATTATTTTCTCATATATTTTAATTACTGCGAAAATTATTACAGGGACCGATAAAGGAACCATAAGAATATAATTATTTCTTTCTCTCTTTTGAAGTAAAACTTCTTTAAGCACGCTTGACTTGGGGAGTGCATGACGAGAGCGTTACGAAAAGTGTGATCAGGCGAGGAGAACGGACGTTGAGAGAGAGATATAAGTTAGTGAAGATAGAAAGCGAGCATAGTGAGTAAAGTTTCGTATATCTAAGACACAGTGCAGGCCTATTCTTTATATTACACTATGGAGCTAAAGAAGTTTTACTTCAGTCGTGTGGTTCTAAAGCACACTCGTTTTTTTTTTAAATAAAACTTAAATTCAATTTATCAGTATTCAGTCACTGGGCTGTAGATAAAGGTTGAGGTGAGGCTATAAGTTTTTTGGCAAAATTGTCACCGAAGTCTCGTCCCGAAGATCCAACAACCTTCCTCTTCGTTCTGCTAGAGAGATCCTCTGAGACGTACCTTGGGTTGTAGAGTGGATAGCGGTATACCGATCGTGTTAGCAGCTATTCAATACGACTGGTGCCAGAACGACTGCATGAAACTTGCATGCAACAGCTGCTGTAACCACACTTAAAGATTTCTTTCTTAGCTACTCATTTTTGACGAGCTCAGCGGTGAATGACGCGTCTTTGGCACCAACGTTCGTGGATTCGATTCCCACACAGGGCATACATTTTTGTTTGTCTTGGTCTGGGTCTTCTTAAGAGAGGTAGGGCGCATCAAAGTAGCCCGTCTGGGGAAGGACCTACACCTCACAGACAACTACAACCAAATAACAACTCGTTGTTGTGTTTCTGCGTGTGAGTAAGGTCTTCAGTAAGTACCTAAGGAGTTGCTGTGTTAGCAGCAGGATGGCATCGGCATGGCATGTGACTCTGTCGAACGTCTAGTGGTCCAAGCTAGAGTCGAAGGTACAAGATCACGAGGCAGGTCACCCATATGATGGACCGATCAGATAAAGTCTGTTGTAGGCGGGCCATTGCATGAATGAATCAGAATGTCTCAAATCGGACGAGATGGCGGGACATTGTGAGACGAGCAACTACTGCCTCCAAACCTCCCTGCTGAGGTCCACGACCGCACTGCCATGAGCATACCGAAGAAGAAGAAGAGAAGTCTGGAGACCAGAGCCAGCAGCGTGCAACAGTCGTTCGGATTACGCAGCAGCTATTGAACCCCGTCGCGAAGACCTACCTGCTGGATCTGGTCTACCTGTACGCATTGGAAGATCTCTTGCGACATACCTTGGGATCTCCGAGCACCTGAGCCAAAACCGTGCAGCGGTCATTCAAATCTTTCAGCAGTTTCAGTACGTCTTCGCGGAGACCCATCAGTTGTATTAGTTCCGCCTTGGTAGTCACCGTTTCATTTATATCCTTGACAGCATCCTGTATACATACTGAACTCTGTACCAGCGTCTTCCCAAGGTCACAATAATAATTTCTGAGGTTCATGCACCACAACTGAATACGACGAACTCGGTGGCCCAGTGGTAAAAAACAACTCAGTTACTTCATAAATCACTCTTAGGTTCCGCTACATACTTGTAAAAGTGTGTAAGTCAGCCACGTTTCTACCGTAAATTTGAAATATTTATACTTAATTTACTATTTACATGAAAAAAATTGCCAACGCGGACGAAGTTACGGAAAACAGCTGATAAACATTAAAAAGCCTTTATTGCGACAGTTGTGGAAAATGTTATTTTTTTCGACATCAGGAATAAGTTAAAAGAGAACCTTACCATCCAGACGAGGTCCTGCCTGTGGAACTTCTCGTGGCAGAGCTCGAGACGATCCTCCAGCTCTTTCCGAACAGCCTCGAATGTCATATCCGTCAGCAGCCCATCGAGACGAGAATTATCTGCCTTCTCGGACACACAGAAAACAAAACTTATACACTGCAGAAAAGTTGACTTTAAAGAAAACTAAAATAGCGAGTCGGGAATTGTGCCTCAAACCTTGTATGAAGAATGTACACCCTCGGAGCTGGAAGTGATGAATTAATTTATTTATATTTGTTTAATTATTTTCCGTTAGATCTTATTAAATCTACTAGATTCTTATAAATAAGAGCATATATTAGACATATGATATATTTTCGCCATACTACGGAAACATTCACATCTTTGTTATGACCCCAGCTATAACTAACGTCAAAAGGAGCTGTCGTGACGTCTGTACCTTAGAGAGAGGCAAACTCTCCTTGGTGAACCGGCAGTATCATTATATCAGCCAATTGCTACACAATAAGGTTAACAAGTACCTATGTACCCATTGAATCTAAAGACCTGCAAAAGGACGATATCGGAATGGTTGCAGCGATTGACATATGACGACATGGAGAATCTGCTGAAGTAATATTAATCGATGAATTGTTAGTTTCATTCATTTATGGATTGTGTAATAATAAATTAAAATACGTATTTGTGTATATACAAAATTCATATAGGGTAAGGCATGGGTAGGAAGCATATAACCAACACAATTAAATCTCTTTGTGTATTTAACAAAACATGGAACTTGTATATATTTTTTTTGGGGAATGGGAAAACGTATATAACGGGTTCTGACTGCTTTAATGGCTGCGACACAGTCCTTAGAGACTAATGTAGCTGTTATCGTATTCTATAGGTACAATACCTATTTTTTTCTGTCCTCTAGTTATAATTGCAAATAAAATAGTTTTATTTCATGTATTGTTTTTCAAAGTCTATGCTTTCACAAGTTAAAGATTTCTGCATTTGCTGGAACCATTTTAAAAAGCAGTTGGACCAGTCTGAATTTGGGTCCTTTTCAATGGCATCATGGAATGCAATCACCGCCGATTCAAGACTCGTAAAAGGTGTGCTTCTAAGTTTATCTTTAGTATTACGAAACAAAAAGAAGTTGTGAGGTATACATTATTATACGTGAAGCTTTCTTCTTCCTTTCTGTTCCGTACCTTAATGGAAGTATATTACTTCCGTACCTTAACGGAATGTGCGGACGTGTTATCGTGGTGAAGAACGATATTGCTTCGACGACGCCTTTCGCAATTGTCCTCAATCAAACTTTGATTTTAATTTATATTACTACACCACTAAAGAAATATTATTGTATGTACTGAATCATATCCATCCATCCATCTTTGTCAGTCAGTTATTCACATTCATTGATAGGGGATTAGCCAACTTTTTAAAAAGTAATTCCAATTAGTCATAATGAATAGTTATTACGGTAAAAAGTTTCATTTTGAAGAAATAAACCTTCAAATGATCCAAAAATAAATTTTATTTATATAAAAGTGTCACGTAAAAGCACATGACGTCATTTGCCATCAAACTGCAAGCAATAAAAACTATTATTTTGTTCCTGATCGTAAACCTATTTGAAAGTTTGTAGCAATCAACTAACTTGTTGGTAGCTTATTGTTTTTTGTCAGTAAATCGATTGGAATAACAAATAGCTTTTGCTGCTAGTAGTTGATTACGCGGCATTTTAAATTAAAAAAGCTTTAAAGGTTTACCAAGTACGCCGTTTTTTAGTTATTTTTTTTTATTATTAATTTAAATCACTTTTTAAGATGTGCGATCCCCTAGTCTATAATTAGCCTTTTAACTAAGATAATGTTTAATGTGCCTTGATACGCCTTTATATATTGCCTAGACAATGCTAGTAAAAGATTGAACTATTTCAAGCAGTTTACTCGTATTATAGAATCGAATAAAATTTACAACAAAGAGTTAGTTTTTCATAAATATTTTCTATTTCAGAGGCAACAGTGAGGATTCAATGAGGGATTTATTTATATATTCTAAAGAATATGTGTTATACGTAAATGAGACGTGCAATTTATTTACTGAGGGCTATGTGTACTAATTTGCAGATGATATGTTGATACTGTTGATTGTAGGCTCTTGGTGGAATTTTGAAGACATCTCGTTAATGTTAATACTCGCACTTGTACAGATTCCACTTCACAATGTGTGTGGAATCTGTACAAGCGCAAGTATTAACATTGTCGCGATGTTGCAGATGATACTTGCTTATTGGTTGCACATAAAGATATTAACGAAGCCGAAATCATAATGCAACGTAATCTTGACATACTGTGTACAGTGGCCCGTCGGTAAATATTGCACTTTGGCAATCATCGCATTTCCGAATACAAACGAATGATAATTTCCATGTCCATCAGTTATTAGATTTATCGTGTATCATAGTTTGAATTCAGAACTAACTAACTAAGTACTTTATTGTTGTTTTGTTTTGATTCCGTGAACTATATAGAGCTGTAAAACTACTTTATTTTTAAATATCATTTACACCTTTTCCACATATCAACTAAAATAAATAAAATATAAACAAAACAAAATACTTCTTCAACCGACATCCAAAAAAGAGGTGGCTCTTATGTTTGACAATTAGGTATGCAACTAAAATGAATATTTATCCGACGACTGACGAAACACGAAATTTTCCGAGAGATGTTAAGAAAATAGAAGCACTGTTATATAATTTCTAAATATAATTATTTATATGTTTTATGTGTTTATATTATGTTTTAATCAAAAATTCTCAAATCCTTTCATTTCACTATCTGTGCTCTCATTCGCTATCTGAGCTCACTACGAGTATCACTATCAGCCGTATTTATCACTCTAGTCCATCATGTAATCGTCTACGCCGTGTTGAATTTTTCGATATAACATTCTCACGTTTGATTGCATGATCGCAAACTTTTTTCATTTTTCAGACCCGACGACTTAGTTTATTTTTCAGTCAATATTTTTTTATTAAAGTCATATCCACGTTTCTAGCGGCTACATAGCCTTTCAGTTGAGACCATATATTATCAATTGGATTAAAATCCGGATGGTATGGCGGCAATTGCAACACAGTGTGCACATGTTCGGCAAGTACCTTGGCCACTGAAAACTCTGTAAACCTCTCCTTGTGCTGACATATATTATTGTATATCTGGGGTTTCGTCAATTTTGGATCAACTGGAATTTCATGTCTTTCGAACAGGTTGATCATTTCCTGTTTAATGGTGTTTGAATTGGGGGGTCTTTTAACATATTTATTGTGATAGGGTGCGTTGTCGGTAACCAGAACAGAATCACTTGGTATATTTGGGATTAACTGATTAACCAGCCATGACTCGTAGTTATCGTTATTAATTTCCTTGTGATAATCGCCTGTAGTGTCTGTGGATTTATACGTTAAAAAGGCGCCGGCGACTAAGCCCTTTTCGTTTCCTGCATGAACAATTATCAAACGATGACCTTTTGAAATCGGTTTTTTATTCGTTTTTGCTTATCATCACTCCAAGTTTTTCCTTTAGTGTGGGACATATGCATGTAGGACTCATCCATATAGATTATATTTCTTCTTTCTTCACTAAATTTGCGTATTTTATCTAGGAAATCAATTCGTTTGAGACTTATATCGTGCTTTTCCAAAAGAACTTTTCGATTATCTTCCATTTTAGTGAACTTAAAATCCATCTCACGAAATATTTTTTTCAACGCCTTTTCAGACTCGTTATAATTAATAGCCTCAGATAATTTCGTTTTTAATGGTATTATTGTCGGCAGTTCATTGAAACGCAAGTGAAAATCGTACACCATTCTTCGAACAACATCATAATCAAAATCGTCCATGTCTAAACGAAATTCTTTTTTTGATCTCCCTTTTTTCGGAGCTGAACTTAATTGCACTGGAATGTGTTTCAGTACTGACTTCATTTAATATATTAATAAATAAATAAATATTGTCGGACAAATTACACAGCGCCATCTAGCCCCAAAGTAAGCGAAGCTTGTGTTATGGGTACTAGACAACTGATAAACATACGTAAATATATATATTTTTTGTAAATACATACTTATTATACATAGAAAATACCCAGACCAATATAAACAGACATGTTCATGCACACAAATGATTGTACTGTGTGGGAATCGAACCCACGTGCGTTGGTGTCAAAGTAGCGTAACAGCGCGTTTCACCACTGCGTCACCGAGCTCGTCTTCAAATTGTTCAAAGTTCTTCTGGAAAGTCCAGTGGCATTTACAACTCACTCTTGAACGTTCTTAAAATAATTACTTACATAACTACTCTCTTAAAATCACAAAAACAAACATAGTGATGAATTGTCACATAAACCTTTGCTATGCGACACCTACTTAAATTGTTATCGCTTGATTATACATTCTGTTACACTACTACTGGACATTCTGCTGCTAAGTGTGCTTTCTTGTACACGGTAGATACTCGTAACAAAACTACCTGTAGAACAAAACTACCAGTATTGCAAACGTTAATAGGTTCATTCACACTTTACATTAGGTAGGATGCGGCCCTCCACCGTGTTTGCCTCCCGATGGTGTAAAAAATGTGTTTAAAACGGCCGAATACTAAATCCATTGTTCTCTTCACAGAATGTACACATTTCCCCGCAAATGTTTAGGATCCTGCAACAATCTTGATAAACCAAACTTCACGCGCTAAAAGACGCGGACAGCATGTACCTAGTGGTATGCTAATAAGATCATCACAGGTTAAGTTTTCAATTGTGACCCTTCTTAATGTTATTACAGATTGTTGCTATGCACAATGTTCTAACAATGTAGGAACAAATAAAATACGATGGAATTTGTGTCATAATTTGACTGTGTCAAATCTCATCACGAGGGTGCCAGTACATTGTTGTAAAATATACTGGTAGGTACACTCGTCCTTTCAACGCACGGCCGAGGACGCACCTTTTCACTATTAAATATGACATTGTCGAACCTTGTCCCTGAGTCCATCTTGCATCTCGTCGCGGTCAGCCTTCTGCTCCCGCAGCATCTCGACGGCCTCCAGCAGTACCTGCGACATCAAATGGTAATAAATTTGGCGCAGAGCAGATCACGCATTTTATTGGCAAGTTGCAAACTACTCGTATTTCCATTTTAAGCGACACAAAAAATCCTAATCAAATAATTTCTTGGACATGCGTATTTCTTGAAGTAATAATTATTATTATTATTGATAATATTTTTTTTCAATTGAGGATTCACTACGATGTTTATAAAACCACTGATTCTCGGCTTCTCTAGTTGTTACGAGGTATTTTCGGCGTGCTGAGGTGAATACATAATAAAAAAAAGAGTGTAAAGTAATCTGGTTTTATGACGTCGAACTATCGGGTTAGGTTAGTGATAATGATCTTGCCAACAGTAACCCAGGAGCTCCACCAACTGAGGTAAACAGCCTTCCAGATGGTAAGCAGCTACGAAGCCTATGGGCTTTAACAATAGCAAGGGGGGATGCCCTTGCTCATTATCTATTCTGCAAAATTATCTACACGCTTTTTTAAAACCCCGTCTCATCTTCCGTGATCCTTGTCGCTGAGGACAGTTTAAGCTAATTCTACAACCGTTAACCATTCATCTATAACTTCATGCCAAATCCCTTGCGGGGTAGGTAGAGAGAACCGAGCGCCACGTGACTATATCCTTACATACCTCACTCGCTTCTTTAACATTCATTGCTCTTCTCAAGCACGCTCGCCGGTTTTTAGGGCTCCTGACATCACCTTCTGATAGAACACAACCAATTTGGTGATGGTAGGTAAGTCTTGGCCTTCCTCAGCTCCTATATCCTTTCTTTTGCATTGTAAATCTGCTTCGTCATTCTTTCATCCTGCATTCTTTCTAATGTCCGAACCAATGGAGCATGCCTCTTCTTATTTTAACATCGACGCTCTCTTTCAGAGTTTAACTCTGTTTCTAACATCAACATTGCGAATACGGTCTACAAGCGTTACGCCACAAATTTTGCGCAGCGCTCGCATTTCGGCCGCGTTTTTTCTACTTTCATGCTCTCTCTGCCATACCCAGCTCTCGCTTCCATAAGTAAGCATTGGGACCAGCACTGGTTGTGTATAGCGACCTGTGCCTTCTGGCTCAAGTTTTTACTGCCAAGAAGTTTTCCCAACGCTCCATTCACACTATTCCCAGCACTCACTCGTCTTTCCACATCTGCGGTGTACCTTCCATCCCTACTAAAAGCGCTTCCGTCTACTTGTTCCAACACTTCTTCATCAACCGTAATCCTTACATTGGTTCTGGTTTCATCTCTTTCAAATACCATTATCTTTGTTTCCTTCGCATTCAATAGTAAGCCTTTCTCCATACATTCGTCTTTCATCATTGTGACCAGTGTTTGCAGTTCAGATGGTGTATCTGGTAACACGGCATCGTCAGCAGACAGTTCACTACTTGATCACCCATGCGCAATCCCACATTCGTTGATCCTTATCCTCTGCTATCTATCCAGATACAGGATAAACAGCCTAGCAGATGGCATGCAACTCTGTTTGGCACCAATTTTGACATTAAATCAGGGTGACATGCCACCATCTATCCGCAAACGTGCTGAGCAATCCTTGTAAATGGACTGCACAGCACGGAGCAGTGAACCGTCAATCCCATATCTCGGCAATATGTCCCACAGTTCCTTTCGCACAACCCTATCAAATGCTTTCTCAAGATCCACAAAACCACAGAAAATATTCTGGTCTATGGCCAGACGCTTCTCCACGATATTGCGGAGCGAGAAAACTTGATACGTACATCCCTTTCCCTTTCGGAATCCTCCTTGTGCATCCCACAGTATTTCATCGGATTTCACCCTCATTCTCCTTTCAATTACCTTTCCATATACTTTTGCTGCTAATCTGATCAAACTGATGGCCCTATAGCTGACGCAGTCCATACATGACCCCTTGTGGGGCATGATTAATGGACGTTCCAATCCATTGGGATCCTTCCAGTTCTCCAGCATAGATTCTTCAGCAGTTGAGCCTTCCTGCCAAGATAAGGACTTTTCAAGAAGATCTGTTGTGCATTACGTACCTGTAGTTTATCGCTCAGGTGTCTCTGCTGAGAGGCGAGTTCGTTATGCAGGTGCAGGGTTTGATCCAGATCAGAGACCAGGCCCTCGTAACGCTCAGTTAGTTCCATCACCGCTATGGTAAATATGATCTTATATTCATCTATATTTTTTATGTTAATTTAGCATCATCACGTCCGTAATGTAACGTGCTATGTTCAGGGCCATGTAAAAATTATATCTGTATATAAGTTTATTGTAAGAAGAATAAACCATTCAGTATCTCATGGGTCCGCTGGTATTATTTACTCGTCATAATTCCACCACGCAGCCGGTAACCTACGACCCCATATGAACATATACATTATTCTACACTATTCCTACAATATATGTATATGAGTATCAAAACTGTAACTTATTTAGCATTTGTTTTCTTTTTACTTACGACAACAAGAATTTCGCACAAGTAATTTGTGCGAAATTCTTTATTTGTAAATCTACGTAGAACAGTAAATTCAAATCTTTGACTTTGACATTGATACGTTATATCCGAATACAAATTCCGTTATACGGTCATCATACGCAGCACATGCGGTATGAAATAACGGTGACATGTATGGACCTGGTAGCACAAAGGAAACTGACTTCATTGAAAGCGTCGTCTTCAATGATCTTGATTTGAAAGAGAGAAGAGATTGAAAGCGCGTGGAAACATGCCTTGTTAATTTTGCATACACATGATTATCCCGAATCGGATTGTGGCTTCAAACGACAAATGGATCCAGTATGGACGCAGCCAATGCAAATTGAGACGAAACAAGCCGCTTATGACTATATGGTATACCTGTGTCGTCATTGTTCGTAGCAGCTTCATGAAACCTGGTACAATAACTACTGCAGAGGTGCATTGTAAATAATTGCAAGCTAGCATAGCACAAGGTCGCCGACGAAAGTCTAGATTTTCCTATAACTTTACACCAAGTCCCTTGCGAGCGAGGACCGAGTGCGGCATGACTTGGTCCTTACGCACCTCGCTTGCTTCTGTAACATCAGTAGCTCTTCTCACGCACGCTCGTCGGTTTCTAGGGTTCCTGTCACACCCTTCCGTTAAAACAAGACCAATTCGATCGTGGTAGGTGAGACTGCCTTCCTTGGCTATCAAAGACTAGGCATTCTTCACGACAACGCGCATCCAGAGACTGCACAACGGACAGTGTCCGCATTGTAGTATATACAATGGTAACAACACCTGTAGTCTCCGCGTTGTTGTTGACCAGCTCGAGCTGTGCCAGCCCCTTGCCCAGCTCGGTTCTCATCAGAGATATTTGGTCCTGGAACCCTTGTATCTACAAACAGACAATTATATCTACTAATAAATCTCATTCATATTTACCACTCCACAGTGATCCCTTCAATACATTTAGTATTCCATGTTAATGTGTTTTTTAATACGTACGTCGTATACGCTCTAGAATGGCAATACGAAAG
This sequence comes from Pyralis farinalis, assembly GCA_947507595.1. Taxonomy (NCBI): domain Eukaryota; kingdom Metazoa; phylum Arthropoda; class Insecta; order Lepidoptera; family Pyralidae; genus Pyralis; species Pyralis farinalis. The sequence continues at coordinate 1,264,711 of OX382275.1, forward strand.
TAAGGTAATTGCCCAACTCGCATTCAGTTGGCCACGTTCTCGCGTCGCGGCTATACGTACTTGGCCACGAAGCATAAATGTCTTAAGATATATATTCATCTCTTTCTAACGACAGGTATGCTATCATTTGTCTCTTTGTTAGAGCAAAGTGTCATAATAAGTAACTGTACGTAGATATAGTACTACTTGCGTCATTTCAAAATACGATCATGTTGTTGTATAACGTGTGTACCTTTTGATACGTCGCTGCCTTTTAGTATAACTTACTTCTGTTTTCCCATTACGAAGACATATTCGCGTAAAACTCACGGCCGGGTCGCAGACACAACCACAGGGATTTTTGAGATTGTGATGAACACAAAATATACGAAGTATTTCGAGATATCAGCACAGACACCAAATTGTCACACAACATGTTATAAGCACGTTTGTATACCTACTTCTTAAAGAATTTAAAAGGTAATACACGTATAGATAGATAGTCTTTCATTTGATAGCTATGTCAGGAGGTTGGAAGGTTGTTGTGTTCCTGCGAGAGAATGAAATTATTAGCAAACTCCTGAGGTATTGCCGTATTCGCGGCAGAGGTTACAAAACAAGAGCAATATTTTCTGTATTTAAGCGTTTACAGGCTACGGGGTGTCCGTACATCAGTTGAGCCATTTGCTTGAATGCCTCTCGACGACGTGCCTGTACTGCGTGCTCCACACACATGTTGTTATAAAACTACACTACACTCGCTGCAACCCGCGACTTTCGTCCGCACGTATCCCGGTATCCCGCAGAAACAGCTTTTTCTAGTTTCTTTATTTTTTCTCGACTTCTAAGGGTCGTATCGTGATGTCGGATAGCCTATAACCTTTCTCAAGAATTCAACTATCAAATGTAAAAATAAATTGTCAAATCCGGCTAATAAATATTGATAAATAAATAAATAAATATTGTCGGACAAATGACACAGCGCCATCTAGCCCCAATGTAAGCGAAGCTTGTGTTATGGGTACTAGAGAACTGATAAACATACGTAAATACATTTTTTTTTTTGTAAATACATACTTATTATACATAGAAAATACCCAGACCAAGACAAACAGACATGTTCATGCACACAAATGTATGTACCGTGTGGGAATCGAACCCACGAGCGTTGGTGCCAAAGTAGCGTAACAACGCGTTTCACCACTGCGTCACCGAGCTCGTCTGCTAATAGTTCCAGAGATTAGCGTGTACAAACAAACAAACTTTCCCGCTTTACATTAGTGTAGATAAATGTGGTGAACCTGCGTGCCGAGTCCAGCGCCGAGTCCGCTGAGCTGCTCGCCGTAGTCAGTCGTCAGAGAGTGCAGCTTCGATATACGAGCGTCGAGCTGCATGGCGGTGTCCATCTTGCCAGCTGTCGGGTAGCACAGTAACTCTGTTGCAAACTATTTGTTGGCGTCAAAAAGTTATCAGATCAACCAACACCATGACACATCGGCCAGCCAAGACCGCGCTCTTGCCCCCGCCACAGCGGCCAGGCGTTAAAAGACTATGCACGACGTGATTCGAGATTCTTGCATGTCGTCCCGTTCCCTGGAGCGATCGCTTCCCAGGCCAGAGGCAGTCCCTAGGTGGTGTTTTATTTAGTCAGTAGGAATCTGACATAATCAGTTTGGCCTCCCGAAATTATGCAAGATCTCACCACCTGCCTCCCATCTTGTCCGGAGGGTGTCCCTCACGGAAGAATGACTGAAGCACACCCGCGTGTGTGGGTTAGTCCTTCTTTTGTGGGTCTACAATTTTCATGGGCGAAAAAAAACAATGATCCGAGTTTATTGCTGTTCCTTAGTCTGATTGCAGTCCATCTGTTAACTATTAAGTTTAAGTAACTTATAAACTTAACCTGGCCTATGTGGAAGAGTTAATAGATATATTTATGTACATATTTGTAATTATCACTTGCTCGGCGGTGAAAGAAAACATGGTGCGGAAGCCCACATGACCAAGACAATATATTTCGAAGAACGTATGACGTGACGTAAAAAAGGTCTGGATTTCCCCCTGCGTCGTGGAGGTCTGACGGCAGTCGCTCCATATAAAAATAAGTATCTTCGCCAAATCCTTAGGCTTAGGTAGCCGACCGCGCCAATCCTAATGGATAAGGAAAGGGGATAACGCTGAGAAGATAATCAATGTACATAATTAACAGTCAATTATAATACTGCATTTAGCAAATATAAATGATAGAACAGTGATTGATATTTAGTTGTTAAATTATTATGTTATTAAAATATGAATGGATACAATATTGAATTATTATGTACCAGTGTACTAGAACTGACATCGCGAACAAATGTTTGCGCAACAAATACTTTGTTGCCGACCGGATGACTCTTTGCACAACGTTGAACGAAATGCGCCATGAAAATCACGGCGCTTTTAACCCTTTGGTGGTGAGAAAAGTCCGCCTTAGAAGCGATTTAAGCGAACTAAATTATTTCAGCGCTGCAGCGGACATTAGTTTTAATTATTACCAAAATGGGGCAAGACTTTAACTTAGGATAGTTTCTTTCCCTCAGGCTGAGAACGACAACTTCCTAATACGACAACTTCCTAAAACGACAACTTCCTAAAACGTCTAGTGCAAAATAGACAAATTCCGAAAATGACAACTTCCTAAAACGACAACGTCCTAAAATGTCAATTTCCGAAATTGACAAATTCCGAAAATGACAACTTCCTAAAATGTCAATTTCCGAAATTGATAAATTTCGAAAATGTCAACTTCTTAAATCATCGTAGAACAGCTTATAGACGCCGGATTATTTATTGGGCGGGATTTTATCTTTAGTGTTACAAAGTGATTTGAGTGAATTACGGGATTTGAGAGCAACATGTATGTTATTTTTTCTAAATGTGTGAACTATTTTGTCAGTGATTTTTCCCAGGTATGACAAACACGCAGTGTATTTATTTATCGAAATATATGGAACCACGTACAATAGTCTGTTAACGATACTACTCGTCTTTTTACGCAATATCAAATATTACATACCATAGACAAAGGTTTAAAACTAAATATTAGGGAACAATTAGAAATTAAATAGTTAATAGATTCAGGCGTTATTTTGCGAAAGTCAAACTTACATGCAATTTGATCCAACCTGCTTTGTGTGCTTCCGCCACCAATTAGTTCATGCGGCCTAGCGCCGGCCGGCACCCACCCCCTACTGTTAGTGCGTGCATCATGCCGACGCTGCCATGGCTGCTCCGGTAGTCTCTGCCTCGGCTGCTGCGGTCGTCCGCCATCTGGAACAGAATCCGCATGCCCCCTCCACCACCGTCGCTGCCACGACTGGCCTGGTCGTCGCTGCGACACGTGTTTCGCCTCTCCACGAGGCATCATCAGGCGTTGTAGACATTAATCGTAAGAATAACATGCTACAAGTGACAAATCCATCGCAGTGCCGTCCCTTATATTGAATTGAGGGTGGGGGTGGATGGTGTGAGCGAAAAGATATTTAATAGTGGGGAATGGTTTACGTCAGTCTGTTTGTTCATGAGAGTAATTTTAGAATTTTTATGTTTATTAATTTCTAATTGCTCCCTAATATTTAGTTTTAAACCTTTGTCTATGGTGTGTAAAATTTGATATGTATTAGTGGGGGATAAGTTATGTCCTTTGTCTATGAGATGCTCAGCGAAGTGTGACCTTTCTGGGCGATTGTTTTTATACGCCGACACGTGTTCGTGAAATCGTGTTATAAAGTTACGTCCCGTTTGACCGATATAAACGTGTTCACATTCATCGCAGAACGGATGGATGGATAATCCCATAATACACTCAAGTCACTTTGTAACACTAAAGATAAAATCCCGCCCAATAAAAAATCCGGCGTCTATAAGCTGTTCTGCGATGAATGTGAACACGTTTATATCGGTCAAACGGGACGTAACTTTATAACACGATTTCACGAACACGTGTCGGCGTATAAAAACAATCGCCCAGAAAGGTCACACTTCGCTGAGCATCTCATAGACAAAGGACATAACTTATCCCCCACTAATACATATCAAATTTTACACACCATAGACAAAGGTTTAAAACTAAATATTAGGGAGCAATTAGAAATTAATAAACATAAAAATTCTAAAATTACTCTCATGAACAAACAGACTGACGTAAACCATTCCCCACTATTAAATATCTTTTCGCTCACACCATCCACCCCCACCCTCAATTCAATATAAGGGACGGCACTGCGATGGATTTGTCACTTGTAGCATGTTATTCTTACGATTAACGTCTACAACGCCTGATGATGCCTCGTGGAGAGGCGAAACACGTGTCGCAGCGACGACCAGGCCAGTCGTGGCAGCGACGGTGGTGGAGGGGGCATGCGGATTCTGTTCCAGATGGCGGACGACCGCAGCAGCCGAGGCAGAGACTACCGGAGCAGCCATGGCAGCGTCGGCATGATGCACGCACTAACAGTAGTGGGTGGGTGCCGGCCGGCGCTAGGCCGCATGAACTAATTGGTGGCGGAAGCACACAAAGCAGGTTGGATCAAATTGCAAATTAGAAATTAATAATCATAAAAATTCTAAAATTACTCTCATGAACAAACAGACTGACGTAAACAATTCCCCACTTTTAAATATCTTTTCGCTCACACCATCCACCCCCACCCTCAATTCAATATAAGGAACGGCACTGCGATGGATTTGTCACTTGTTTTTCTTACGATTAACGTCTACAACGCCTGATGATGTGTGTGTGTGTGTGCGCCGTGTCGCAGCGACGATCAGGCCAGTCGTGGCAGCGACGGTGGTGGTGGGGGCATGCGGATTCTGTTCCAGATGGCGGACGACCGCAGCAGCCAAGGCAGAGACTACCGGAGCAGCCAAGGCAGCGTCGGCATGTTGCATTTACTAACAGTAGTGGGTGGGTGCCGGCCGGCGCTAGGCCGTATGAACTAATTGGTGGCGGAAGCACACAAAGCAGGTTAGATCAAATTGCATGTAAATTTGACTTTCGCAAAATAACGCCTGAACCTATTAAATACTTTTTAATTATGCCAGTGGTAAGACCCCTGGACCAAGAGAACGAAATAGCACATTTATCACTGAGTTTCAATGAGGCACGAAAAGTAAAGTGCACTTCACTCGAGTATGAATTGTTTGTTTGTTTGTAGATACCTTTAAAAAGTACGTGTACAAGTGACAAAAAGTGGCCAAGTGCGAGCCTGACTCAACCATAAAGGTTTTCAACCATGAAGAGTTCCGTAGTAGCAAGTAATATTTGACTTGATGTTTGTATTGCAAATTTGAATTAGTGTTTTTGTTTGTGTGAATGACAAAGTTGTCGTTTTAGGAAGTTGACATTTTCGAAATTTGTCAATTTCGGAAATTGACATTTTAGGAAGTTGTCGTTTTAGGAATTTGTCATTTTCGGAATTTGTCAATTTCGGAAATTGACATTTTAGGAAGTTGTCGTTTTAGGAAGTTGTCATTTTCGGAATTTGTCGTTTTAGGAAGTTGTCATTTTCGGAATTTGTCGTTTTAGGAAGTTGTCGTTCTCAGCCTGAGGGGTTTCTTTAGTAGGTACATAATAACTCAATGAGATACAATGCTTATTTTATATTAACAGTGATTAAAATAACGAACTCCCGGAGCTCTACGCAAAGGGCATGCAACGCTCTGCGGATTGAATACAGTGACGCGTTCCCAGTGTTGTTCTAGGCAGCCTAGATTTTCCAGAGTTTCGAGAATATTCGCCGAAGCTAAAGCGAATTGCTTTTATGCCACCTATATCGTAAGCATTGTCTTAGGTTTTCGCGATTGTTATACATTGAATTAAACAATTTTTAACGGAAGTATAGTATAGAAGAAAGAAGAAGGCGGTCATCCTGCGACCACGGACGCTGCAAAGCGTTCGAAACGTCAGGTTCAACAAAATAAATAAAATACGCGATACTTCCGTTAAAAACTGTTTAATTCAATATATCGTTCGTTAGCGTTATGGACAGAGTATATATATATATATATATATATACATATTTTATTATAATATAACTTCACGCCAAATCCCTTGCCGAGAGAACCGAGCGCCACGCGACTCGACCCTTACACGCCTCACTCGCTTCTTTACCATTCATTGCTCTTCTCATGCACGCTCGCAGATTTCTAAAGCTCCTGACATCACATTTTGATAAAACACAATCAATTTAGTCATGGTATATATATATAATATATTGTTAATAACAAAGTATCTGGCTAGGGTTCTTGGTAATTGAAAGATGTTCGTTGTTGCTAGTATAATCAGTAAAACACCTTAACAAGATAGCTCAGAAAGCAGATAGAGGTGCACCCCGCCACCCCGCGAACACGGACAAATAGCGAATTACTATAATCAATGTTATAGGTCTAGGTGTGGGTGGGTTGTTGTCGAAATTTTTGAAGACGATACGAAACCGTTTTCCCTAGAACGAAAACTTGTCGTGGAAACGTCAAAGAAATGGTTGCAGATAGTTTATAGAAAACGAGAAATATTGATGAAAGTGTTTACATAATAATTCGTTATATAGATATGCCATTTAAGTACTTTATAAAATGAACTTCTCTTCATACTTTTCCAGGGTTAGGACTGGCTGGGATACATTTTTATATCATACAAGCGCAGTTAAAAGTTAATTTTATATACATAATCAATTTAAGTTAGATGTATAATATTTTGTTGTCTTTTTTAGATTTTTTATTATATTTGCAACATTTATTATTTATTTACACGTTAATATGATTCAATTATTTTAAAAATAAAAGTTTCTAACTCTTATTTTCCGTCTATATTCAGTATCGATAGCCCTTATTTTTTAATTTGCCGCTCTTTTCTTGTGCAAAGAACCTGTAGCCAGACTCTAGGTACGAATCTCTACGAACGAATTTGCAAACGAACGGGAAAGAGTAGCGTGTTACGTTGCGATGAGTACTACTTTGTATCATTTCATTCTCGACTGTATTTTCTAAATGTTTAAGTAAAAAATATATCCCCCGACACTAGTCTAAACGCGGTGGAGGTATGCCTCTGCCGAACCTATGAGGACCCTGTAGTTAACACGCAACAACTATATTGGCGAGAATACGAACTGAGCCGTAACTGTTAGGATGTTAATTTCCTTATAAAGTTTTAGTGTTGGAAGCGTTCATACGCTCCGGTAAACATTTTCTATCAGGTATAAAGTATGTATACCTCCCGAAGTCGTATAAAAAAATTAAAACGCCTGGAAATTGTGTAATTTTTAATTATAATTTTGATGTAAATTTTCTTTGCTATGAACTTTAATGTAGGCGCTCAGTCGGCAATACATATGAAAGAGTTTATGATGCTGTAGCTTCCAAGTTCTGATATGTTCTTATCTAAAAATCGATGTGTGTATATATGTTACCTATTGACTTTTCAGGCAATCATCAGATAAGTTTGGCAGTGGTCACCCGTGTGAGACCTCGTATGCGAAGCCGGACGGGCCGCTAGTAGGTTCAAAATAAAACGGGAGTGCGAGTGATAGGTCAGTTTTAAAACTATTATAGAATTATTTCTTGTCATTTAGGTGCTTGTACGGGAGAATGTGCGCAGAAGAAATACTTTACATGAAGGTATACGGAAAAACTGAAACATATACTTTTAAAGTAATACTAGAATTTTGGAGATCATTTATATTTGAGCATTGAGAGAATTGAGAGTTTGGTGTGAAGTTATAGATAGATAGATTTATATTTGAAGCTAATGAGATTCTGCCTTGAAACATCCTTCTACAAACCAATAAAGCTGCTGCTTTCTATTTAGCACAAAGTAGAGAAATCGTTAAATTCATAACGTTTTTATTATAATATTGGGAGATATCGCATACGAGCCATCTAATATACTCGTACCTTGGTTACCATAGACGATGAACGCTTGCAATACAGGAACTGTTGTGGCGAGTTGCCACCCTTGCCGCAGTGCCGCTAACAAAGCAACTCCTTAGGAGCTAACCGGCAACCTCACTCAATCGCAAAAAAAACAATAACCCTCTAAGGAGTTGTTATTTGACTGCGGTTTTCTGTGACAGCCGCATATCATTACTTGAGATATCATCAAAATGTACTCCGTCGTGTGGCAGGAAAATCATGATCATACCAACGGAGTTGCAGACGATGGTGGCGTTGTCAGCGGCTGCGGCGGTTCTCGCCGTGAGCTGGTGCACGTTCTGTTTCAGCTCTTCGGCAAGACTTCGGAGCATAGCACTGAAGATATCGGATAACAAACATGAATGTGCCATTTATAAACAACATCGCAAAGGCAAAATGCTGAAACGGCTGACGGCAATCGCTTCATTTACATCAGCCGTCATGGCGTCAGGTCTATAGAACTACGCCAAATCCTTAATCTTAGGTGGCGGATCCCGCCAACGATAAGATGAAGAAAATCAAATGGTTTATCACGGCCTGTGAATGCTCGCAATACAAGGAGCTTCCTTGCACTCTCACTCGCTGTAACACAATAAGCCTCCGAGTCTGTGAGGTGGAGATGCATCCGCAATTGTGATACATGCCTCCTACCTCTCTTTCACCAGAGCCGTTCGTTGATTATGACGGTGTACCGCGAGCAGTGTGGGAGAAGTTAGCTTTAAATTGAAGATGATATTACACCCCACATACCGTACTACACCAATCTTAACTCATCACACTGCAGGGATACGGTTTAGATACTCCACCATGCTGTTCAACTGCGAATTGGCGGAGGCCAGTATTTTCAAGCCGCCACTGACTTAGCTTGACGACTGTCGGCGACAGCCGGGCCCTACAGGAAGAAGCTCATCGACGGGCCGCGGTCGACGTCGCTTAACCTGCGTGTTCGGTTACAACGACACGCGCAACGACACCATAATGCTCTCAAACACACCGTGTCTTAGTAAAAAACCTAGAAATGGCAGATTACTAACAAACGTTAATGATTACAATACCTTTTCACGCAACCGCCCAAAAAATCAGTATGTACGAGTATATTGAATTAAGGTTAAAATTTAATTGTTTTGTATAAATACTAACTTCATTTCCGAATGTGTAACTTTAGAGTCAGGCTCGCCCGCGCCGGCGGAGCCCCGGGAGGAGACGGAGCCCGCGCCGCCGGCCGCGCCCGACTTCACTGGCATTGTCGGCTGACCTGCCATCTGGAGCTGAATGTAACCGGGAGGAATGTACGCAACCTGCTCCCATTTGTGCAGTGCACTTTGGATCGAAGGGATGTTAAACAAAGACACCAATTCACCACTAGGTCACCCACAACCCTACTTCGTGCCATTCGAACCATTTTTTTTATACAACGTCGGGAGGCATAGAAGCATATGTCCACCTGATGTAAAGTGCAACACAGCAACTCCTTGAAACCTTACTGGTGACCTCACTCACACGCAGGGACACAACAACCCTCCATCCAGTTTGTTATTTGGCTGCGGTTTTCTGTAACCTTACTTCCTCAGACGGGCTGCTTTGATGCACCCTACCTTTCTTAAAAACATTCAGACCAAGACAAACAGACATATTCATGCATACTAAAGTTTGTCCTGTGTGGGAATCGAACCTGCGAGCGTTGATGTCAAAGTTGCGCTATTAACCGCCACGCCACCGAGCTCGTCAAATGTTGAATTCCTAAAATGTTGTATTTTCACTTCCCAAAATGGTGAATTCGTATTTACGAGCGTACATCAATACAATGCAATAATATCTTTACCGTAACGTACCTTCTCATCTATTCCGCCTCCAGCAGTCCCGGGCAGTCCCAAGTCCAGCCTGACGTGGTCCACCTGGCTCGCTATGTCTGCGGGCAAGGCTCCGGCTGCGGCCAGCTGTGTGAGCAGGTCGCCCATGCGGCTGATGGCCTGTTCGGCTGCTCGGACTCGGGCGCTCACCTGCGGTCCACGTTCAGACTCACAAACTTGAAAACTTGTTGTAACCTACTATTATAATTGTATTTATTGTCGGCAAGATTGGTGGCCGGGAGTAGAAACGTGCTGGTACATTACTTTGACACCGACGTTCGTGGGTTCAATTCCCACACAGAACAAACATGTGTGTACATGAAAATTTCTGTTTGTCTTAGTCTAGTTTTTAAGAAAGGTAGGATGCATCAAAGCAACCCGGCCGACGAAGTACCTCCACCTCACAGAAAACCGCATCCAAATAACAACTTCCTATAGGGATGTGTTTCTGGGTGAGACGAGAGATTTATGCTTTACAAGTCTCAAATCAGACCGCACATGGAGTGCTGTAGTGACCTTCGGGCGGGAGCTCCTGCACTGGCACGAGCTAGGACCTGTTCACATTGTATTACAAGCGTTCATATGCTACGATAATCCGTTCACATTAAGTGGGTCATATGGTAGTGTAGTGTGCCCCCAACGTGTTGTAAACAAAGATATAGTTCTAATTAAGTAATAGCCCGGTGTGTAAAGACCGGCCTCTCGACCAACTGGTCTCCAGTTCGAATTTGGGCATTATCACTAAATTCGTAATTTCGGACTTACGTGCAGTAGTTATCACTTGCTCGGCGGTGCGAGAACACATGGTAAACAAATCCGCACGGCCAACAAATTATATTTTAAAAGAAGTGTGGCCTAAGGTGTGACCTCCGGGTTGTGAAGGCCTTTTTGTATACTACCTCGGGAGGCATACAAGCATACGACCCACCTGATATAAAGCGGGTACCGTAGCCTATCAACACTTGTAATACATTAAGTATCACTCGCGCGATGCCTCCTCTGCTGCTAACACAGCAACTCCTTAGGAACTTACTGGTGACCTCACTCACACGCTTCCTGCGTCCCTCTAGGGAGTTGTTATTTGGCTGCGGTTTTACGTGGGGTGGAGGTACTTCCCCAGACGGGCTGCTTTGATGCTCTCTTAAAACATCGAGACCAAGACAAATATACATGTTCATACACACAAATGTTTATCTTGTGTGGGAATCGAACCCACGAGCGTTGGTGTCAAAGTCGCGTCATTCATGACTGAGCCACCGAACTCGTCAGGTCTGCCGGCAGTTGCCTCATGTAAAAATCCGTATCTTTGCCAAATCCTTGGGTTTAGTTAGCGGACCCCGCCAACTCTAATAGGTTAGAAAACGGGATAAAAAGAAGATATAGTTTAAATTATGTGTCGCTGCGCCTACTTGCATAGCTTCCATAGTGTCGGTGAGCGAGGCGGTGCCCTGGGCGAGAGCCGAGCGCAGGCTCTGGTTGTCGGGCAGCGCGGGCAGCGGCAGCGGCGCCGCCTGCACCGCCAGCGCCTTCACCCTGGCCTCCAGCACGTCGAACTGCGACTTGGTCACCACTTCAATGCTGCCGCGACTGCGACCATCTGGTAAACGGATGAACAGCCGAGTGGAATAAAATGAATCCAATTGTATGAACTATTACACTACATCCATTTTCTTGTATACAACGTCGGAAGGCATATAAGCATATGGCTCACCAAAAAAATATATTACCTGCCTACTGCTTATCGTTAGGCAGGCAGTATGCTTGTTTGACAGGTCACATAGATTTGACGAGCTCGGTGGCTCGTCGTGAAGTCGCCTACTTTGACACCAACGCTCGTGGGTTCGATTCCCACACAAGACAAACATTTGTGTGCATGAACATGTCTGTTTGTCTTGGTCTGGATGTTTTAAGAGATAGGACGCATCAAAGCAGCCCGTCTGGGGAAGTACCTCTACCTCACAGAAAACCACAGCCAAATAACAACTCCCTAGAGGGTTGTTGTGTTCCCGCGTGTGAGTGAGGTCACCAGCAAGCTCCCAAGGAGTTACTGTGTAAGCAGCAGAAGTGGCATTGCGCGAGAGATGCGTGCATGCATGCGAGCGGTGCATGAACATAGAAAACCGTAACGAAATAACAACTCCCTAGAGGGTTGTTGTGTTTCTGCGTGTAATTGAGAGGTCACCAGTAAGCTTCTAAGGAGTTGCTGTGTTACCAACAGTGGTGGCATTGCACGAGTGATACTTAATGTACTGCATGCGTTCATAGGCTACGGTAACCGCTTCACATCAGGTGGGGCGTATGCTTGTATGCCTCCCGACGTAGTATAAAAAAAGATGTATTCGCAGCGCGTCTGCCAGATGTGTACACACCCTCACGTCTCTCGGGCCAACCTGATTCTTTGTATACACGAACAAACAGTAGGTACGTACCGTGAAGCTCTTCAGCGTTATATAAAAGCCAAGCAGCACAGAATACTTAACACCATACTCACCAAGAACCTTCTGCTTGACACGGTCCACCTCTGGTGAAGAAAAACCAGTGTTATGAATCGTAATGTCTTTTCAACAAAAATATGATGTAAAAAAAAGTGTGACGACTTTATTTTTTATACAAGGTCGGAAGGTATACGGCCCATCTGATTGAAAGCGGTAACCGTAACCTATGAACGCTTGTAATACTTTAAGTATCGCTCGCGCGATGCCGCAGCAGAGGGTTGCTAACACAGCAACTCCTTAGGAGCTTACAGGTGACGAACGCAACAACCATCCAGGTAGTTATTTGACTGCGGTTTTCTGTGAGGTGGAAGTACTTCTCCAGACAAGGTGCTTTTTCGCGCCTACCTCTCTCAAGTCATCTTCGGGTGTCTCTGTCCTGGCTGCTCCGATCATTTCTATAACACTTATTTCTCCACGAGACCCCTTCAGGCGCTGTACATGGTTATGGTATTATAACTTTCTCTTCTCCCTTTGGACAGAACTTGTTGTTAAATAGCAATAGAGTTACTGCGTTAGCAGTGGAGGTGGCAATGTGCGCGCGACATTTGTATCTCAAGTGGTCCAAGGATACTATCTACTTATAAAGCGGGCGGTATACTTATTTGTCTATTACGTTTATTTGTATAAAAAGTACGTACCCATGATGGCGATGCTTGTAGCTGATTCCAACTGCAAATTAATCAAACATTATTTGAAAATGTATACAAAATTCTATACGTAATATATTAGCGGTCACGATACACGTCCTGCTCGAAAAAAAACAGCTCCTAGAATACGATCGGAGCGCCACCTACTAGGTCCAAGTGTAAATCTAAACGATGGAAGAACCTACTCAAACGACTTCATCGAAATCGGTCGAGCCGTTTAGGAGGAAATCAGTAACATACACATGTACAGAAAAATTATATAAATTACTAACGGATCAACCAATGTGATGTGACAACACCTCTGCTGCTGCTCTGTTTCTTAGGAGCTCGCTGATGACCTCACTCACTCGCAGAAACACAACAACGCTCCGGGGAGTTGTTATTTGGTCCCTTGCGGGGTAGGCAGAGAGGACTGGGCGCCGTAAGACGCGGTTCTTACACACTTCACTCGCTTTTTTAATATTCATGGCTCTTTTCATGCACGCTCGCCGGTTCCCAGGGCTCCTGACGTGACCTTCTCATAAAACACGACCAATTTGGTCCTGGTATAGTCTTGGTCTTCCTCGGCTCCTACATCCTCAGCAGCTTCCGTCTCACTGCTGTTATTCGAACCGCATTTGAAACTTTAACAAAGTGTGTATCACTACGACCGTTATAACAAAAAATAAAATTCCATTAAAAATTAAACGGACTCGCAAACTTGTTTTTTCGTTACGTTTTTACTAAACTATGCAGTGTTATTATGTGCCATCGACTTTTTTTATACAACTAGATTGGTAAACAAGCATGCGGCCCGCATTAGATGGTAAGCGGTTACCGCAGTCTGTTGACGCTCGCAACACCACGGGGATGTTACTCGCGCGCTGCCAATCTTGTGACCTAAGGCTGTTTCCCCACAGTACCCAGTAATATCTCTGCCATATCTCACCCTTCAAACCAGAACTCAGCTATATAAATATAGCTGCTTGGCGGTAGAAATAGGTGAGACAGAGGTACCCACGCAGACGACTTTTATGCAAAGTCTGCCTCTGGTGAAAATCTGGTCTGGTGGACTTGGCTTTTGTAATTACTACAAACGGTTGGTATGTCAGATATTTATGTGCATGCCTTTTTATAACATTTGAACAAGTATATGATGGTCATAGGCTAACACTGTGGATTAAAGCATATTTACTCACCTTATTTATCTTGCCTCGTTTCATTCCTTCGACGGTAGATTTCTCCTGTTTCTCAACCCATTCTTGTTCTTTGCGAGTGGTCTTCGCTGCGTCCTCCTTATCTTTCACATATTTTCCTTTGTCTCTTTGATCTTGCTTGGCGGCTTTGGCATCAGCCTTTTCTTCCTTCCTGGTAACCTTTTCACTTTTATCCTTTTCCTTGGCAGAAGCTATTTCGCTTTTAGGTGCGCCTTTTTTTGCCTTACCGTTATCTTGGACTTCTCCCCTGTCACGTTTTTTTGCATCTTTTGTAGCAGCTCTCTTGTCTTTAGCTGCAGCTTCTATTTCCTGTCCTTTATCCATTTCACCAGCTTTTTCATCTTTAGCTGAAAATTTTCCAGCCTTTTCTCTATCCTTTGAAGCATCCCTTTCAATGTTTGTATCTTTTTCACTTTTCTCCTTTTCTTCTGAAGTAGCTCTCACTCTCTTTTTATGATCGGCTTCGATTGATCTCGATTCTTTTTCTTGTTCTTGCGAGGATGCCCAATCATCTTTTTGTTTCTCTTTTGCAATTTTCTCTCTATCCACGGATGCAGCCCTTTCTTCTCTTTCTCTTTCTTTTCCCGCAAATTTCTCTTCTCTTTTTGTTTCCGCCGAAGCAGCTCTGGATGCTTTTTCCTGTTTCTTTTGTGCAGATCGAGCCCGTCGTTCCATGTCTTTTGCGACTGCCTGTTCTGCTTCTTCTGCTTGCATTCTTGCTTGTTCCTTCTTGCGTTCTTTGGCAGATTGTCTTGGACTCTGCCCTGAATAGCTTTCTGTTGTCGAAGTTTCCACTTTCCGCGATGATTTGGTAGCCGTATCCAGTGACGCCACCGGCGGCTGGTCTGCAACTCTAATTTCCACGCGCTGCTCCAGCATACGCATTTGTGACGCTAATATATGCAGAACGGTTTGAATAAGTTTATAATTGACTTTATTTTTCTGAAAACATATGTCGCAGTTAAATTTAAATGTGTACAATATTAAATTGACTGTATTAACAACAACGTTACGTCTAATCTATATACAGTCGTGAATGACTCGACTTTAACACCAACGCTCGTGAGTTCAGAACAGAAGACCGCAGCCAAATAACTCCCTTGAGAGGGTTTCAGTGTTCCAGTGTCTGAGTGCGGTTACCGGTAAGCTCCTAAGGAATTGCTGTGTTGACAGCAGGGGTGGCATCGCGCGAGTGATACTTTATGTATTACAAGCATTCATATGCTACGGTAACCGCTTTGCACCAGGTGGGTCGTGTGCTCGTATGCTTCCAAGTAAACCTGACGTTAATTATTATACGTAAGCTTGAAATTGTCGTCCTTACGTTGGGGGATCCCATCGCCATGTTGATCAAGTCCTCGACGCTCACAAGAAGCGATCTATCGCTCATCACAGGGGACCCGAATTTCCGCCCCATCTTGATATAAAAAGCTAACAAAATCACAAAATAAAAATTACGTACACTGTCAATGTGAATATTGACTCATCTGGCTAAAAAATTGACAGCAGAGTAATTTGACTGTAAACTGCCAGCATTGACAAAAACGAGTAAAATATTGGGAAATAGTAAAGAGTTGGGAGTATTGGTGTTCACTCGTAGAATGCAACATTCAATAAAATGTCACATAATGTGTACAACATTATAGAACGTGAGTGCACAGTGCTGCATTGAGGCAGTTCCAGATTTAAGTGTAGGTACACTTTTTTTGTTAATGTTTAATGAAACCAAATATCGTAGTGCCGGCGGTTTGATCACACAAACCAACAAACCACTCGACTACGCGTAAAGGCATCCTTGCGCTCACAAAAATGACGTTTTTTAGCACCTAAATATCTCAGCGATTCTAGCCTAGTGACCAATAGTAGAATATTTTGATGAGCTCAGTGGCTCAGTCGTGAATGACGCGACTTTGACACCAACGCTCGTAGGTTCGATTCCCACACAAAGCAAACATTTGTGTGCTTGTACATGTCTGTTTGTCTTGGTCTGGATCTTTTAAGAGAGGTAGGGCGCATCAAAGCAGCCCGTCTGGGGAAGTACCTCCTCCTCACAGAAAACCGCAGCCAATTAACAACTCCCTAGAGGGTTGTTGTGTTTCTGCGTGTGAGTGAGGTCACTAGTAAGCTCCCATGGAGATGCTGTGTAAACAGTAGGGGAGGAAACGCGCGAATGATATTTAATATATCGCAAACGTTAATAGGCTTCGGTACCCGCTTTACATCAGGTGGGCCGTATGCTGGTATGCCTCCCGACGTAGTATAAAAATATATATTTTAACCAATAAATCGATAAGTGCCGCCTTGTTGATCCGTGAACCAGCCAATAAGAGCAGCGCGTTGTGCCCCGCCCCCCGACCACCCGTAGCGGTGGAGTTACTACGTAATAACGGTCTCATTGGCTTTCCACGGGTTTTTCCTTCATATTTCATTGGAATTCGAATGGTAGGGGGTGATAAAAGAGAACATATTTACATACATCACTGGTATTTTCGCGTGGCTTCGGAAACGGGATAACGATAATGGAAGAGGAAAAATCCTCTTCGTAATCCATTAGGATTGGTGGGGTCCGCTACTTAAGCCTTACGATTTGGCGAAGATACTAATTTTAAATTTAATTGACTAAACAACAGAAAGTATTTTCGTATTTCTAGTTCTATTTTCATTTCGCCCTTTCATTGTTTCCTTAGCACAAGAAAACAACTGGCATGGTCTTGCTAGTAAGTGGTTTTTACAGGGTCGGCGATGACCACAGTGTTGCATATGTCCATAGACTACAGGAACACTAAACATCAGGAGGGGCGATACTTAACAGGAATAATAGGAAAACCTAACCTAATCTAACCTGAAGTAGATCGGATTTTTGCAATGATCCTGAAAATACCTCTGATGATTGCGAAATTATTTTTTCCTATTATCCGATCATTTGCAATCGCCCTTGGATTATAGCAAAGATCCGTTTTCCAAATAGTTACTGCCCGGTCTTGTACATATATTTGTAGAGTTCAGTTTTTAAAGTGGTAACACTTCTTAGTAAGACGAGCTCGGTGGCGCAGTGGCAAAACTCCCTAGAGGGTTGTGTTCCTGCGTGTGAGTGAGGTCACCAGTAAGCTGAGTAAGAGAGCACCAGTAACAGTTGCTGTGTTAGAGCTAGCATCGTGCAAGTGATAGTTAATGTATTGCAAGCGTTTATAGGCTACAGTAACCGCTTTACATCAGGTGGGCCGTATGCTTATATGCCTCCGGACGTTGTATAAAAAAAATACAACGGCGCAGGCCGTACTCCGGTTTAGTTCCTTTGTGGTAAAAAAACATTTATTTATTTTTACATTCATATTACAAAAAATATTTGAGTTTGAATGGTATCAAATACATAATTGGTATCTTAATCTAACCTAACTGTATGTACTTACACACTAAAATATATAATAGCTCTTGACTTGGATCATTCTAAAAGGTGTCAAGGGAGTAACAAACTTTGTCTAGAAGGAGAGTTCTCAATTTTTAATTAAAGATTTTCCTACATCGACCTGTTTTTAATTCTATAGGCAACTTGTTGTAAAATATTACTGTTTGGTGACGCACTCTATGCGTGGCCATCTTTAAATTAGGTTGCGTAATAGTGTTTAGATCTTTCCTCTGGGTCTTTTCTCGTTCTATCTTTTCTTTCTCGGATTCATAGAGGTGCCTTTGTTTGTGGAAATTATTTAGAATGACTGTTATGTACAAGCAGGATACCATCAATATTTTTAGTTTATTTAAATGGGGGTTTCCTCATCATGGTCTTTTGGGATACAAAGGCCCTATCTAAATTGTATTTATAACTATTTCTCCAGAACTCTATATTATAACGATTACTGCGTAACTGACTTCAATTGT
Source organism: Pyralis farinalis (assembly GCA_947507595.1). Taxonomy (NCBI): domain Eukaryota; kingdom Metazoa; phylum Arthropoda; class Insecta; order Lepidoptera; family Pyralidae; genus Pyralis; species Pyralis farinalis. The sequence goes on from OX382275.1 coordinate 1,282,701, forward strand.
GCCATGATAAGTTCATCTCCAAGACTACGGAGTGCATAACAGGAACGGCTAATTAAATCTTCCACTGTTTCAAGCTCTGGTTTCCAGTTATGATTTGCATCAATTTTAACCCCTAAGAATTTAAGGTTCGTTACACTAGTTATATTGTTATTTAATACTTTTACTGACAATATTTCTTTATTCCGTACTGTGGTCTTAAAGAGAATGACATTACTTTTATTTATATTAAGTGCTAAATTATTTGTGACAAACCAGTTTGAAACAACCAGTTTACCACCGTAGGTCCGCCATTATTCCAAAATCTTCTAGATTACGTCCCATTGAAATAGCGTTTGTGCCATCAGTGAATAATATTAGGTTACTATTTGATATCTGTTTATATACGTAATTGATTACATCACTGATAAAAATATGAAAAGAATTGGGCCCATAACCGAGCCTTGCGGTACGCCCCTATTGATTTGTAGCATGTTCGATTTGTAGGTGATCTCTGTCATGTTATTTGATCCTGTATTTCTTATCTCTACATATTGTCGTCTGTTATAATAATAATATGATTTAATTATTTGTCCCTCACTCCATGTTTTAATTTGTGGATTGATATATTGTAATCGGCACGGTATCGAAAGCTGAGCTGAGCTCGAGAAAAGCTCGGCGACTATTTGTTTTTTTGTCGAATTTTTATATACATCATTAATTAATGCTTCGATGGCATTTTGTGTCCCTACGCCATGTTGATAGCCGAATTGTTTGGAGTTAATTATTTTATTTAGTTTGTAGTTAGAAGTTGTTAGTTAGACTACTATCACATAGTAGTCTAACTTCAATAACTTTTCAAAGATCTTTGAGAATACTGAGAGCAAAGAAATCGGTCAGTAACTAATTTATTGGATCGAATTAGAATTTATTGTTTTTATTTAGGTACCTTTGAAACTTTCAGCTGACATGAATACATTCGTAATATATTGAATTCAAAAATAAAAACACAGGTACGATTTAGATTTTTATTATTTATAATAACTTTCGTCTCCTCTCAACACTTAACGTCACAGAAATTCAAAACAGCAAGTATATATATTTACGCGTAGATTATTTGTACACAAGTTATTGAAACCGGCCCGGCTCGCGCGCACTATTTCTTAATACTGAACATGACAACCGTGCGGCGGGCCGCCGACTCGTCGAGACTTCGAAAGCGTTAATCGCAAGCTGCAATTTTAAACACCGCACTAAACAATAACGTGGAATGCAAGAGGGTAATAATATCGACGATTTGACTCACACTGAATATCAACGGGCGAAATAATTCATTGTTAGTGTATAAATAATATATTTAATAATATAAATAACAACTAGGGCCGTCGGGCGAGCGCTCCGGGCGGGCGAGCCCGCCGCCAGGCTGTATGTACAAGGAGTCCCGGAGCGGGCGGCCGACGCGCGGACTACGTCTCGGCCGACGTGGAATCACGAATAGTAACACGAGTAATATATCTGCGCTCTACAAGTAACACGTAATTAAAACTATTATTGTATCAACAATACGATGCTTCGACCACGGATTTCTATAAGAGTGTCGCGGCGAATTAGGCCTTGTGGTCTGTGTGTTACGGTAGAGTTTGCCGTGGCCGAGGCAACCGGGTCGGTGGTTAACTTAGTCCTCCAAGTTGCGGAAGGCGGCCGACATGTCTTCTAGGATCTGGTCGAAGTCTGCTTTGATCTTGGCCTCGCCGTCTTTCACTGGGTCCTGGAAATGGTGTCTATTGTGAGTGCACAAGTTGAAGGGGTAAATCTCCATTAGAAATCATTCGTTGAACATAGTGTTACAAGTATTAAAAGTCTGATCTGAGTTCTGCCGATCAAAACAGACCAACTTTGGCAGACAATTGCAAATTTGAATCAAGTTATAGTTAGTTATTAATTACAGTTTGAATGAGAAGAGGTATGAATGTTAAAGAAGCGAGTAAGATGTGTAAGTTAAGGATCTATCCAGCAAAGTGATTTGGCGTGAAGATATAGGTAGTTTAACAACAATCGCACTGTTTTCGTGTGTGCCTCAATATAAGTCTAAGAATAGATTAGTTTTTTTATGATTTTCGCATATAATTATTCGCAACAACACGAAAATTGGATATTTCTAACTAAAACGGGAAATTTTACGACGCTACGTGCACAGTTACGTTTAGCAGTACCGCGACGCCCGCGAGTTAACTAAATTGACATTTTCAAATATATTATAATGCTGTAACGATACTTCATGGCTTTTTAAAAACATTTTGTAAAAATTTAGGATTAAAATGATTGTTGTTATTCCATCCGGTTTGTTCTGCGAGTGAGTGAGATATATATATAGATTACCTTGAACTTCATGGAGGAGAGCTGGTAGAGCACGTTGCCCATGGCGTCCCTGATGACGTTCCACGTGACCTTGTTGTCGGACTGCGAGGTGGACTCGACGGCGTGCCGCGCCATGTCGTAGAACGTGATGATGTTCTTCAGCATGCCCACGGTCTTGTAGAACGGACAGAAGCGATCGTACGCCGAGTAGCTGGGGAGGTACGCACCAATCAATACTCATGGACAGCTCTGGGACATTTTATCCCGATATGATCAACGGGTATTAATTTAATATTTTCTACAAACGCGAACGTTTGTCTAAGACCAGCCGCTTCTCGCGTGGAGTTTGGATCCTAATGTTGAAGCAAAAACCCTAATTAAGAAGTAGGCTGTGATATTTCAAGACTACTTGTGTTCCTTGTAGCCATATTCACGTATCTCAGCCGTTTAGCGAAAACAATACCTTCATATTAGATATCCATTTAATTAATAAAATTACTACTGTGGACATACTGGCATACCGTGGATTAACCATGGATGATCGGTTGAATCTATCGGTCAGTCAAACTAATGAGGACGACTTTTTGTATTAATCTGCTATACAACTTAATAACTATTTGTTGTTGGACAAAAAATATCACCCAAACTAATATAAACGCGATAAATATAAACACAAATCAACAAACTTCAGGAGTACACTTTGTATAAGTTGTATACATCACGTTATGTTCGACCATTTTGTTTGCTAAAATTTGTAGTTTTTCGTAATGTATACATTACACAAATACAGAGAGCGACAGATCAAGCTATACACTCTTACGTGTAAGAGTAAAAGTGAAATTTGCATGATTTTGTATATTGTGATTATATGTTGTGATTTTGTTTGTATATAGCTTGACCTGTGTGTGTACATTAGCCCTGGAAATGTCAACATCCCTGCCGATGTTTTCGCAAGGGGCTACAGTATGGGGATCTTCAAGAAAGGCGTGAAGAGGTTTTTACAGGATCGGCAAGGCAAAAATTGAAAGAAATTATTTACAATTCAAATACTGTTCAGGTTTGTTGAGTTCATTATATTAGGCCATGTATAAATAACTGCTTTCCATCTTTTCATCGACTAAAGTCTGAGACCTAGAGAGAAAGTAGGCTATTTATTAATTCGAAAGCCTTGAGCAGACGCAATCTATGAGATAGAAGCTGCAAAAAACGTGGATTGGCAGACGCAAGCAAAACCCCTTCACTTCAGGTGAACCGCATAGGTACTTGTTTGACGGTTTAGAAAAAAACACCGCTTAATAAATACCTGTTCTGTTGCAGGAAGTCGTCTTTGAGTAACTTGGCGACCTCGAGGGTGATCTTGTCGGTCTCAGCCAGCGAGGCCTTGCCGACCAGCTGCACGATTTCTGACAGATCCTCCTCTTCCTGCATAATCTCCTTGACCTGGAATACCATTTCACAACCTTCAACTAATCGCCACAAATTCTTGTCCTCTATCAGCGATCAGTGTCGATAGTTACTTTATTAGCTCAATAGTGGAAGTTTAGAAATTATTCTTATAATGATAGTAAATCCTCTTTTGAACTATAACACACTAATAAAATAACAAAAATATAATATTTATCCACCCTTTTCGTGTACAAGTTTAATGCCAACTTTATAGTGGGTACAAGGATCCAAATCTATAGTATATTTAAAAAATTGGTTAAAATATTTATAATTTCATATTCATACATCATTTATATGAAATTTTATCCTTTTATTATTCTAATGCACATAATATATATTATAATAAAATCTAAATCAACTATAGTAAAAAAATATCTTGAATATAAAATATGTATAAACTTTTTCCCCGACTTCATACGTAATGTGACAACAGACAACAGTACCTTGGTCCTGAGGGGCACGAATTCTCCGTAGTTCTTCTCATAGAAGTCATCCAGAGCGCGCATGTACTTGCTGCACAACAGATAATATGTCAATCAAATGAACATACAAATGTTTTAATATAAAGAATCGTACAACTCCTATCATATTACACTAATATCATTTTAAAATTACCTATGAACCTAAGATGAAAGTATAAATGTAAGGTAAATAATTAACAATATAAAACACGTTTTACCTGTAAGAGATGAGCCAGTTGATGGAGGGGAAGTGCTTCCTCTGAGCGAGTTTCTTGTCCAAGCCCCAGAACACTTGTACGATACCGAGGGTGGCGGAGGTGACGGGATCTGAGAAGTCACCACCGGGGGGAGAGACGGCACCCACGATGGACACGGAACCTGGAGGATGGGGTAGCATATAATATTAAATCATTCAAGTATTATTAACATAATAAAACCCAGCAGTGGTGTAAGAGAGCAGTTTTTTTATATAGTGTGATTATATTGATACGAATTTTCTACTATTATATTACTTTATAAAAAAATCTACATTCAACATATGATATTATCAAAGTTGTTCCCCCTTTTTGACAATATTCTTAAAGGTATTCATTGTCACATGAGGGGAAGTCGTACTGATTGCATTTTATTACATATTTGTAGTAACGTAATTGAGAAAAAGCCTTCATTAATTTCAAAATAATTTATACTACTTGAACGTTCCTGAATATGAGGACATAAAAAAATCATTAATATTTCAATTTATATAGGCGCTTAGGTTGTCACTGGTTTATATTTAAAACCAGAAATAGAAACCAATTACAAAGTTAATTAGTTTTCTACATAACTAGTAATACTAAAACATTAATAATTAAATATATTAAGTAGAAAGTGGCGGCATATAATTTGGCTCCCGCCATTTTGGCATAAATCTAATTTCCATTAATTCATTGAGGCCCATTATATACTTGTTGCCTGAATTCAACCGTCTGGGCCTCAACGGGTTAAAAGATACTGAAAGTAAATTGTTGTTTAGTATCAAATAGTAGAAAATATGTATTACAACCTAACCACAAGGTGTTCAAATAAGCAGGCGTCCCATCTGTTAGGCAGGTAGGTAATAAATGTAGCGTGCCGATAGCTTACCTTCCCTGTCGGGGTTTCCGAGACACTTGACCCGTCCAGCTCGCTCGTAGAAGGAGGCCAGACGAGCTCCGAGGTAGGCCGGGTAGCCGGAGTCGGCAGGCATCTCAGCCAAACGACCTGAGATTTCACGCAACGCCTCGGCCCATCGAGACGTCGAGTCAGCCATCATGGATACGTTGTAACCCATGTCACGGAAGTACTCAGATAGGGTGATACCTGATGAACGAAAATATTACATATCTATCACCCTACATTAGGTGGCAAAATATTAAAGCTATTTTCGTTTAGCTACATTAGTGAACTAGAAAATCAATATATCTTCTATCTATCTATATAAATAAAAATCATTACATATATGTTTGTCCTCTATAAACTCGAAAACGGCTAGATCGATATTGATAAAATTTTCAGGAAATCTTCAGATTAGCCTAGCGAGTATTCCTATGCAGTTTGATTGGATCACCCGTGCGAAGCCGGCTCAGATGGCTAGTATAATATATAAGTTCCTTAATGATACATGCATAACAATCATGTATTAATATAAAATTATTTCAAATACATTATTACGTTTGAATATTTTTTATAATGGCAATACTTATTATAAGCGGTATCGATATTTTATTTTGGTACTTTATCGACACTACAAAAAAACGCTGTAGTTCCCCTTTTAAAATTTCTGTTGACCTGGTAAAAAAAATCAAAAATCTTTACTTGACATTTTGCTCTCGCGGGCACTTAGACACGTCTCGCATATTTTAAATAAAATCTTATTTCTTTTTCCTAATTTTAGTTTTTGTTTTAATTTCGAATATGACCATTGGCGAAGATTCGTCGTACCCCACCGCCCCTCATACAGTATTAAGAAATGTTGAACTGGGTATGTGGCCACGTACCGGTGTAGATGGAGGCCTCTCGGGCGGCCACAGGCATGTTGGAGGTGTTGGCGACCAGAGCCGTTCTCTTCATGATGGATTCAGTGACACCGTCGATCTCCACGGACAGCTCGGGGAAGTCCCGGAGTACTTCAGACATCTCGTTACCTAGACAAGAATATTTTTTATGACGCATGTGAAACGGTTGAAGGTTTTATACGATGTCGGGAAGCATACGGTCCACCTGATGGAAAGTGGTTACCGTAGCTCGAGTACACTTGTAATACAGAAAGTATCTCTAGCGCGTTGCCACCCCCGCTGCTAACTAAGCAACTCCTCAGGAGTTTGGTAACCCCACTCACTCACAGGAACACAACATCCCTACAGAGAGTTGTTGAGGTCTCCTATGACGTGGAGATACTTCCCCAGTCGGGCTGCAATGATGCAGATGCATTGACATGGTTGTCTTACTTTGATGTCACAATGAAGTGTCAATATTTCTGTCAATTAAAAGCTTCTTGTGAATAATATCATTTTATATATATAGTGTGTGGTCAATATGGGACGTACCACGCTCTCCGCACCCGACGTAGATGATGACGTCCGAGTTGGAGTACTTGGAGAGCGCCTGCGAGATGACAGTCTTGCCGCAACCGAAGGCCCCGGGGATGGCGGTGGTGCCGCCCTGGACGCAGCTGGACACACAAACCATATCTACATTAACTCCTACATACATACAAAAATCTTTATTACCTAATTATTAAGTCGCCACTTTATATTTTTATTTTATAAAATCACTAGCTTTTACCCGCGGCTTCGCTCGCATTGATAAAAAATATTTTTTTTTTAATAAAAAGTATTCTATTTTACTTCGGATACCTCCAAGAATATGTATACAAAGTTTCATGATGATCGGTTCAGTAGTTTTCGCGTGAAAGCGTAACAAACAAACGGACATTCACATTTATAATATTAGTAGGATATTGTTTCTCATTCCTCAAAGAAATTACTTTTTTTCGGATTCGTAGAAGAGACAATGAAACTTCTAATAAAAAAAAAAGAGCCATTCTTTACATTTAAACATATGTAATCCGAGAAGATGGACGGGAGATATCTTATGAAGAAAATAAAGAAATTAGTATCCCGACGTCAAACAGGAGTCCGAAAAGACTAATTATGGAGCCATCGATTAAAGCTGGCACATGGATCACTCTCGCAACCAAATGTACTCGGGTTTCCCGTTATAAGACTTACGGGAAGAGCGCGTCCAAGACCCTCTGTCCGGTGAGCAGCGGGTGGTTGGCGGGCAGCTTCTCTGTGACAGGGCGGGGCTGGCGCACCGGCCACACTTGCAACATGGTGTGCTTGGACTTCTCGCCGTCGAACTCCGTCTCGAGCACCACGTCCTGACCACAACAACACATAACGTACACACATGTTACACTTGGACAACATACTTCAGAATGCTGTGTATGTGATTTGTTTATTTGTACACTAACTGTTTACCAGGCAGACCATACGCATCATTGTCATCTTAGCAGAATAAAAAAGTATTTCACAACATTCGACAAAATTTCTCACGGTTAGCCTAAGCAGGCAGTTAATAACCAGCAAAAAATATATCTTTTGTACCACTAAGGTAACAAACAAGCGTACGACCTGCCCAATGGTAAGCAGTTACTCTGTCACTCTTGCGTTGCTGACTCTAAAATGTGGCTATATGGAGCTACTTTTATGGTGGCCCACTATAACAGCTGCCACTAAGTTTAAGTTTTCACCGCTGTTGTTGAATAACATAGAAGCCAAGGAAAAAGAAAGAAATAAATAAAAAGCGGTTGCCACGGGATACCGGAATACACTCTCGTATAAAGCCGCGGGCTGCAGATAGTTTCTGTGTACCCAAATGTGTGAAGGAAAAGAGATAAATGTAGAAAAATAACAAATTTTCTAAATTTATCTACATAAATCTGTTTACCTACGCAGCACCACTTACAGCTACAGAAAAAAAATGGAGCCAAGTTCAGAAAAAAAAAGTGGAGTATACTCACGGTGACTTTGTAGTTGCCGCTGGGGGCGATGTAGGTGACGGTACCCTTGGCTTTGGGATGCATTAACATCTTGTGCTTGACCAGGGTGTTCTCGTGGACGATGCCGTACAGGTCTCCGCCGGTGATGTGCGAGCCGACCTGCAAACAACAAAACAAACTCACAAGTGTGCAATAAAATATATTATATTATTAAGAAGTTGAGCTCGCTTTGTTTTTTAATCTCTGTTAAAAGGCCTAATTAGGCTTGCAAATGTAAGTTACAGTACAGTTAACACCCAGGGCCGTGTTTAACGTGCCCTCGGGAGCCAAGATAAAATAACCCATCATTGGGTAGGCAGTAATCGACGCTGCTTGACTTACTTAATTAAACTGGCACCCACAACGATGCCAACGAGCTTCCCTTCAAGTCACCAATCTTTTGTAATATTAGGTATATTTCAAAAGATTGGTGTTTTCTAAATTGATTAGTTACTGTCACTTACCTTAACCTCAAGAGGGTTGAACTCCCAGCTGGTTTCTCTGGCCAGGCAGGGCACGTTTACACCTTTGGGGATGTAGATGGACTGTGTCAACTCATTAATGTCCTTCAGTGGACGCTGGATTCCGTCAAAGATGGAACCGAGGATACCCGGCCCAAGCTCCACAGACAGGGGCTTGCCTGTGCGGAGCACGGGATCACCCACTGTCACACCTGACGTCTCCTCGTATACCTGTGGGGAATATCATGGAAGGATGAGCAATACAGTTTTATATGTAATATGTAAGTACCAACCTAGAGAGAAGTTAAGAGATTTTTTTTAATATAATACATCCAGAGGCACACAAGGCATACGACCCACTTGATTCAATGTGATTATCGTACCCTATGAATGCATACATGAATCTAAAAGTTACATTCAGTATTGCTCGCACGATGCCACCTCTGTTGTTAACACAGTAACTCCTTAGAAGCTTACTGGTAACATCACTCCCTCCCATCCTAATGACAACTGCGTCCAGATAACAACTTCTGGAGTTGAGTGTTCTCACTCAACACCAGTTGTTATTTGGATGCGGCTTTCATTGAAGTGGAGGTACTACCCGAGCCGCGCTTTGATGCGTCCTACCTTTCTTGAAAACATCCAGACCAAGGATCGAAACCACAAGGGACGAAGCATTAAAGTAGCATTACTAACTACTCCACCACCGAGGTCGTCAAACGTAAATGGAGGGTGATGGGAGAAATGAAAACTTAAAACTCATCCTCAAAGGAATTACGACGCGAGCCCCCTTGCCCTACCAAAAATCGTTCAACACGCATTAAGATTTTTTCTCTTCAAAAACAAACATACGCCTCGAACCAACACCTTGAAGTCGGTTAAAAATAACATTATCAGCGAGGAAATTACCAGACAGTAGTCGCCAATATCATGTCGACTGTATACTTGTTGACGAAATGTATAAAAAAGTACTTGTAGTTGCCGATATCCTGATTTCCCTGATTTACCTACTTTGATTAACATGCTTGCCGTAAAGAAATTTGTGCAACATACTTACTGTCCTACTTCGAAATTTGAGTAACATTTTCAAATTTCAAAGTGGGAGATCCAGGCACGTGATCGGACTTCGGCTTCTAATGTTAAATAAATTTAAGGCCTCTCCTTAACAAGTATACTGCTTGTCTAATATTAACGACCGCTGATGTAAAATATCGATAGCACCCCTACGGTTGGGAAATTTGGTTAAGTTGCAGCTACCAGATATTACAGGTGAAGGTTCCTAAGTTTGTCGGTGTGTCTCACCTGGATTGTGGCGAGGTCTCCCTCCAGACGGATGATCTCTCCGACCAGCTCGTTGTACCCGACGCGCACCAGCTCGTACATAGCAGAGCCGGACATCTTCTCGGCCGTCACGACTGTCACATAACACTCCAATGCGTAAAGTAATATTTAAAAAATTACATAAATTTTCTCGGGCCTCAACTTGTTGGATCCATATCCCTTTTATTTTTTCCGGCTTTACTCGCTGGGATACAAGTCTACCCTCAATTAGAAGAAATCATTTACTCAAGATATCTGTAATGATCAAACAACTATGCACAACCCATGCTTTGTAATCCAGAAGCTTAAGATAAGGAAACCCTTCTATTAATAGTCTAACTTTGCGTTGTTTGACTTGTGTGTTTGATCGCAATAACACACCATTAACATCGCCTCATAGACATAATTATGAAAAATTTCCTATGAGGAATGAAGTTGCAGTAGTCATGTTAAGTTGACTAATAAAAATTATAACAGTCCTGCAGGTGTATTCACATTGGCACGGAAACTTCTCATTCAAATCGAAAGTACTCACACCAAGTGAAGCGAAACACATTATTTTTTGGTTATTTTAAGTCCCCAATAGCCTTGTTGTCTTAGCCCATACATCAGAAAGTCTTAAGTTGAGAATAGTTTTAAAAAATTTCTTAATTCTAAATGTCCCTTGAGATGGGAAGAGTTCCCAGGCAAAATCCTGAACTTTTAATATCACCTGTAAAAGGATAGTGAATTTTACAATTTTATCGTTATGGACGTCATTATTTAAATTTTCAACAAAAGCCCACAAATTATCGGAGTACAAATCTTATTCATCAAAATAAGTTAATGTTTTTAATTTACAAGTATGCAATAAACTCTCGAGAATATTCCCAGTCGTAATTTTAACAGACTTTTTCGTACCAATGTGAATATCCCTGCTGATATAAATTCAAAATTTGTACATACCGGGACCAGAGACGGCGAATACATAGCCAAATTTCTCCTCATTCTCCTCATTGGAGATTTTCTTCAAATTGCCAGAGCTCGCCATCGTGACAATTTCTTATACCTGAAAGATTTTGTAAATAACATAAGTTAAACTAGGTCAGTATTCCTGAAGTAGCAGGCAACATAACGGGAGAAGGTAGAGTTAAAAAAACTGAAAAGCTACTCCTTTCATGCATCAGGATGTTATAGTGAAGTTATAGATTCATCTCTTATATACATCAGATCAATTACTTGCGTCTGTAAATATTGATTCCGTGTAAAAAGAGACTGATATTAATAGAGTCAATTAACGCCAGGTCTATTTTTACATCAAGTTGATACTTAAATCTATCTACATCTTCAGAACAAGTCCATTGTAGAGTAGGCAGGGAAACCTATAGGGAAATTCAGTTCAAATATATTATAAGATTGTGCCAAATTCTAGATATTAATAATGTTCATTATTTCAGGAGTAAAAATTTTGTTAGTGTAATATGTGAACAAGGGCCGAAAATTAAAAACATGCAAGAAACCAATAACAAAAAGTACACATATCACTATGCAATACTTACAATTGTTTACCCTACACAACAAATACAATTATATGATCAATTTAAAGCACTAGAACACTATACACCCCTGTTACTTCACTCACATATATTAAAATAAAAAAAATAGTGGAAGGATTTAATCATCTCATATTATGCTGGAAAATAAAAAAAAATGGCAACAATATTGACTGGCTGACACTCGGAGAGTGATCAGCTGACTGTTATCAGTCCTAGCTACTAGATAACAAGTGTCATCATCAATCAAAAAAACCTGTCATCAACTAAGTACATATTTTGAATAGGAAAGCAAAATCTACTTTTCCCTACATTTTTATCATCAGATATAGAACCTTATAAGCTAATAATAGACCTCATAGATCCTTTTAAGATTAAAAAGAAAACTAGCCTTTAGCAGACATACATTTTTAAACCGCTCAAAACACACAAAAATATAAACAATTTTTAACGGAAGTATCACGTGTTTTATTTATTTTGTTGAACCTGACATTTCGAACGCTTTGCAGCGTTCGTGGTCGCAGGAAGACAAAGGTGGTATTTGTCTTACATTAGTTATTCAATTATTACATCTACCGACATGGATGGATTAATTATATATGTTCCGATTCACACAAAAATCGCTCACAGTCACAGACACAACAAATAAATTTTATTATCTGCGATTGATTGAAATCTATTTATTTGAAACAGATCAGCATTGAGATCAGGGTTACCAGATTCAATGAATTACCAATTGGAGCATGTGAAGAGGCCTCTAATACTCGATTGGGATTCTACATAATTTCATTGGATGATTAATTCATTGAGGCCCATTATATACTTGTTGCCACAACGCGCATGGCGGAATTCAACCGTCTGGGCCTCAACGGGTTAAGCAATTACGAAATTCATAAACCTTGGTAGCTGAAATAAAAATCTCATATTTTAGCAATGAAAATATATAAAATCAATATATATAGCAATAGCAACTTTTTAAAAACCAGTATTTTCATAATTACATTAAATTAATTGACTTTGATAGCTAATGAAGACATAAAATGTATTTCTAAAATTAAAAACATTCTTTTGGTCCTTTTACATTAACTGGCAAAAGTATTCCTCTTTGACACTGCAATTTCCTACTCACCAATAGCATATTTATGTTAGACCAAAATATTTCATTTTAAGGGGCAGTTAAATTGTTATTTACTTTGGATACTAATTCTAAATCAAGTGAATATAACATGTTCTATAACTAAATAATGTCAAAAAAGGATTTTAATGTTTGGCCCGTACTTTTGCTTAAAAGAATGTACCCATAGGTATATAATATTACCTTTTTAAACATAAATATGACGCACAGGGGGATATTATGCGACATATGATTATGAACCCTTGAAATGCTGCTGGTATGTGTTTTGCGCCCTACATGCCCACAATTACAATATATGATAAAAAGCTAGTAGTGGCATACTATTCTATAATTAATATACTGTGCTATTTATTATCTAATATAATATATAACGTGATTATTTTTATATTTTTAACAAAGATTGGTCATCAGTGATTGGAAGCCACATTAAGCGATTAACACCAAATTTGGCTTATTTGCTATTTCAAATTGCCCGCTCAACAACCTGAGCCTGCAATGGTGGCAATCCTAATTATGATGTAACAATTTTGGACAAAATATAAAGCCCTGGAAATACTACAGCTATTCTAATAAACTCCCTGTCAATGTTTTCCCCAGGGACCTACAGCATGAGGGCCTTCAAAAAGGTGTGAAGAAGTTTTTATAAGGTCGGCAAGACAAGAGTGACACCCTGATGTTGCAAATGTTCGTAGGCTATATGCTATATGGTAACTGCATGCCATCAGGCCGTTCTCTTGTCTACCACCATAGTGTTATATGTAAAGTTACCTGCTTCTTGCAAAAATATTAAAGTAAGTACTCAAGTAGGAACTTAAAATCCTGATTGTCCAAAATACATATTTTTCACTTAACACAATAATGGTATTAGATACATTTTTCGTGGGAAATAAGAGTCCACATGAAATCAAGCTTTACAATCTCGTGTAGATATTTTGTGAAACAAAATACATATTCAACGATCTTATAGGAATCTATTAAAAAAGCTGACTATTACTAAAACTCACAGGATAGAGTTATAACCACGATCACTTCTATAATAGAAGAATTATAAGATTATATATGATCATGCAATTTGGACCAACAGTTTAATACTAGTCACATGATAGCCTGGAGAACGCTCGTAGTCTGAACGTAGAGTTGTAACGCCACTAATTAACTGAACATACAGGTTTTACTATTTTGGTCAGGATGGCTAGGGAATCCAGAAACGATTACAGAACAATTTAAACTGAAAATGTACCAATAAAGGTACATATGCGTGACATTATACGGCAAGGAAAATTTTGACATCACGAATTTGGCACAAACTTACCGAATTTATTATCGTAACGATATTAATACACAGTAATATAACACAAGCACAGTTCAAAGAAAAGCAACATACAAAAGCAAATTAGAAATTACAATTTTTATTTAAATTTAACTCACAGGACGAGAAAGATGGAATAGGCGGACCGAGAATGGCGGAGAACACAACTTATCACAAGACCAATGATAAAAATTAAGTCAGCTGACCGAAGTCTATGCTTTATTGTTTATGGTGCTCATTTCATTGATTTCGGGTACCGTAAAGCCCATCCAGACGATCACTAACATGTACCAATTTATCAATAATTAATGGAGACTTCTTCCCGCGCTTTTGACGAATTGGTTAACTTGAAATTTTTACAATTCAGTATAAAATTAGTTTTGTGTGACAATTTCGATAGTATTTTGTAACATAAGTGCTACTGAAATTATACATTAATGAAAAAACTCAAATATAACACGTTTATGCACTTATTGGAAGATGTGAACCAGTTCATCAAGAAAATCTTGTAAAAAAGTAAGTAAGTATTTAATTTGGGTTGATTGGGTCTAGATACCCTTTCCAAGTATTGTTTCAGCACAGTTCCTGAAGCTGGAACATAGAATTAAGATTTTCAAATGGTTCTAAACTGATAACTTGGCTGTATGGGCTAGATCCCTTTGCCTTCCCCTCGGGGATAAAAATAACCAAAAAAAATCAATAATTAATGACACCGTAAGATTTTCTTTACGTACTAAAAATGAGTAATATATCTAAACGCGGTTTGTGGAAATTCTGGTAAGATAATGTTTACTTCTATACAGAATTTCCAAAAACGGCCTAAAATTAAATCAGCAACTAAAAATGACAAAAAACTAAAGCATATCTCACACAATCAAGTAATGGTACTCGCTTCCGTCGATATATTTTCTTAGACCTATAAAATTGTTTCTATGGTATAATTTCATTTACGCAGTCCTTCTGGATTGGATATAGTATGGATGTAAATGTTTTTATGATATGATGTATCAATATGTGGGGTATTCACATTGCCTCGAAACCATACATTCGAATCGGATTCGAAAGTTGTCTATGAAAATGTATGGAATAAGAATGAAACATTTCGATTTCGTTTCGAATATGACTTACCGAGACAATGTGAATATCCTCACTGAACTCGGTGGGTAGTACATTACCCTACCTGACCGAAAGCACAAATTAGAATCAGTGAGGATTAGCATTGCCTCGGAAAACCTTTTGCCGAAAAGGAAAAATGTTCGAAACGAAATCAAAAAGTATTCATTCAGATTCCATACATTGTCATAGACAACTTATAGAATCCGATTCGAATATAATGCTTCGAGGAAATGTGAATCCCTCACAGGGACGAACAGAAAACCGTTCAAATTCAGGACTATTTACTTACACATCCAATGCTCACGGATGGTAGAATATACGTGTACCTGAAGCGGGACACCTGCACCGGGCGACATTTTGAGGAGACCCGAAAATCACAATATAATATGTTTAACAAAAAAAAAATAGTGTAGGTCACACGCGATAGATTTAAACATCAAACACATTTTTAAGGTTTAACTTCAAGACAATGAGATGAAAGTAGAATTTCAGAAGTAGGATAATTAAAGCTTTGTAATACGCGGGCGCACACACCCACGTCATAATACACATCATACACGTACAACAATGGGACCCTGTAATAAAAACTGTATAATGCTTTCTATCTCATTTTCTCACACATTCAATAGATACTTCTGTCTCATTATCTCGTACGTGCACGTGTATTCTTATCTATGTATATGGTTGTCTCTTTTTACTGTCGCTTTTTCGCTTCATCGAGTTTCAAATCACACAATACTAAAGAAGTTTTCACTTCAAAAAAATTTGAACATTTAATCCTGATATAAAAAAACGTCTGTGCTTTAGACCACACGACTAAAGTAAAACTTCTTTAGCTCCATAGTGTGATACAGACAATAGGCATGCACGAGAGAAAGACAATGTGTGTTCGCACCTCTCTCTTTCTCTCTTGCCCCGACAGTAATATATGAAAAGTAACTCTCTCTCTCTCTCTTTCTATTTTCACTAACTTATATCTCTCAACTTGCGTTCGCCTCGCCCGATCACACTTTTCGTAACGGTCTCGTCACGCATTCACCAGCTTACTCCCCAAGTCAAGCGTGCGTAAAGAAGTTTTACTACAAAAAACGAGTTTAAGTCATCATCATCTCAGCGTTATTCCTAGTTGCCATGTTGCTGACTTTTTAAAATAGCAAAATTGTCAGTAAAATCGCAACGTCTCGAATAAAATGCTTCTTATATTCTCTATAATTTTCGATAAAACTGGGAGTAATATCACCTGTCGGTAGTTATGAGGATCCACTTTATCATTATTTTTAAAGATGGGTTTTACAATCGAATATTTTTTTTTGGAAGTGTGCTGTGAGTAAACGAAATATTTATTAGATGACTCAGTACTGGTACTATAAATTTGCCTATAGAATTCAATAAGTAGATCGATAACTCATCATATCTCTCTCTGTGTTACTCTACTCAAAAATCAATCCAGCTCACACTGGCTGACTTTATTAGCGAGGTCGCGTTATTATTTTTAGGGTTCCGTACATCAAAAGGAAAACTGAACCCTTTCACTTTGTTGTCCATCTGCCTGTTGTCTGTCCGTCTGTCAAGACCCTTTTTCTCATGGACAGCTGAAGCTATCAAGCTGAATTTAATACCAAATGTTCAGGTCCCGAGCCCCTTCGAGCAGTAAAAAAATTAAATTTCTAATCAACGCAATCTTATCGCAAAGATACAGCCGTTTATACCGCATATTTTGACACTCGCAAGGGAATCAAAACCTATAGGGTACTTCCCGTTAACCTCGAATCATGAAATTTGGTAAGAAGCAATGGCATGTAGCACGAGTAAAGGAAAACTCCGAAAACCGTAAATTTGTAGGTACATGACAAATAAAAAAAAATGGGTGCGTGTACGCGCGTGTGAAGTTATACTTCTCTGGCATCATTAAATAAATATTTAACATTAATAACTTAAATTAAAAAACGTCTATCAAGTAGTAGCGGCGATGTTTATGGAATGTATTACATACAAGTCAAATGTAAAATACAAATGTTATACATTTTTAACTATAGCGCCATCTACCGGTAATATCGTGAAACATTTAGCAGCTTCAACCTGTATTTTTGTGTTTGAGTGCCACGCATTCACTCTCGCTGTGTCTCTTTCTATTCCCCCTCCATGGTAGCGTTAAACGTTTAACGCACCCTTTTTGCAAGTCGCATTAGAAGTATAACTTCAAAAAATTGAGAAAATAATTTGCGAAAATATTTTTACGGAAGCCTCGCTGCGCGAGTCTGACTTGCGCTTGGCTGTTTTTTTATAGACCTTAGCCAAGCTATCCCATATTTTTTAAAATGACGTATTTGTAGCTACTGGCAGATTACGTATTAGATTAAATGAAAAATATGTATGTGCAATGTTAACAGAGATACTCGTATATTCTTTGACAAAAGAACCTTAGTATTGTCTTAGGTTTTCACGATTGTTACACATTGAATTAAACAATTTTTAACGGAAGTATCGCGTGTTTTATTTATTTTGTTGCGCTGCAAAGCGTGCAGAGACATATCTTCCTGCGACCACGGACGCTGCAAAGCGTTCGAAACGTCAGGTTCAACAAAAATAAATAAAACACGCGATACTTCCGTTAAAAATTGTTTAATTCAAGTTAAAGAACCTTAATAATGTTCAAAATTAAAAATCGAGGATTTATAGTCGAACTTCGACCACGAGGCGACCTCTAGTTATACTTAAACTCAAGTAAGGAAAACAATTAAAATAAAAAAAATTACAATTCAAATTTTATCCATTATTATATTTAAATCTTAACCTCGTCTTGTCCGATACATAAATTTTAAACTTAGCGAGCTATCAGGCCCCGGCCCGCGACTCCACTCACAAGTCTCATTTTCCTACAAAAGTTTTTCAATATTCCGGATTAAAATACATCCAAACTACTAATCCATACCAAGGGACAATCAGACAAACAAACAGATAACGTTTCGTTAGGAAGGTTAATGTGCAAAAATAAAAAATACTTAAGAAACGCAGTTCTCTTACCTTGGATTGTCCACTGTACCGCATAAGTTACTCCCGTTATTTTTTAGACTTCTGCATGACCATTAATTGTTGCGTTTTTGCTCAAATATGTCGTTGGAGTTCGACATTTTTGACTTAAAACAAGGAATATCACTGTTTGTGCTTTGTCAACCATGACGAATAATCAGGATTTTACTCCCACTCAGAGCTACATTCTTCTAGCGTATTATGTAACTCACCTGTGGGGTGAAGCTATGAACAAGCATGGCATCGCGCGCTTCTCTCCAAGCTTCCGGCATATGGTCTACCACCTGGATTATGCGCTTGGATTGCTGCTTTTTTCCAGGGACGTAGCATACGAGTCCTTTGCGACGGTCAGTCATCGCAGTTTCTGCGTGTGAACGCCAGAGTTCCGCAGGGGTCTATCATGTCGTCCGCCCTGTTTTTGCTGCATATCAATGATATGTTATCACTTGGTAACATACATTACTTTGCAGATTACAGTACAGTTCATGCGCGATATGTTGGACGACATGCGGCAAGCCAGGCCGACGTAGAGGATAAAAGACGTGCACTTGTCGTTGAGCTCGACCAGGTGATGGATCGCGTTTCTCGATGGGGCTCCAACAACTTGGTAAGTTCAATGGCAATAAAACCCAGGCGTGTGCAATTAGTGCCTAGGTCTCTCCATTCCATCCTCTTCCCTCTCTTTAGAGCACCCCTTTGCAGATAGATAAGATAGCCTTACCATCCTCGACATCAACATCAGAAGTGACCTTAACCACATTAAGTCTATATCGAGAGCGTTATTTCCGTGACCTCTGAATCCTGAACAGGATGGGGCGGTTCTTCACGTCTGAGCAGCGCTGCCTTCTATACAAAGCGCAAGTTCGTCGTGGAGTACTGTTCTCACCTCTGTCTAGGACGGGTCTGCCAAATATCTACTTGACGCTCTCGTTTTTCTTCTGTAGCTGAATGAAAAATGTGAACATAAAGTAGGTACACAATCGATACTCGATACCGGCGATTTGTATATGTACTTGCAAGTAAGTACCGTGCTGTGGTATCGAGTACTCGGTATCGAATATCGCGATCAAACATCGATGCCTGCTCAGTATCCAAAGTGTTGTTCGCAGTCAAATCAAATCACCACCACTTAGGAATTTCCTTAAGCGGGGAAGGTTTTAAAGGTTTCAACTGTCGCAATCTCCCCAGGGGACTTGGAGCGACGCAAGCCTCATTCTTAACAGAACATACGCTCATAGACAATGACAGAGTACATTAGAGAAGCCGCCGCTATTGCTACCTAAATGAGGCAAGAGCATGCGGTGCTCAGTTAGAGGACTTTTAAGCGAAGGAGGCTTTGACCACTACAAAGTGGTCCATGCTCTTATAAGATACATCTAAAAACAAGTGATGGGAAACAGGGGGCTGTGCCCTGCGCCGCCGCCAGGTGAATGAGTGTGTAAGGTAGTGCTGGTGTGCACACTCCTTATGTGAGTGGTCAATAAAAGATGGTGCTGGTTTTACAACGCATTTAATAACGCGACCAATTTAATGGCGCGACCGCGACACAGCGCTGTGCGTTGACCACTGGTCTGCATAAAGTAATTAGGTTACAACTGCATGGCAAGCAAATAGGTAATAAATTGTAAATCTATTTCATGTATCTCGAAAATAGCTCTAACTAAAGAGACAAAATGATACAGCTATTGCCACATATATATATATATATTCAATTATAATAATATATATATATTGCAATAGTGTTGCTACTTTAAAGGTTTTCTTGATGAACTTATTCACGTCTAACAAAAAGTGCATAAACGTGTTAGTCAAAGTCAAAATCTTTTTATTCCGTAAAAATGGCTACATTTGTTTGGAATCGTCACAATTTTTTTCCCTACCGTGCAGTTCATGACTAGGTGAGCACTGATAAAAATACTGCCAAAAAACTCAGGCATCACTCTTTTGGTATCCAAACAAATTTACATAATTTATTAATTACATTATAATTGGATCGACTCAATCCCAGGCATTTTTATCATTAATATAGTCAGATACTTTATAATATGCCCTGCTACACAATTTGGCTTTAATAGTAGTTTTAAATTTGTTTATTGACAATTCTCTTATATTGCTGGGAAGTTTGTTATAGAACCGTATACATTGCCCCATAAAAGAATTACTTATTTTGTGGAGACGGCTTGCATGTAACACAAGATTATGCTTATATCTAGTATTTATATTATGAGTATCACTCTTTTTACAAAATGAGTCTATGTTTTTATGGATATACAAAAGATTTTCATAGATATATTGCGATGCGACTGTTAGAATATTTATTTCTTTGAATTTTTCTCTAAGGCTCTCCCGGGGACCAAGTTTGTAGATAGCTCTTATGGTTCTATTTGCAATAAAAAGATGGTGTTAATGTCCGCGTAGTCACCCCAAAAAAAGAATTCCGTATGACATAATACTACGAAAGTAGCTGAAATAAACTATTCTAGCCGTATCAACATCAGTGAGCCGTCTAATAGTTTTCACTGCATAGGCTGCAGAACTTAGTTTTCCTGATCATTTTTCAATTTGTGGGCCCCATTGTAGTTTGGAGTCAATTGTTATACCCAAGAACACAGTTGTCTCCACAGGGGCTAAATTAGTTCCATTAACATGCACATTGGTAGTCTCCTGTCTTACATTAGGTGTTGAGAACTTAATTACTTCCTTTTTATCATTTAAAAGCAGATTATTAACATTAAACCAATGCATAACTTTAGAGAGAGCATCGTTAACTTCGTCATAATTACCTAACTGTCTATTAATTTTGAATATCAAAGAGGTATCATCCGCAAACAATACAATCTCATGTTTGTCCTTTACATAATAAGGTAAGTCATTTATATATACTAAAAATAAGAATGGACCTACAATTGACCCCTGTGGAACTCCCATAACTACAGGGGACCCCGAAGATCTTTTACCATTAACATCGACCTTCTGTATCCTTTTGCCCAGATAAGAAGACAGAAGTTCGAGAGCCTTGTTCCTGATACCGTAGTGGTGTAATTTTCTGACAAGAGTGTCATGGTGCACGCAGTCAAACGCTTTAGACAGATCACAGAAAATTCCCAAGGCATCTTGTGAACCTTCCCATGCCGCGAATATACTTTTAAGCAAATGAATCCCTGCGTCTATAGTTGAAAAACCTCTCGTAAATCCGAACTGTCTCCTATGAAGTAAATTATGTGTATTGAAATGTCTGAGCAACTGGCTAAGCATTAGTTTTTCAAAAATTTTACTGAGAATGGGCAGTATGGAAACAGGTCGAAAATTCGAAGGGTCCGAACTATCACCAGATTTAAATAATGGAATGATTTTACTATGTTTCATCAAGTCAGGAAATACACCAGATGCCACACAACAATTGAAAATTGTAGCTAAATGTGGAGTGATTGAAATAATAATAGTAGATATGGTTTTGACAGATAGACCCCACAGATCTTTAGTGTTTTTCATATTTATTGATGTAAAAGCGTTCCAAACATCTTTTGGGCTTACAGCTGAAAATTCAAATATTGTGTCGCATTCTACCACCCTCTGTTTGAGAACCAGTTCAGCAGGTATAGAAAAAGACCTAAGATTTCTCGTAGTAATAAGAGGAATATTAGAAAAATATTTTTCAAACTCAGTCGCAATTTCTACATCATTTTTGATATCTATATATCTGAAAGTCTCGACTACGTACTTTCGCTCTACACGTCTCATTATTTATCATATTCCAAACAGATTTAATAATATTTGTTGAACCATTAATTTTATTTCTTAAATATATGGACTTAGCATTGGAACAGGCTCGTTTAAATATTTTAGCATAATTTTTTACAAGGTCTTGAAAAGTCGGATTGTGATTACAGGTCCTTTCTTCAAAAAGTTCATACAATTTATTCCGACTTTTGTAAATACCAGGAGTTGCCCAATCACTGAATGTCATACGGTCACTTACAGACAGTTGTTTTGGAGTAAAGATTGCATTAAATTCACTAGTGTTTACGCTAAATAACGAACTGTACAAGTGGTCCGGAGTACCGTGATAGGGCAACAATACAATTTTTTCTGCTATATTAGACTTAAATCTTTCCAAGCGGCTTTTACTAAATGGTATATAATTTATTTGCTTTCTTTGTATTTTTGAAGAATTTAGAAATGAAACCAACTGACCTGAATGGTCTGACTGAACTTTATTAATTATAGATTGATATGAAGGTTTTACATTGCTAAATATATTATCAATACATGTAGCACTTGTAGCAGTTACTCTTATTGGCTCTGTAAAAATTTAATGCAAATTATTTGATTTAAATAAATTTAAAAAGTTGCAGGTAACAGTATTTTTCTCCAAGATATTTATATTAAAGTCTCCACAAATTATAACAGTTTTATGGCTATTAGATAATTTATTTAAGGCATCCTCCATGATATTTGAAAATGTTTCAAAGGGCGTGCTAGGAGGTTTATACAGGTTCATAATAATGAATCGTTCCAATTCAATGCATGAAATCTCTACAACTCGCTCAACAGAGAGGCTCACAATGTCACACCTTTCTTTAAATTTAAGCAACTTATTTAATAATATTAAAGAGCCACCATGTATATACTTCTCTCTGATGAATGAGCTTGCAACCTGGTGGTTATTGAAGTTGAAAATGAATTGATGGGGTTTTAGCCAGTGCTCAGTTAGACATAAAATATCAATATTGCTACAATTCATAAACAACTCCAATTCTAACTCCTTTCCTATCATCCCCTGAATGTTTTGGTGCACCAGGTTGATACAATTATTATTATTTCTATATTCTTGACAATTTACAATTGATGGGGATATTGTATTATTATTACTTTTAGTTTCATTTTGAATATTGTTATTATTACTATTTACATTGCCAGAGTAAAACTCTATTGTCTTGTAACCTAATTTAAAGAATTTGGAATACCTTCCAAGGTACCATTACATAAAGTCAAATTATCTAACTGCTCAAAAGAAGCAGGGTTGTTAGCCAAACTTTTGGCTGGTTTCTTAAAACAATATGATAGCGAATCTGCTATTTGTCTTTTATAAAAATTGCTAAGATAAAAGTTATCTTCTGTCAAATTATAATGTTTATTATTAAATATATTTATGAGATAGTTTCGAGGATCGAGTTACCTGTGAACATTTCAGCGGAGTTCGGGTTAATTGATTCCTATTGTACAAGTTACTAAGAGACGATATTTTTTGTTCATTTTCTCTCAAGTCAGCTACTAATCTATCCATGCCTACACTGTATTCTTCAATATCTCTTTGAGCTGTTATATTTGAGTTTTTTCATTACTGTATAAATTCACTGGCACTTATGGTACAAAATACTA
This sequence comes from Pyralis farinalis, assembly GCA_947507595.1. Taxonomy (NCBI): domain Eukaryota; kingdom Metazoa; phylum Arthropoda; class Insecta; order Lepidoptera; family Pyralidae; genus Pyralis; species Pyralis farinalis. The sequence continues at coordinate 1,306,290 of OX382275.1, forward strand.
TCGAAATTGTCACACAAAACTAATTTTATACTGAATTGTAAAAAATTCAATTAAAACAACAATATTACTTGTCAAAAGCGCGGGAAGAAGTCAGTGACCGTTCTTGGTGGTGTCGTAGGGTGGAGGCACAGAGTACATTTGTATAATACGCTGGGTGGAGGATAGCGAATTAGGAATATACGATCAATAATGCCCACCAGATAAAGTACAGCCAGAAAAGTTCGGCTAATAATTTATGGACATGACTTGCAAATATAATGTTGAACATTATTGGGCGCGGTTCCTGGTTTTGCTTTATTGTAGGGTTCCAATAATTTATTGTCTCACAATCGTCCGAAACGTTCATGAATCATTGGCCCAAACCACGGCCACGGGATTATCCATTATTGTAACGCCTGAATTAGATTTCATCAAAATGTACCCGCATTATGAGGTTGCATTTTGCCATTGCCCATGCATTATGGGTCGAGTCATTGACAGTGCTTTATTTGTACACAACGATAATGTACACCCAGTATTACACCGGCCACAACACAAGCAAGGACACAGAATCGTATCTGTCAAAACCTTTCTTCTATGTTGTCAGTTGGCGTAGACAGAGTATATAGATATAGACGGGCTACTAAAAGAATAATACCTACATGAAGAGAGATAGAAAATTCTAAAATACATGTGCGTGAGCAAGATAGACCATGAGTTTTTTGTCTCTATCTGCGTATGCGATTTTTATGTCTGCCACCGGGATTGTTCTGGTGTCAAACAAATTGTTCGTACTGACGCAATTTCGTTGATTTAAGTATTAGAATCATAAGTCAGGGAAGTCTAATTAACTAAAACTCACTTGATTATAGTCAGATTGTATTTTCGAGATTTTACAATTCCTCAAACACGTCCAGACGCTCTGACTGCCGGTGATCGAATGGCGCGAATCGCCATTTTGTTTTTACTTTCCTTTAACTTTTTGTTGACAAAATGACTTTTAATGTTTGAATTAAAATCAAGAAAAATCTAATATTGTCATCAAAAGTGGTAAATCATTTTCAGATTTATTGAACGCTAACAGTCGGCCGTCCTGTATCGTCCGGAATGTCCCTATTCCGACTCCGGCCATTTGACCACCGTATGTCCTCATACGAATTATTATTACCTACTTAATACATATTTCTTGTAAAATAATAAATAATACATTTTGCGTCAGTGGAACGTACTTTTAACTTTATGACATCCATGATACCAAAAATAAAAATATATCATATGGGTTTGATGACCATTATTATTGTTATTAAAAACTGCTATATTATAAGCAATATACGTAACTTGGCGTTCTCTATAATAATTGAAATTAATATAACCTGTGCCAGTAATCTACAGTTACAATTTACATATTTAACCCTTCCTTCCTTCATTCTTTCGATCTGTTAATATTGTAACTTAACGTAAATCAGTACTGGGTGTAACATTAAATTAATTAATTAAATATTATCTAAATAAGTTTAAATCACTGCCTGCTTAATTCATCAAAGAGTGCTAATAAAATTAATTTAACTACGTTCCATAATAAGATTAGACAGCTATTATTTTATCATCATAGAAGAGTACAAGTAAATGTGTTTGTAAAGGCGGCTTCTGGCTGAGGTAAGATTCTTGATCCTCGATATGATTATTATGTGAAGTTGTTTTAATAATGTCCTCCATCACTTAGTGTCCTCCTAATGTCCTCTATCACTACTTTTGGCTGTATGTAACCTGAAACATGGTAAATAAGGTTTCAAGTATATCCGTCTTTTAGTTAACCTGTGTATTGTTACCAGTAATAATCTTTGGCGATGTGACTGCAGATTGTAAGACCATGATAAATGTCAATATGTATATATATATTGCTTAATAATTAACCATGAATATTAGCGGTGCCTAAACTAGCATCCAGAATAGGTTTTAGACAACTTGAATTAAATTATTATAAATTGCATAATATAGTTAAACATTATATTTCAATGTATTATACAACCACATCCTTTCCATGTAAGGGAGTGTCACTTTATCTTTCATATATCCAGTCTGCGAGCACCGCCTGTACTTCAGCATTCTTCATCGCCCTGTTAGTGAGCACCGCTTGTACTCCGCCATTTCTCACCACTTTGGCAAGTTTCGTTTGTACTTCGGCATCCTTCACTATCTAGGGCCACTTGGTCACCGCTTGTACTTCGGCATCCTTCACCAGCCCTGTTAGTGAGCACCGCTTGTACTCCGCCATTTCTCACCACTTTGGCAAGTTTCGTTTGTACTTCGGCATCCTTCACTATACTAGGGCCACTTGGTGAGCACCGCTTGTACTTCGGCATCCTTTGCTTCTAATAAATTAGTGTAGTATAAGGTACGTTGCAATTGCCCATTAGCTTTCATCGAGATAACATCTGAGTTACATCATTTCTGAAACATTTTGTGAAAAGAGGAGAGACAGGAGTAAAGGTACATAACTGAGTAACTGCGAAATGGCGTTTGAAAATACAATATTGACCTAATGCTAGAATATGTACATTTAATATCGCTAATACCTTAATAAAACTAATAACTTAATCGATTATCATGTCTTACTAAAACATCGTCATGTAGGTTCTAATGTACTTCATTATTGTCATCATCGCTAGACGTAGGTTCATCATCTGTATTGCCCTGTGAGCTAAATGTAATCCATTTCTTTAATTGATCGGATGGATAGATATTTAAACGGAAATATAATTCCGTTCAGAAAGACCATCGATTCTCAAGATTTCGTATCTATCGTTCGCTGGGACGGCAGTTACTTTACAAGGCCCTCTGAACTTAGGGATTATTTTTTTTCTTTTGCCATCAGAGTTATGATGATTTGGTATCATAACCAAATCGCCTTCATTATAGAATGTGGTTATTATCGAAATAGTTTTTCATATAGTTCGAATTTTTTTCAATGTTTTCCTGAGCTGATGTCCTAACTTCCTCACGAGAAGATTGTCCTGTATTATTTATACCGATCTCAGTAGCGTTATTACTTAAAGCGTTTAAGATGTGCCCTTCGCTCTCATTAACAGTTCTATTGCCGAAAACGTCTTCTGCTGGAGATTTGCCGATAGTTTTATTACGCGTGTGTTTTACGCTCTACTGTAGCCGGCTCACGCTTTCGTCCCATTCGCGCTCGTCCATCCCATGATTAGTTGTGGTCAGTGACTCAAGTATGGTACGATTATATTGCTCAATCTGCCCGTTGGCGCGGGGAGTTGCGACTGCGTTAAGAACGTGTTTGATTCCAATGGGATCGATGTACTTTTAAAACTGACTGAGGTATAGACTGTTCCCCGATCCGATATTATAATTTTTTGGTATACCGACAATATTGAATATATCTTGTAGAACATTTATTGTGGTCTTAGACTTAAGGTTACGTACGGGTTTTACAAAAATGAATTTACTGCACCCGTCTATAACTCCTAAAATGTATGAATTTCCCTTTTTACTCCTAACGCATGGACCTAAATGGTCCAGGTGTAGAATGTGGAAAGGGGTTTCTACTAAGCGCATCGGCGTGCTTTATATATATGATCTTTATTTATATGATCGCCAGATCGATACTCTATGCTGTAGTCGTATTCTCGGAGTAGTAGCCACCATCTAGCAACTCGTAGTATCAGATCACGATATACCGTAAATGGGATCTCCATAAGTTATGTGCGCAACCGCTTCAACGAACAGCCAACAGCAAGAGTTTCTAACTAGTAAGAGTGGGAAAACTCCTCTTTGGCTGTCTGCTTACTAAAGTAGGCCACTGGTCTAAGCGGTGGTTTTTCGTTTGGTCGTTGCAATAGTATCCCGCCAACGTCTAGCTTGCTCGCATCGCAATGAACTTCAGTTAAATGTTTCGGGTCATATAAAGCCAACAGCGGTCGCTGCGTGAGTTGACTTTTTATAGTCTGGAATGCATTTTCCTGATCCTCGCCCCATGTCCATGTTACGTTTGATTTAGTTAAAGCTGTTAAAGGCTTAGCAATACATGCAAAGTTTGGTATAAATCTCTGAAAGAAACCTGATAGGCCGACAGATTGTGTACGCTAGTGGGGGTACTAAATAAGGTCACTGCATCAATTTTCCTTAGACCGAGTCTTATCCCATCCTTAGACACCTCAAACCCAAGGGTATTTACGAAGAAATTGCATTTTTGTAAGTTCAGAGTTAGTCGAGCACTACGCAAAGCCTCTAAAATGACCGTCAGTTTATTAAATCCCTCTTTAATTGTTGACGAGGGGGTCAAACTGTCATCCATGTATGGCATGGCCAATTCATACCTGTTCTTCCCGAGAGCTTCATTAATTATATGCTGAAAGATAGCCCCATGACATGAATGACATGAATGACCCATTCACAAGACCCAGTCATGTGTCACGAATGCCGTAAAGTGTCGCGAATCCTCAGCTATCGGTATCTGATAGTAGCCTTATATGAGATCTAAGCTAGTGAAATATTTTTTCCCGCATAAACGATGAAGTTGATCATCAATTACCGGCATTGGATAAGAATCCTTAACAGTTTTCCTATTCAATGATCAGTAATCCACGCATATACGATATTAGCCATTTTTCTTCTGAGCGAGCACAACAGGACTCACATAGGAAGAGTCAGATTCTTGAACAATTTTGTTCTCCAGTAGTTCGTTAACCAATCCTTTTGCGCTTGGTTGACATCCGGTCCTAAGTTGATCATATCGGAACTTATTTTAGGTCGGTCTAACTTCGTACTATTATCCCCAACATTTATGCGTCTAACCTCGAATTGACCCTGCGAGCAATTGTTCAGGTCTCCCGCTACCGGTAAAAGGTATGCGTAGCTAGTAGTTTTCCGCTTACTATCGAGATCCTACCCTCAGAAATATTTATAGCCATAATTGACTCTGACTCTCGGTCTATACGGTAAACACCTTGTAGCATTATATGCTCATCCTTTCTTTTAAAATACGTGTAACCTGGTAAGTAAATATACCCTGTTTCAATGTTTCGGAACGTATATATGTATACTCTTTGAATGCGTGTTAACTCGGTAAAAGTATTTGAATAAATTTTTATTTTGGCGAGCTTCGTCTTATCTGAATATAAAACTAAGTTTATGTTTGTCTTATGCACAATAACCTCGGATAACTCCGTTAAATTCTAAACTAGTAATACGTCCGTTTGCCAAAAAAAATATCAAGAGCTATAAACGCTCGAATAGCTGCTTTGACAAAATCAACCCTAATTTCTATCGTTGTTAAACCTATATGTTTCGTCGTACCATGAGCAGATCCTTTAATAATAGGTAAATTATCCTGCTCAACTACCACGTTTAAATTATTAGCGACACCTTTTATTATCATTGTACATTGACTGCCAAAGTCAATAAACACACTTTGTTTGTACCATTTATTATAATCAATTTTAAATATCCGAGGAATTACCTGGGGTATTGATTTGCCGGACTTCTTTAGTTGTACTATTTGGGCCAGGTGTGCTTTTATTGAGCAGCTGGTCCCGTTTACATTCATCTGCGAAATGTCCTAAGCGTTGACATTTCGTACATTTTTGTATAGGTTTGGGACATTTCGGAGCAGTATGCCCAATATGCGAACAGTTGTAACACCTAATTCGCGTTCCATTTGTTGATTTTACGACTTTGTCGTCTATTTTATTAGTATTTGGTTTTGTAAGAGACTGTACAACCTTTTGTCTATCCGATATTGGCATGAGATTGCTTTTGATCGAAATGTTTCTCAGGTAACGCAATAATTGACTTGGGCGTTTAAAATTGCGGCCCTGTACACTCAGTTGTATGTTATGATCGTAAATACCGTGAATTATACAGTCAACGGCATCTTTTCCCTTATATATTACAACGACTAACTAATTAAGCATTTTCGTAAAAATATTCTTCTAACGTATCTCTCTCCTACTGCGCCTATTCAGCATTTCCGTCAGATGATCGGCGTAATTCCTGTCGTCTAGGAAACACTTTTTAACTTAAGTTTTGTCTGCCAATCTCTCCAACCCAAATTTATAGACGTCAGACCATCGTACCATTTTTTCGCAAGCCCATGTAGCTTGGGCAGAGTATGGTAGAATATTTGTCTCTCAGTCCATCCCTAAACACTAGCCGCTTCATTATCTTTCCTCAACCAAGCCCGAGTGCTCTGTATTTTCTTGGCAGGATCAAATTGAGTTATAACGTACGAATTAGAGTCTCGATCATTTATTGCATTAATAAAATCTTTAATGAGATCTCTAGGAGAATTGCCGCGACTGGGCGCCCTACTCTGTTTTCTTGAACTACGTCTATCCTTTAAACGAGAGCGGCGCGAGCCGGTTGATGACTGATTCGATAATGAGCTATCAGTTGTTGATGAATCTGAGGAGGTAAGTGTTATACGACTCCTACGGTACTTGCGACGGTGGCTTCTTTGACGACGATCGTGGCGCGGTCCCCTCGAATCATCTCGATGACTAGTCTTTCGCGTTTGTCTCCTCGAGGGTGACCGGCTGCTTCTGCTTGAACCATCGCTCGAAGACCGCTGGATCTTCCTACGTTTTGGACGAGTGTCATCCATATAGGAAGTTTCGCATTTACGCTTTTTTTGTTCTAAAATTATTAGTAGCCAGCCCATGAAACGGTGTGTATCTACTTCGATCAGTGTCTGACTAGTGTAACTACCTATAGTATACGTAGGCATGTCGGTAATAAGGTGAGAGGAAAATAAGGACGAGAAAAACGTTTCAAATTAAATAACCACAGAAAACAGAATTATTAAGTAAGTGGTCGGCATTTGATAATTCTAATTGTTGTGTTATGTTTACTTTCATTGTTATACAGTCCATAATAAAACAATATGTAACGATATTTAAATCATAATATAATAATCACAATCGGATATCTTATTTGACTTTAAAAATATCGTAATATTCAATTTCATTTTATTCGCATTCATGACTCGTTTTCCAAGCCAACTAAAATCTTAATAACTTGATGGTACATTGACATGCATTCCTCGTTTTTTTTTTAATTTTATTAATCAAGGGAGTGGCAAATTATTATTAATGCCTATATATTTATACGTGCTATGAAATTAAGCCAACGTACGTCATAGTACAAAACTTGTATGACTTGGCTGCGGTTAGATGATCGTTGGAGAACTATTCCAGCCGTGTAATCTATTCTATTCCTATTCACAGACTGTTCACAAATACTAGAACCATTTAGTTAATTTAAAATGTATGGTGTGAGCCATATGGTAACAATTATTATTTGTATTAATGACTGCTACTTATTTTTAAATTCATTTTTTTTATTTGGTAACAGTTTCTCTAGTTCCTAAATCTCAAATTATTGTAGCAATCAAAAGGCACTAGATAATAACTATAAACTACGATCTTCAAGCTTGCTTCATTAATAGAGGCGTTTTACCTGAAATAAAACGCATATTAAATACTTACCTTATTTGAAACTTTAAACATATTGAGATAGGCCCTGTGTTTTCTGCTTTCTCTTTCTACCTTATGTTTGCCCTCTCGCTCGCACACCCACCACCATCTCACCAGGCAGGTGGGGACGTCAGGTGATCGCTGCGTCCGCCATTTCAAACCATTAAGTCGAAATATCACCAGGCAGAATTGAAAGATAAAGTTTCAAATAAGGTAAGTATTTAATATGCGTTTTATTTCAGGTAAAACGCCTCTATTAAAGACTTGACCGTTATTTGAAACTTTAAACATATTGAGACGTGTTTGTTATCGCCTGGTGGAGATGGACGCCAATGTGAGATGGGTAAAATAAAGTATAAATACTACTACTACTAATGTGTGCGAGGTACCTGTTGGATGTTACATATTCAAATTAATGGCACAAATAAACTAGTAACACTTCTGTTAGAAGGAGCTGGTATAACCTCCCGTCTATAAAATTGCCTAAAAGTATTACCGGACCGCCAGTTACCACGCGATAAGATGTCGTCTATTGGGATACTGTCAGACCCATTTTTCGACGCCACTGCGGAGCGGATACTTCCCGGAGATGCAATTATGCCAGCTTCTTTCAATAATGAATTAATCCATCCTGCAATCAATGCACGAGAGGCGGCTTTAGGCTGACCTCTAAAGTTGATGAATAGGTTTGAACAACCTGCCGAGATGCGTTTTTCATTAAGGAGAACGAGGCAACGCTTAACCCAATATACAGGATCGAGTTTGTCGAGTTGACTAGTAGCTTCCATCCCGATTGCCTGTAATCAGAATTATCAGTTTTAGACCCAAGGTAGGGCATAAAATGATGTAGTTGTTATATGTTTTATAGTGCTCGTCATCGACTGCTAGTAAGGTCAAGTCGTGAATACGGCGACCAGACACAGTAACATAAAATAGCTGTATGTCTATTTGTAGAAAAAATGTTTCTTTCGTCAATTTTATATTTAGAAAGAAACAGTAGGAGCTCGTCAATATTCACAGACTTCTTGTGAGATACTGGTTTTTTTAAAACAATAGACTTCAATAAGCTAACTTCAATTAAGGTCTCCATGAAGTCCTAAGAAGCTCTAGTTGCGAATTATTCCAATCAGTTAGGTTCTCCGACCACCCCCACATGTCCAAACTCCTAGGGTCATTTCTTGGATTTTGGGAGGTGAAAGGCCCGTTGAAATGTCTATCAGGTAGCGATGTAGGTTGCGGACAGAAAACGGGGCTGCTAAAGCGCGTGATTTGAGATCCGCTCTCCAAAAGACTCTCCCATCGTGGGGCGACATTAGAAATGTTCCTTGAGACAGATTGAGATGGGCCAGAACTCGGGGCATTAGGTAGGGTGGAGGAAAAATCCACGCAAGATGGTAGTTCCATGTTTGGGAAAAGGCATCGTGAAATACCGCTTGAGTGCCTTTTTGGTCCAAAGACACATAATTGGATACCACATGCGCACTCCTCGAGGCAAAAAAGGTCTATGACAGGTATCCCAAATTTTCGGAAAACGACTTCTGTGCAAGATGCTGCCATCTTGCTCGGTGGTCGGTAGCGAGACAGACCGTCTGCATGACCGTTGTATTTGCCTGCTATGTGCTGAGCAGATATCTGAATCTAATAACGATCTAACAATCTGGAAATCTTGAAGGCAATATCTGTTAGGTGCAATGACCTTGTCCCGCCTTCGTTCCGTATGTAAGCAACTGCGGTTTTGTTGTCGGACTGCCACAACTGTGAATCGACCGAGGAACTGACCTTCTAAAACTTTTAGGACTGCAAGAAGTTCCTTTTGATTGCAAAAAACTTTTCTGGTCGATCCACCGTCCTGCCATGCAATTCTGTAAGAGCAAACATCCTTACATCCTCGGAAACATCGGCTGTTATAGCCTTGAACACAAAATTGCAATTCCTTAGTATCGCTTTTCATGGTTGTGCGACACTAGCGCCGCAAGGCTGCGTTTGGAATTGGAATTCTACAAGGCAAACAGCCTCGCGTACGCTACAGTCTAGTACAGTACAGTCTTATAGAATACCAAATAATTTAGCCGTGATCGCAGTAGACGATGTCAAAGCTGTGACATCTGTGATCACAGCGACGCATACAGCCATTACGAGTCGCTTAGAGAATTGCATGGCTGAAAAGGATCGATTGTCCAGTTGGGCGCCCCAGGCTTGATCAGACGCATCTGTCGCCATGAAGTGAGATGGGGGTGGTAAATGTATTGCCGATGGATGATGATGGTTCAGAAGCCACCAAGATAGATCTTGCAAAGCTTGTTTCGGAATTGGGTGGCGTTTAGTATCGGGTGCTTTGATGAGTGCGTTGAGGAAGGTCAACAGTGCTCGAGAGCGAAGTTTTCCTCTCGGGACTACAAAACTCGCAAAGTTCAAAAGGCCCACGAGACTTTGCAAACTTTTCAGGTCCACCAAACCCTCGCCTAGAATATTCGTTATTTTGGTTGCCACACACTTTTCTCTGGGTAAAGATTTCTCGTTGTCCCGTGTATTCCAAGAAATCCCTAGATATACTAGACTTTGTTGTGGCACCGTGATCGATATGTCCATATTTATCTGCCACCCAAGAATCTCAGTCTCTCTAGTAGTATGTGAACATGTGTCAGTAGGACCTGTCGATCCTGATGGGCCAGGAGAAAGTCGTCCAAATATACGATAATACGTAATCCCAGTTTTTTGAGGCTCTGAGCAATCCAATTGGTTAGGGAAGCGAACACTTTTAGAGCTGTGTTGAGTCCAAAAGCCAGACATGTCATTTGTAGCAGTTGCCCTTTGTATGAGAGACGAAGGAACCTCCTGTGAGACGGGCAAACACCCAGATGAAAATAGGCTTGTGACAGGTCTATTTTGCATAGGGAATCTCTCGGCTGAAGAAAGTCAGGAATACGTTGCACATTTATAAGCCGAAATTTGTCCGTCATTACATATTCGTTTAACAACGACAGTTTGAAGACTGGCCGATCACGCATCGCCTTTTGGGACAAGAAACATTGTCGAAATAAAGCTTGGTGATTGTTTGACTACCTCTATGATCCCTTTGCATTTGGGATAACACAGTGGTCATTGCATTCGAGACCGGAGTATTGAACAGATTTTTCACTAGATGAGGCATTATTAGCGGCGGTTTTTGACGAAAGGGTATGCGGTACCCTTTTATAATCTTTAACAGGTATGGTGATGCACTCAGCTGTTCCCAACGTGTGTAAAATAGAAGTAGTCGCCCTGCTATAAATTGATTGTCAATCCTTACCACGTTTTCTCCCAAGAGTGTTGTATTCCGAGTATGCTCCAGAAGTCTTGAAACCGTCAGAAGCATAGATGCTTCTGAGGGTGTCCTCTGGATCAAAAGGAACCCCTGGCGTTATTAGAGAATGCTGAACGAGGGTTTCCAAAAGCAGTGCCTTGTCCTTGTGAGGAATGAGGCTGATAACAACCCTGCGGGGGTTGGTTTGCATGGGAAATGTGCGTTACGGCACAACGTCCATGTGAGGAGCCCTGCGAGGGTTCTTTGGAAATCGCCTGCCCCTGCGGGGGGTGGCGTGTCTGTTTGCTTGGACCAGTTGCACCTGGTGCAATGGATCCCGGCTTATTCAACGGCAAGAAAGTTTTCCATACACCTCCTGTTTTCTCAAGTACAGTAGACAGAGAGTCAGCACTGAACAAATGTTGACACGAAGGTGGAATTTTTCGCAAAACAACTTTGTTGAGAGGATCACACACAAAGTTGATTATGCCATCTCTCCTCATTTGAATGACCTCTGCTGGGCGGCCACAGATCAGTTGAAGTAGTTCCGAAGAAACTTTGAATACATCACCCTTTAAAAAGAATTCATCAACTTTTTCTCGTAAGCCATCGTACAAAATTTGTGATTCGTGGGCCCATTGTAAAAGATTGCGAAGAGACGATTGCATCGCTTCGCGCTGTCGCGATACGCAACATGTCAAAGCAGCGTACGCTCTTTCAGAGTGAGCTAAATGGCGTAAGCAATCGTATGCTTTAAGTTCGTCATTTACATCTAGCTCTACGAAGCCCGGTGAGGTATTATAATTCTTTTACGTATCCGCATAGCGATTTTCGCACCATCCTATATTATCGAAATGTTGAATGTCTTTTTAAAATAGTCAAATACTCAACGGATGTTTTGGGAACTGAGGGTTCTTTCAACTTTGTTTCGATTCCGAAAACGAGATTCGGTTCAGCTCTAGATGCGGGTGGATCACTAATAGGTTCGAGTGTATTTGGATTATCGTACAAATCGCCGCTGACATTGCCCTCGAGAATGTATTCGGGTGTATTGTGAAACATATAAGAATATTGTTTACTGCCTTCACAGGAATTTATTTTATTCCGGAGATCGCTTAATTTGCGGTATAATTTATCTAGGCAGCGATTATCGCGCCGGCGACGTTTGCCCCCCCCCCCCTTTTCGCTTATGAAATGATTTTCTATCATCAAACGCACCAGAACTAGATGATGACGAACTAGAAGCACTACTACTTGACGAACTACTAGAGAACTAAGAGCACGTTGCCGTTTTGTTCGTTTTCGCGCTTTATCACTACATTTTTTCTCAACCTCCAATGGGCCCGATCGCCGATGTTTAACATCGTCTACACTGTTCATAATGTCACTGTATGCTTGTATTTATCACCTGAAACCACTTTTCGGTACTAGGGCTAAAGGAAAAAATAAGCATTAGCATAAAAAACAATTTAAAATGAAGGTAGAAAAATGTTCAATTCAAAAGGTAACACGAACGGTAACACCGTTATAAATTACTTAAGTAATCTACTAATGAACAAAAATGAAAGGTATTCATCAAATTAGCAAAAGTAATTTCTCAGTTTTAGCAATACTCAAAAGTAATAACATTAAGTTATGCAATAAGTAAGAAAATGAATATTAGTATAATGTTACCAGAATACTAAAGAGTCCTTGGCACGACCGTGCGCAGCAGAAAACAGGACGCCAATGGTTTGAAATGGCGGACGCAGCGATCACCTGACGTCCCCACCTGCCTGGTGAGATGGTGGTGGGTGTGCGAGCGAGAGGGCAAACATAAGGTAGAAAGAGAAAGCAGAAAACACAGGGCCTATCTCAATATGTTTAAAGTTTCAAATAACGGTCAAGTCTTTAATTGCTAAATTAATATCCAATGCCCCTGACAACTCCAATCACAAGTTATTTTTAAAGCAGTAATAAACATTTACTGCAGATTTAATCTCAATTTTGCAAACCATAGACATTAATACAACTCACTGTTAAATAGCGATAGAACTTAAGTAACGTTGGGTAAATACGGTTGATACCTTGTAATGATTAACTACATTCGAAAAATAACGACCTAATAAATAGAAACAGAGAATCGAACGAATTTTCCGGATTGTTAATCGTCGACTCAGTTAGAAGCGGGTAGCGTAAAGGGTAATATGCAAGGTAGCATGCAATTATAAGAATGTTACTGCTTGAAAATTAATAAGTATTATACTTTTATGTCCGCTTTGTAAATAGTAAAAATATTTCTGTACTTACCCACGTTCGGGCGTGGAAAATATAACTTGCTAACCACTTCTGACTTATTAGAATCATAAGTCAGGGAAGTCTAATTAACTAAAACTCACTTGATTATAGTCAGATTGTATTTTCGAGATTTTACAATTCCTCAAACACGTCCAGACGCTCTGACTGCCGGTGATCGAATGGCGCGAATCGCCATTTTGTTTTTACTTTCCTTTAACTTTTTGTTGACAAAATGACTTTTAATGTTTGAATTAAAATCAAGAAAAATCTAATATTGTCATCAAAAGTGGTAAATCATTTTCAGATTTATTGAACGCTAACATAAGTGTAAACCCTATGTATTTTATTCCCTTGTGATTTAGTGATTATTTTAAAAGATGCATTGATCGTGCAGTAATGGTGAATTGCTCTATAATTGGCTGTAAAAGCCGACCGAAGTGAACGACAAGAACCCAACATAACCTTTCATCGGTAAGTCGCTTATTTGTCACAATATAATGATGCATGTTCAAGGATTATTAATTTAATGTGGATTCATACTCAATAGTAAGCAATTTTTATTCAATTAAAGTACAAATAAACATTTTTTTGTTGATATTAACCGATCCAATAAAAAGGTTATAAACATTACATTTTTAGCGATATCACTATATGTCGTCTGTAATCAGCAGGATTACACTATTTGGGGTTACCAACACTTGACTTTATTTACCACATTTAACATATTGCGTATCTATTGTTTCAGTTTTCCTAAGGATTTATTTTTGAAGTATAAATGGATTGAGTGTACGGGTCGTTTAAATTGGCATCCAAATGACAACTCCCGGATCTGCTCCAACCATTTTGAATCAACTGGCCTTCAATCAAAGAAAAGCAAAATATGCTTAAATAAAGATGCAATTCCTACGCGTTTCATTCACGTAAGTTGAATTAAAAGTAATGGTATAGGTAATTGAATATGTAACTAAAATATTTCAATGACTTTTCGAAATTAAATATAATAAAAGATTTTTCCTGTTACAAATTAGTAAGCTAAAATATTTGAAATATAATTATTACTCAATGTTTATGCTACGTCAGTTAGAAAACAAACATAAGGCCTGCGTAATGAAGCCATTACCGGGGCCTAAACTCACTTGCAATATAAAGTATCGTTCACATGCCGTCACCCCTGCTGCCAACGCAATGACTTCTTCCTGGTAACCTCAGTGACGTGCAGGAACCCAATAACTCTCGAAGATCGAATGATATTTTTATTTGGCTGCGGATTTCTGTGGAGGTCCTTTCGATGAAAATTAATTTTCACTTCACCAGACGGGCTCCTTTGATGCGTCCTACCTCTCTTAAATGCTTGTATGATGAATGTTACTAATTAAGTGTAACTTTCAGATTGACGACTCGGACGTGAAATATGACCAACCGTCGTCAGGAGAAGTAGCTATGGAAATAGAAATAGAAAGTAGTTCGGTAAGTTTAATCTCTTATATACTCGTGGCGTAGTTAGAGAGAGCATGAAAGTAGGATAAACGCGGTTGAAATGCGAGCGTTGCGCAAAATCTGTGGTGTAACGCTTGTAGACCTTAGCAATGATGAGGTTAGAGGCAGAGTTGGTCTGAAAGAGAGCGTCGGTATTAAAATAAGAAGAGGCATGCTCCGTTGGTTCGGACATGTAGAAAGAATGCAGGATGAAAGAATGACGAAGCAGATATACAATGCAAAAGTGGAAGGATGTAGGAGCCGAGGAAGGCCAAGACTTACCTATCATGATCAAATTGGTCGTGTTCTATCAGAAGGTGATGTCAGGAGCCCTAGAAACCGGCGAGCGTGCATGAAAAGAGCAATGAATGTGAAAGAAGCGAGTGAGGTATGTAAGGATCGAGCCGCGTGGCACTCGGTTCTCTCTGCCTATCCCGTAAGGGATTTGGCGTGAAGTTATAGAGTAGAATAGAAAGGCGTAGTTATATCAGATGTTTGAATTCTACGCTCAACAGAAAATCTATTGTTTAATGCGCAGTCTGCGTTAAACTATATCGTTTTTTTTTGTACTATGTCGGGAGGCATACAAGCATACGGCCCACCTGATATAAAGCGGACACCGTAGCCTATTAACGCTTGCGATATATTAATTATCACGCGCGCGATCCCTCCTCTGCTGCTTACACAGCAACTCTGGTGACCTCACTCACACGCAGAAACACAACAACCCTCTAGGGTTGTACTGTACCTAGAATGGGTGCATAAGTGGTCAATATTTTCTAAAAAGTAAAGCGTGAGAGCTCAGCACTTTACAATGTACCTGTTACATCAATCCAGCTAAAAATACTTGTCATAGGAATGTTTATTTTTATATTTAAGTATATATCTATTTCAGAAAATAGAAAAAGGATCTGTACTGTCAGCCACGCAAGTTGAGATCACTCCACGAAAACGAAAATCAATCAAGAAACTGCAGACTTACTATGTTCGATAGAGTCAACAAATCTAGACTTTTTATGTAAAAATATAACAGCGCGCAAGTGTACCCCAGAATTAAGAAAATTTGCATTAAGTAATTATTAGATTTGGTGGCCGCGGCAGTCTTAGTTTGGAGATATACGTGCATATAGATTAAGTAGGTACCTATATAACAGTTAAATAGCCGTAAGTTAACAGTAAGTGGTTGAATTAAATAGTTTTTCATGTGTGTTGATTATTGTCCCTTACAGTATATAGATTTTAAGTTTTTATATGATAAAGGGTTGAATGTAAGAAAAATTAGTACATCTTGTTGCGATTTTGATCCAATAAAGTGGTCCCAATATGGTAATGTTTCCAGGGCTGGCTAATTTTTATCATGCTTTCTCGGTTGCATAATCCGACTGCCTCGCTCGCACCCGGCGTGTAATAATATGGGCCGGGGCGCGACGATCGACACAGTTGTAACCTGCAGTCATTGGATAATCATCTCCCGCTACTCTACAAACAAGTCATCTCCTTTGATAGCCATCGCTCTCTGGAAGCATTACCTCTGGCCTCATACTACAATACAAGCCTTTCATTTCTCCAGCCAACACGTGGGAACAACTAATCCGCCAGTACCTACCTATATTATTTTATATTCTCGTGTACGGGTCGTATCGAAGAGGCCCATACAAAACGATAATGCTTGATCAATTGCAACTCTTTTTTAAGACCAATGAATTTGTCATGATGCGCAATACAGTTTTACAGGTTAAGCATATCCTTAACTCCTGGGAGAGATCACAGGATGCTTTTTTAGTTTTCTGTAATCTCCCTAAAGCTTTTCATTGTGTCGATCATCAGACATTGTTACTCAAGCTGAACTATTATGTAGATAGGGTTAAAGCCCAGAACTTAATTGCATTTTATTTAAATAACAGGTCCGACAGTTGATATAAACAGGGTTAAATCTAAAGGCAATAATCCTAATATCGTGGTGCCACGGGTTTCTATTTTGGGACCCTTTTTATTTTTAGTATATGCGAATGATCCGCCTTACGTGGTGCAGAAAAAGGCGTATATTTACTGATACTGATATATAAAATTATGTACTGATGATACCTCTCTAATTTTTAATGTCACTCGCCGGTGTGAAAACATTGACAAGATAAATGGTGTTATGTCTTCTATTTTAAACTGGTTCACATGTAGTAATCTTTTGCTAAACTCGACTAAAAGCAAATGCATCAAATTTAGTCTTCCGAATGTGATTTCTCCCAATACAGAAGTGCTCATTGGGAATAATAAATTAGAATTCGTTAATAATACTGCGTTTCTTAGAATTACAGTAGACTCCAAATTACAATGGGGCCCCACATAAATAAATTTGTAAAATGTATAATCCGCTGCATATGTAAAATGTATAATAATTTTACAAAGATAATTTTTAAAAATCACGTTAAAAATTTTCTTTGTAAAAAGAGCTTATTATAGAACTGGTGAATATGTGATTGACAAAGATGTCTGGAAATAATTCAGCACAGACTATCATTCCTTAACAAACATAAACTTTAATTCTACCATTTGATATCATTATTGTACCAATACGCTGATGTGAATTTATTGTAATATCAAATTGGCAATTTTAAAAGAGACCTATATTGGCAAGTTTGTTTCGACATTTCTTCTTCTCTAATGATCATTTCCGAAATATTCGTAGATTAAAAAAGAACAATAGTAATATTGAGAATTGAATAAGATCCAATAAGATTATATTTAAAAAAATGTAAGACGTGTCTAAGTATCTACGAGGGTCCAATGGCAAATAAATAAGGTAAACTTGGAACATAATCGGTTACAATCACAACAAGGGACCGGACATTTCTAAAAGTAATTCAAATTAATCTTTTATGATTGAATTACTTTTCGAAATGTCCGGTCCCCTGTTCTGATTGTAACCGATAATGTTCCAAGTTTACCCCATCAATGAGGTTAAAAGTTGCGTAGTGGCAATACTTATTGTGTATGGCATGTAGATTACAAAGTTATGTTTATTATCTCTATCTCATACCCCTATACGCTAATGACGCGTCTATCTATATACTCTGTCTACGTCAGTTGGCTATTTTAAAAGGCGTTCATACAGTATAGTACTAACAGAGTCGGTGGCCACAGATTATTAAGCCATGCGTTATTGGGTTGTGTATTGCGGACTGTACCTTATCGCAATTATTTTCCTTCAATTTTTCATGGCAACGTAGCAAAATTTTTCCTCATCATTGACATGCAATGTCAATTTAGCGACTGGTCAAGAGGTAATAATGTGCAACCAGATAAAATATGGCCTGATATTGTACGTCCATATAGCATTGAGAATACTGGTCGCACAATATCAGTGAGTGCATGCAATGTATAATGCACAGCTTTCGATATACGACCTATTACCTAATTAAATACCGTTGCTTTCAATTATGGGGCTGTGCTTTATTACCTTACTGGTCGTATATTATATATAAGGTAGTCAAAGTCAAAGTCAAAATCTTTTTATTCCGTAAAAATGGCTACATTTGTTTGGAATCGTCACAATTTTTTTCCCTACCGTGCAGTTCATGACTAGGTGAGCTCTGATAAAAATACTGCCAAAAAACTCAGGCATCCCTCTTTTGGTATCCAAACAAATTTACATAATTTATTAATTACATTATAATTGGATCGACTCAATACCAGGCATTTTTATCATTAATATAGTCAGATACTTTATAATATGCCCTGCTACACAATTTGGCTTTAATAGTAGTTTTAAACTTGTTTATTGACAATTCTCTTATATTACTGGGAAGTTTGTTATAGAACCGTATACATTGCCCCATAAAAGAATTACTTATTTTGTGGAGACGGCTTGCATGTAACACAAGATTATGCTTATATCTAGTATTTATGTTATGAGTATCACTCTTTTTACAAAATGAGTCTATGTTTTTATGGACATACAAAAGATTTTCATAGATATATTGCGATGCGACTGTTAGAATATTTATTTCTTTGAATTTTAGTGCTTTATCTTAGGGTAGTGCTTTATCTTGCTGAACATTTTTGTCTCCTCAAATTGCAAATTCAGTATAGATTTTTTTTTACAATTCAGCATATAAAATTTGAAGTGTTCACAGAGTAGTAAAAACATTTTTTCGAATTTCAATACTCTGTGGTCTGCGCACCTTTGTTCGATTTGAAACTGCTGGCTGTGTCGTAATTTTGGCAAGCAACGACACTCAATTTTGCTTTCTGCATATTTTGAATTTGCACACTCATTTGTTATATTTCGTATCGTTTTCTACAAACTGAACTAATTACAATTTCTGCGTTACCATCAGCTCTTGGATGTACGTATCATTGTGATATCCGTAGGTAACTTCCATGTCTTCTACAGCAATAATTGAAGAACATTTTGTACACTAGTGGTAGTGATTGCTAACTATTTGCTGTGATGTATTTGTAGGAATAACAGAGACATCCAGTTAAGTAAATCTTTATCGTGGCTCCTGCGACACGGGGCCCCTAAGGAACGGCTTCGTATAAGGTGAGTTCCCTTCAGAATCAAATTATCAAGAACTTTAAGCACACGGTATATTTGTTTACTTTTGTAAAGTATAGCGTTGGAAGTTATGTGTGAAATTATGACATTCGGTGCAATTGCAGCTGTTACGTCGCACAGTGGATTTTTTAGGTGACTTTCAGTTCAAAATTCTGTTACGCTTTTGTTTTTCAAGATATAAGCCTACAACTTTTCTGTAATATCATTGAATATATTTACCTTGCGAGGAATGTTTCACTGGTGCAATTGACCGATAGGTTATTTAATGAAAAATCGTCAAAAATTAAATTACGTTATTTTTCGATTTCTTACTTGCTATATCTATATAATATATGCTATGCTAAGCTTTGCTATCTACATAATATGCAGAAAAAAACTTATTTATCTAACGTAAAATTATAAACATTTCTATAAAAATATAAGGGATAATTAAAGACTCATTTGAGGCATATTTTTTTTGTCTTAAAAATACATGGTCATAATTAAATACAAAAACTACTTTTTTATTGAATAGGAGTAGAATTAAATAAATAATTTTTAACTAATTTCTACTATTAAATGTACTTATAAGAAAGAGAAGTAATATAATACAAATATACATCTTATCTATTTCTACAACTTCAAGGTCGTGAATAATTTGATGCACTTTCAATAACTGTAAAGTATCTTCATCAAGTTCCTTTACTGATTTTATATAAGGTTTTCTTATGCTACTACCGTATACCCATATGTTAGTAGTATAAGATGATGTATGTAAAAGTATGTAATTTCTCAATTGTATATTGTGCTTTTGTTAAATCTAAATCGATGAAGATACTTAGGGCTTCCAAATCATTCATTATTTTCATAGGTGCTGAGTCTTCTTGTATTCTATTTACCATGTATTGCTTTCCGTCTTGAGACATAGCTCTTATAAGTTCCACTATTTTTGCTTCATCTCTTTCCCCTATTGACTTCAATCCTTTGATATAAGCGCCATAAATGTGCTCAAGTCCTGCTTCACTGAGCAATGTAGTATTTTTCGACTTTTAGTAGATTCGGAAGAATCTTCATATGCAACGCAAGGCCTTCCAAGTCTACTACCAGACGTAAGACGGCCCATCAGATGTTGGGATGGTAAACGAAAAGTCATTATCCTCTTCCTTGAGGCATTCTCCCAACGGGTGTTACTCTGTGGTATGAAAGTTTTTTGTAATTCATTTTCTATACCGTTGTAGTTTTCTTCTGAGCACTGATATTGTTTTCTTATGTACTGGGAAACACTTAAAAACTGTCGATTATTATTGATATAAATAAGGGCTATTTCTCGGCGTGATAACTTAAATTCGGTCATTTTTAAATAAACTGTAGTTTTGTACCGTTGAAAGTTAACTAAAATTTAATAATTTACATTCTAAACATATGTTTATATAGAAAAACATTGAAGTAACGTGTGCTATCATTTGCACATGTGGATGTGTCGCAGGGAAATAGTTTAATTAGCCATTTAACTAACAGCTTAGCCTGTTTACTAAACAATGCCGTTCAACTATCTGCCTGAATGATGTTCAGCCATAACGTCTAATAGAAAATTCAATGAATTGGCGGATTGATGCCTAGTCTATTAATTTCACGGGGCTCCGTCAGTGAGTGTATTTCAGCGCCAGATGGTAGTAATGGACCAAATTTAAACGCTAGGCTAGGCAAGTAGGTACCTAGTTAAATGTTATTGATCCAAGTCTTTTGTCTAAATGCTTAATTGAATAGCTGAATATCGTTCAGGCCACTAGTTGAACGGAGCTGTTTAGTAAAAAGGCTAGGCTGTTGACTGAATGGCTAAATAAACTAGATGGCTGCGACATATACACAAAATATAGCGGTCAGTGTGAACATTCCGATTTAAATTTTCTCACGAATAGCAATAGAAATTACTGATAATTTATAATTGCAACTGGAAGCGAACAATATGATAAGTAACCATAAGTATAAAAATGGATAAAATATTATGAACTGTTACCAATAAAAGAGACAAAGATAATGCATTGAAAGTATGTGTAATTTTTGCCTATGACTAGGTTTACATTTTTGCATCTAATTTCAAAAGGCGCAAAAAAGCGCAGCTGATTTTTAGAAGTGTTATAGTTAGATAGTTAACCAATCGCAAAAGCAAAAAAACAGCATCGGCAAACAGCGCCAACAACTAAAACTTCATTGAAGTTCGAAGTTCAAATATAAATATGTGTTTCCATAAAACATAATGTGAATTTATTCACTAATAAAATAATTTATTTTATAATCCAAATATAATGAGTATGAAATACTCTTTCCAAAAATGTATAACAGTCATAAGAATTTATGCTTTCATTAGGAGAAAATAAGCCTTAAACTTTGCTTATTCGCCAACGCGAAAATCAACCAGCGCTAAATATGCTGATTCAAATAAAAAAAAAAAATGGTAAGTATTTTAGTTATAATTCTATCTGAATATGAAACTTCATTATCTTAGCTATACAAAACTATATAAATCATGGGTCATTCCAAACTTTTCCAAAAATCAATTTTGATCAGAGTTTGTTTTCCTAAAATCCACAGTGCGTCATCGGGTTATCATCATCTTTGTCTTTATGGTACGGAGAGAGTAGGATGCGTTAGCTCTGCGTACGTAATAAAATATGCATCTATTTTGACAGTCAATTCGAATACAAAGGTGCAACTAAATTCAAAATTCATGACAAAATTTTGCATAAAATGCATTTGTTAGACATTGTACTTTAACATTACTATAGGTACATTTCAAAATTGTATTATCTAAATATACACTTAGTATTAAGCAGTGTGTTGTACTCTGAAGTGTTTCATTTTGCTGTCATCATCATCATTTCAGCCTATATTTGTCCACTGCTGAACACAGGCCTCCCCTCTAGAGTGCTGCTAGTCTCCTGTGCCACCTGCATCCATCGACTCCCTGCACACCTCTTGAGGTTGGCGCTCCATCTAGTGGGAGGTCATCCCACACTGCGTGTACCAGTACGGGGAGACCATTCGAGAACCTTTCTTCCCCAGCGGTTGTCGGTTCTACAAACTATGTGCCCGGCCAACTGCCACTTCAGCTTGTTTATCCTGTGGGCTATGTCGGTTATCTTAGTTCTACGGCGGATATCCTCATTTCTGATTCTATCATGCAGAGAAACCCCGAGCATAGCTCTTTCCATAGTACGCTGAGCGACCTTGGGCTTCCCCATACAACCTGCAGTAATAAGTGTAATTTGGTTGTAACAACATTTATAACATTCATTCCACTTGCACCATGTTCAGATAGTTCACCATCCGTTACTTCAGTGTCTGGTCTACTGTTCGAATCTTAAAGGATTAAGTAATTAAACATGATATGACAATCATATTAATATCATGTGTTTATGATTCAAACAATAGCAGCACACCAATTCTCCTTTGGAGGAAAAATATGAATGTCTTGTGTTTAAAATAAAGACTACTCTCAAGAGTATATACAAAGGGATGCGATTGAACTTTGTCCAATCTGAGCCATTGTGACAAATCAGTGTTCATTCATTTGTGCCTGTGGCGGAGTAGTTAGTAATGATAATTTAACCCCAAGCCTCCTATTTTTCTCCTCCTAAGTTTCTATTTTCACACAGGACATTTGTTTTCATGAACTTGTGTTTATCTTGGTCAGGGTGTTTTGAGAGTGGTAGGGCACTTCAAAGCAGCCTGACTGGAAAAGTAGCGCCGCCTCATAGAAAACTAGTTATATGAGAATTCCCTGGACAGCTTATGGTCCTGTAAGTGAGTGAGGTACCACGGCAATTCCTTAAGAGCTCCCCTCTTAAGGAATTGCCGTGTTAACAGTAGGGGTGGGTAAATTCCTGTATTGCAAGCATCATAGGCTATGATAACTACTTTATATCAAGCGGGTCTTATACTTGTATGCCTCTTGATATTGTATAAAAGAAATCTTATCTCCAATAGAATTCAGTTCCAAAATCATCTAAAGGAGAAGGTCAAACTAGCATTCCAGGTTTTAGGTGTGCTCAAAAGAATGAAACAGTTCTAGAACTTGACACAAGAGTTTTGATTATATGGTGTGATCTGCTACATAAAAGAATTTGATAAAGATACTGATTTTGACGTGAATCGACTACCTTTCTTAGGCTAGATCACAAATTTTTGAAATGTAATTTTTTGGATGTAGATGTTTCCTCATTATGTTTTCCTCCACCGCCTAGCAAGTAATAAGTACTAATATGTATTTATCAGTGTTCAGCTGTAATACCAATCACAATGTCTGTTTCAGCTCCGATGGATATGTAGAAGTAAATGACATATTAAAACACAAGACTTTCAAAGGGAAGTACACCAAAGCAGACATTGAGCGGGTGGTTCACACGAATGACAAGCAACGGTTCAATTTGCGTGTAAACCCAATAAAAAACCTTCTGGAGATCCGCTGTAACCAGGGGCACTCTGTCCGTGAAGTCACTGATGCCGGACTCACCCCATTATTAGAGGTAATTTGGAGGTGTTCATTAAGAGTGTGACATATATCTTTAAAGGTGTAAGTGGCTTGACACCATCTTTAGAGGGAAAACTTACATCTTCAATATGTTGTATAACCTCACGGTGTTCCTATTGTTTCCAAATACTGTCAAGAATCTTTTTTTTTATACCACTAAGGTGGCAAACATGCATATGGCCTGCCTGATTGTAAGCAGTTACCACAGCCTATAGACATTTGTAACACCAGAGGTGTTACTCTTGCATTGCCGACCCTGTAAGAACCCTTTAACGTCATTCTTGAAGAACCCCATACTGTAGTCCCTTGTAGAAAACCCCGGCAGGGAGCTCATTCCACAATTTAATAGTTCTCGGAAGAAAAATTCTCTGGAACCGCACAGTATGTGACCATTGCGGTTCCAATGTATGAGGCTGAACTCCCAGCCGTCGGCGAGCTGTGCAATTGTAAAACGAGGCTGTTAGCATAATGTCGAACAGCTCGTCAGAACACAAACCATTATACAATCGGTAGAACACGCAGGAGGCAAAATCTCTTCTCAAACTCAAGGGCTCAATACCCTGTGTGAGTTCAGGATCATCGACGATCCTCATAACTTGTCTCTGCACTGAGTCACAAAGTCCTAGCTGGTATCTAGGTGCTCCTGCCTAAAGGTGCAAAGGTGGCTACAGTACTCCATATGCGGTCTGACTTGGGACTTATATAACATAAGTCTTTGCCCCGAGCTGAAGTACTGTATGACTCTGTTGAGCACACCGAGTTTCTTGAACTCCAGCTTGACCTCCTCCAGGTGACCTCGATACTGAACGTCGCTGGAGATCTCGACACCGAGGATCCCAATGCTCTTAGCAATTGTGAGGGATGTGTTCTGGAAGTGGGGAACCACAGCAAATGGGGCTTTCTTAGCGGTGAATGCGCAGGCTTGTGTCTTGGTTGGGTTGAATTGGACCAGGTTCAATCACCCCCAGTCAGATACTTTATACAAAGTACCTTCTATTTCAGACACAAGTCTAATGCGGCTTTCCTCCACAAGGGAACAAGGGATGCTAGCACGGCCTGTATAATAAGTATCCCCGGTGCTGTCGCCCGCATAACAATTAATGCTGTCGATTGACAACATGTCATTGATGTGCAGCAGAAACAGTGTTGGGGACAACACAAGTCTGGTGGGACGCCAGCATTGATATCCATGCTGTCGGAGCAACTACCTTCTACCACGTCTTTTATGCGTTTGCTGGATAAGAAGCTGGCAACCCATTTGCACAAACCCTCGGGCTGCCCGTACGATGTTAACTTCGATAGAAGACTCCGGTGCCAGAATCGATCGAACGCCTTTGCCATATCTAGGCTGACAGCCAATGCCTCACCTTGACTACCAATCGCCGAAGCCCAGCGGTGTGTAAGATACACTAGAAGATCACCAGTCGAACGACCGTGGCGAAAGCCGTATTGACAGTCGCTGATTAAGTCGTGATCCTCTAGGTATGCCAGGAGTCGTGTGTTTATCACACGCTCCATCACCTTGGAGAGAAGGGAGGTTATGGCAATAGGCTGTAATTCGATAGATCTGATCTATCGCCCTTTTTGGGCACCGGGTGTACATTGGCGGTCTTTCACGAAGACGGGACTTGCCCAGTGGAGTAGGAAAGCACGAAAGGTCGCGACAGCACAGAACACAACTCAGGAGTACATAGCTTTAGCAACATTGCTGGTATGCCACTCGACTTATAAACGTTGACGGAGAGCAACGCTCGCCAAACATCTCGCTGGGTAATTGAGATTTCCGGCATTAAGCTGCTGCACCTCGGGATGGTAGGTGGCACACCTCCCCCGTCATTCAAAGCCGAGTTAGAGGCAAAGAAATTACCCAGTAAATCGGCTTTCTCTTTAGCACTATAGGCCATCCGGTTTTTGCAATGGTGGCATGGACGACTGAAAAGAAATGTTACGCTCACCAGCTTTAGCGAGCGGCCAGAAAGCACGACTTCCAGACGGAAGGCCTGCAAGCCGCTCGCCAACTCTACCGACGAAATCAAACTTTGCTCTGATGATTACCCTCGTACTGGACCTCGAGGCAGCGTTCAGTTTGCGTTTCAAAACAGAGACATCTGGATTTCCATTAGCACGCGCCGTGATTCAATCCTTCGAAATCAGCCTGTTTGAGAAGTTTGGCTTCTTTACAAGGCCTATTAAACCACGGTCGCTTCTTAGCTCCCGCAGCAGCCGCGATTGCGAATGTAGCATTCCATGCCACCCAATATCGTTGCAGCTACCACAGTCGCACAGGATTCGATATCATCTGTTTTGAAACAAAGCTGCCTCCACGGGTATGACGCGTAGTGTTCACGCAATCCGTCCCAGTCTGCCGACATATAGTGCCTTACGCGACGCCATTCGGTAGGCCGAGGTGGGTCACGCCTGGCACAGGGCGCTTGGGTCCGGATGAGACAGTGGTCCGATAAGCCAAGCGTCGCATCCACTGAAATGTTGTACTCATCCGGACGTATTGTCAGCAGAAGGTCCAGTAAGGAGCTTGTATGGTCTTCTATAGCTGGTATTCTCGTGGTAGAATGTACCAGTTGGGAGAAACCATAGGCCAGAGCAAAGTCATGAGCTCAGATCTCCCCGCGGAATCTGTGCACCGAGAGCCAAGACATTCGGTGTGCCTCTTAGCTTAGCGTTAGTTTGCCTTGGGTGAGAATCGAACCCACAAGCGTTGGTGTCAACATAACGTTCACCACTGCGTCACCGAGCTCCTCGAAGTCTTATTGGTTAAAATATCATCCCGTGGGCCAGTAAGCTCGAATCGCTTAGATACTTAGGTAATAAAACACGCAAACAAACATACAACTGATCTTTCTCTTTGTAATATTAGTATAGTATTAGTATATGCATGTATGTATTTGGTGCTTGTGTCCTTATGCGCCGTTAAGTGGTTTATTGGTTTGGTGAAATGATGAGTAATGAAATGATTACAGCCAAAGTACAAAACAGTGGTCCACGGCACGTACAAGAAAAACTGGCCGAACATAAAAACCTCAGGGCTCAGTCGTATGAACAGACACCACATACATTTCGCTAAAGGCACCCGCGAAGAAACCTCTGTCGTCAGCGGAGTCCGGAGAAACGTGGAGATATACATCTTTATTGACCTAGAGAGAGCCCTCGCTGAAGGTCTGAAGTTCTACGAGTCGGAGAACGGAGTTATTTTAACCGCTGGCAACGAAAAAGGTTATTTGGAACCGAAGTACTTCTCCAGAGTGGCTGACGTTAAAACTGGTATGTATAGGTTTGTGTTTTAGGGTTCCTTGACTTGATAACTAAAAACGGAACTCCATGTCTGTCTTTCATCCGTCAGTCTTCCCTTATCCCACCCTCACCCTTCCGTCATAGAACCACACGTGCGGGCTTGCGATGTCGTAGTTCCACGGTTGAGAATATCTCTTCGCGTACCAAAAAGTTCGGCAACTCCTATCTTTGTCGTACCATTAAAAAGTGGAACGCCTTGCCTGCACATGTGTTCCCTCCTTCCTACAATATGGGATCCTTCAAACGAAGCGTGAAGAAGCATTTTGCGGGTCAGCATGGCAGCGTCAATTGACAGGACACGGTATGTAGTATGTTGTCAGTTGCAGTTGCGATTTGGGCTCCTCTTTCGCTTACCATCAGGCAAAGAGGGGCCACTATGCTGAACTAATATAAAAAAAAGTCTCTAAATGTTCCATCTGCCTCTATCTATGAAATATGTAAAGTGAGAAATCTGATATAATTGACTGACAATAAATGGAAAATAAGCAGTGATATCCCAGTGGATAAGGAACCAGCATATTGACCGTCTAGTTTCCGGTTCGAATCCTGTGCCACTAAATTGTTTGTGTTTTCGGAATTATGTAGGTACGTATTTATAACTTGTTCGACGCTAAAGGAAAACCTCGCGAGGAAACCCACACGTCCAAAAAATTGTATTTCGAAAAACGTGTGACCTAACCTAATAAAGATCTTGTTTCCCCTCATGTAAAAATCTGTGTCTTCGCCAAATCCTTAGGATTAGGTAGCGGCCCCCTTTTATTTACAACTAGCTGCTGCCCGCGGCTCCGCCCGCGCGGAGTTAAATAACGTAGCCTATGTGTTAATCCAGATCATAATCTATCTAAGTGCCAAATTTCATTCAAAACCGTTCAGCCGTTTAAGCGTGAAAGAGCAACAAACATCCATACATACAAACTTTCGCATTTATAATATTAGTAGGATACCTCTTTTAGAATGAAGTAAGCTACTAAACCAACACTTGCTGTGGAGGGGTGGCAACACGCGAGTTTATACTTCATGTATTGTAAGCGTTCCTAGGCTGAGATGACCGCTTTTCATCAGGTGGGCCATATGCTTGCATGCCTCCCGACGTTAAATAAAATAATGAAACAGTGCATTAATTAGTATGGTAATCTCCCGGCCAGTTTCATCTACGTAACATAATATCATGATTTAACGACATCGATTCGGGGAAGTCCCATTTATCCTTCGCGTGTTATCGTGTTAGGGCGGCTACACATTGCCGACAATCGGATTTTTAATAACGTGATTTCTCCTATATGTTAAATAACGATAGCTGTTATCTAGATTTTATAATTCTATGAAAATCAATTTATTATTTTATATTATGAAAACGTGTCAAGTGCGAGTCGTACTCGCTTACTATAGTTTTTTTATAGAACCTTAAGAAGCATACAACGCTACAGCCCATCTGATGCAAAGTGGTTACCGTAGTCTATGAACGTTTGCAATACACTCAGTATCACTCGCGTGTTGCCGTCTCTCCTGACAACACATCAACTCCTTTTTATATATTTTTTTATTTTATACCACTAAGGTGGCAAACAAGTATACGGTTTGCCTGATAGTAAAATATCACCTTAGTCTACGGACATTTGCGACACCAGGGGTGTCACTCATGCGATGCCGACCCTCTAAACCTCTTTACGCCTTTATTGAAAAACACCATACTGTAGTTCAGTGTAGTTGAGAAAATTTCCTGGGAGTTTCACAACTTGAGAATTCTCGAAAGAAAACTTCTTTGGAACCGCACAGTGCGCGACCATTGCGGTTCCAGCGGGTGAACTCCCCGCCGCCGGCGAGCGGTGTCCTTTTACTTGACGTACAGATATGACGCGAGATATAAATAACTTAGCGTATGTAGTTGCCCTTAACACCATTGTACGACCCGTTCGGACGGCGTCAGCGTTATTTCGTTCAGTGCTTCGAGCGATATCGAGCCGCAATACTGTTGGTGCCAGACTATTCTATTTAGTATTTATTATAAGGACACATTCGTCAATGGGAAAATATTTAAGAAAGTATACGAAAAAATAGTGAATTTTGTAAGGTAAGTTAGTTAAAGGTTTGTATGTGTATGTGTAGTATTATTGGATCGTTAAGTTTAGTATAGGAGAGTGTTATTTGTATATAAGTGGTTTTCCATCACCTAGAGCCAGTGCCAATCTCACCTGCATGTGTTACACCCTGCTAACTATCAATCTAAAAGAAGAGAAGTCCGAAACCTATTTAAGTTTATAAGTGTAAATTTGAATGAACAGTTACAGCATGATATAGGACCGCTTGCCACTGGGAGGCTGATTATGATTAGTCAAGTGTGAATCCTGTTTTAATTTTGGGGTTTTAATGTGCGACAGTACCCTCGAGGCCATTAAAGGCAAGCATCTGCTTTTTGAGTAGAAGTTTAGAGCCAATAAGTGCGCGCTTTGCTGATGTTTTTATACTATTAGGTGCCAAACAATACCTAGGCTATGCCTAGGCCTACCTGTAGATTATATTTTGTCATTATCGTGTGCCAGTGTGGTAGTTAGGGTAGTCTATTGCCCATATGCAGCATCAGGGGTGTTTTTGCGTTGTCGACCCTAAATTTATTGTTGCTGCTTAAAATTTGCTATTTTCAAAGTTGCTGATAATGTAACACATTCAAGTGTCAGGTCAGGCCGAACGTCGAGTAGTGTCGTCACCTCACCTTGAAACGGGAGCACCCGGGTACCAGGCACCACCTCGTGCCTCCGTTCAGAGATGTGCCGTGAGAATTATCGACGATCCTTTGATATAACTCCAACATTTATTGGATACTGAAACCGTAATAGTAGCTCGCGTTCTGTTTGATTCCGCAGAGCTTTTTGCTGAGAACTTTTTAAGTTGTAAAGTGAACACCCAGCCGAGTTTTTCACCAGGAACTACAGAATGAGGTTCACCAAAAAGCTATTGAGATGATTTTGCAGTGGCTGACGTTGCAAGCGTCCATAGAACTGCTGTTGCAAGCGTCTATAGAACTGCTGTTGCAAGCGTCCATAGAACCTCGTTTTTTAGCTAACCAGGTGCACTACAAACAAAGGAGGTTGGTTCATATTGTGTGTCTGTTTACGCCACATTACAAAAATATAGCATTATCGCGGTGATTAAATACATATAATCAATTGTGTGAAAATTATCAAAAAACTGATCGGATAAGCAAAGATAAAGACAACGGTCAGAAAACGACGCGGTACACTTATTAGAATATATTTTTTTATGAAACTGACAAACAAGATTAGCATTAGGTGGTAAGCGGTCACCGCAGCCTATTGACGTTCGCAACCCCACGGGGATGTGACCTAAGGCTGTTTCGTCACTGTACCCAGTAATTTCTCTACCATATTTCACCTTTCAAACCGGAACACAGCTATATAAATATAGCTGCTTGGAGGTAGAAGTAGGTGAGACGCAGACGACGTTTGTACAAAGTTGGTGGTATACGTCGCGTCAAACTTCTAGTTAGTTCTGAAGACAGCACCTTTGACGGCACTTAGGTGGCGCAGTGGCGAAACGCTCTATTACGTTACTTTGACACCTTTTTATTATTTGGCTACGCTTTTCTGTGAGGTGCTAGACAAAGACAGACATGTTTATGCATACAAATTGTTTGTCCTGTGTGGGAATTGACCCACGAGCGTTGGTTTCAAAGTCGCATCATTCACGACTGAGCCACCGAGCTCGTCAATACCATGTTTAGTACCAAAGTATCTTACATTTTGCTATTGTTTGTATAAAATTAAGGAAGAGCACTGTCGTTCGAAATACAGGTTTATTGTAACCTAGTTCGGACACAGATGTTTGCAAATATTGTACTATTTAGCAATGCACACTTTAATTGTATTTATTATGTTCTCTTACCTTGAAATAAAATTATTATTATTATTATTATTATTATTATGTTTGTATGTATGTGAGTTTGTTTATTCCTCCATACCTACTGAACGGTTTAAAGCGTGCATTCAACGTAAGCGATAACATCATCCCACCCACCCCACCACCCAGAAAAAATTAGGGTGCATTCAGACGGGCGCAGAGGGAGCGTGGGATTGATTGATAAAATTAAAAAAAAATACACTACGCTAGGTACTTAAGTATAGATTTCCTTTAATATCGAGATTGTCTCATATCCTTTAATTTTAAGGATGGGAAACAATGATTTAAATAGATAACGTTGTGTTGAAGTTAAAGCCCAGTAGATAAAGAGATAGATTATTAACCGACTGCACCTCCTGGTATCACACACCAGGATGTACCATTAAATGCATATTTTTGGATTTATGTACATAATATTGGGGTGCCCCAGGGCTCTATATTGGGCCCCTTTTTATTTTTAGTATATGTGAATGATCTGCCCTACATGGTGCAGAAAATGGCGGATATACTACTGTTTGCTGATGATACTTCTTTGATTTTTAATGTTACTCGCCGGTGCGAAAATATTGACAATGTAAATAGTGTTCTATCTGCCATTCTAAATTGGTTCACATGTAATAATCTTTTATTAAATTCAACCAAAACCAAATGTATAAAATTTAGTCTACCAAATGTGCCTTCTGCCAATACAGAAGTTTTCATTAACAATAATATACTAGAATTTATTAATGATACTGTATTTCTTGGAATTACAATAGACTCCAAATTGCAGTGGGGCCCCCACATAAAAAAACTGACCAGTAAGCTCAGCTCCGCCGCATATGCGGTTAGGAGAATTAGACAATTGACGGATGTGGCTACTGCGCGCTTAGTCTATTTCAGCTACTTTCATAGCATTATGTCGTATGGTATACTGTTGTGGGGAAAAGCGGCTGACATTGAAACTGTTTTTATATTACAAAAGAGAGCCATCCGCTCTATTTATAACATGGGCGCCAGGGAATCTCTTAGAGAACTATTTAAAGAAATAAATATCCTCACGGTTACCTCTCAGTATATTTATGAGAATATAATGTATGCTCGTAAAAATATAGAGTCATTTTCTAAATTTAGTGAAAATCTTAGAAGTAAGAATAGATTGCGTATGCCTGTACATCGACTTGCTAAGACTAGTAGATCTTTTATTGTAAATTGTATTCGATTCTATAATAAATTACCTGAAACAGTTCTGTCCTTGCCTGAGAATATGTTCAAAAGGTACATCAAAAATACTCTGTGCAGGAAGGGTTATTATAGAATCGATGAATATCTAACTGATAGAGATGCTTGGAAATGATTCAGCACATGTATTAATATATCTTTAATTGTACCACTTGATTTCACTATATGTACACTCACATATATTTATTGTAATATATTTTAACGATGGAAAAAAAAGACCCATATTGGCAAGTTTCTTTTGGCATTTCTTCTTCGCCAATGGTCATTTCCGAAATGCTGGTAGATTAAAAAAGAGAGATTAAAAGTAAAAAAAAAAAAAAAAAAATGGAAAATTATTAAGATACAATATGATTTAATTTAAAGAATGTAAGACGTGTCTAAGTGCCCGTAAGGGTCTAATGGCAAATAAATTATTTTTATCTTTTTTTATCTTTTTTACTAGCTGCTGCCCGCGGCTCCGCCCGCGTGGAGTCAAATAACGTAGCCTATGTGTTAATCCAGATCATAATCTATCTACGTGCTAAATTCCATTCAAATCCGTTTAGCCGTTTAAGCGTGAAAGAGAAACAAACATCCATCCATACATGCAAACATTCGCATTTATAATATAAGTAGGATTAGTAATTATCACCCGGTCGGCGGTGAAGGAAAACATTGCGAGGAAACCAACACGTGCAAGAAATTATATTTCTACAAGTAGTGTAACCTGACATAAAACAGATTTGGTTTTCTCTCCGGGTCGTGGCGGTCTGGCGGCAGTCGCTCCGTCTAAAAATCACTATCTTCGCCAAATCTTTGGGCTTAGGTAGCGGATTCACATTCGCACTATTCCCTGCACTGACTTGTCTTTCCATTCCTTTGTTTCTTCACATTCAGTCGTAAACCTCTCCCATACAATCGTCTTTCGTCATTGTGACCAGTAATTGCGGTCCAGAAGGTTTATAGCACGCAATTCTGCTTGATAAAGTTGACATCTAACCAGGGCGACAAGCTGACCACCACGCGTGCACATGGTATATCTATCTAAAAATTCACGCTAAGTCCCTTGCGGGGTAGGCAAAGAGAACAGAGCGCCACGTGACTCCATCCTTCATACCTCAATTGCTTCTTTAACACTCATTGTTCTTCTAATGCACCTTCTGATAGAACACGACCAATTTGATCATGGTAAGTCTGCCTTCTTCGGCTCCTACATTCTTGTACTTTTGCATTGTACATCTGCTTTGTCATTATTTCATCCTGCATCCTCAACATGCTCCGTTGAGGATGCAGGATGAAATAATGACAAATGTATTAACTGTATGGGCTTGTCTACAAGCCCATACAGTTACCTATGTTGTCTCGAAGTGAAAGACTTATGTGAATTTCATCTTGTTTATTACTCACGGAGCCGCGCTGCGTCCTTAATAACTGCTAGCGAACTGATTATATAAAATTATATACTGAATTACTTACTTACAAAATCAAATGAGGACAGCCGCGCGGCAAGACGTTGATACAGTGAATTAATGTACCTGTACAGTAACTATCTATCGGACTTCATTCTCATTCTCCTTTCAATTATCTTTCCTTACTCTTGTGCTGTTAACTGATCGAGCTGATAGTCTGATAGCTGACACACTCCCTCCGTGCTCCGTTACCTTTGTACATAGGAAACAATGACTGCACCTCTCCATTCCGTTAAGATCTTTCCGGTTCTCTAAAATAAATTGCACAGGAAGCAAACAGAGTAGCGTTCTAGACGAAACTGCCACCTAGTTTGATTATCTTAGCTGCAACATATGTATGTCCTATTTACTTTCCATTTTTTCGACCATTCAATCTCATTCACAGTAATTTTATCTGAAATATTTATCCAAACTGTTTTCAGGTGAGGATATAAGATCCATGAGCGATGTCGACCGTGAGGATGGAACCGCGCCGGCTCAACCCTGACGCCTGCAAGGTCCACGTGTTCGGTGAGCGCTCACGTACCCACATGTTACCTATGGATATAATACTCGCTGGATTGGAAGTGCAGCACCACCATTTTTAAAGATTGATTGTAGAGACCCCTTGTACATGGTGCAGACAATTAGTGAACGAAGCTCCAACTAAAAGATATACAGCGCATTAAGCCCCATTGTGGAAGCACTTGCACCTTACAGATGACTACAGTTAAATAACGCAGTGGAGAATTATACTGTTCCTGCGAGTGATTTAAGACAGACAAGTCACATTGAAGTAGCCCTACTAGGGAAGTATCACTTTCGCATTACCCCTGTGTATGATACAGCAAATGATTAGGAGCTTACTGGTGACCACATTCACTCGCAGGAACACAACACACAATGA
Organism: Pyralis farinalis; assembly: GCA_947507595.1. Classification (NCBI taxonomy): domain Eukaryota; kingdom Metazoa; phylum Arthropoda; class Insecta; order Lepidoptera; family Pyralidae; genus Pyralis; species Pyralis farinalis. The sequence continues at coordinate 1,340,642 of OX382275.1, forward strand.
GATGGTTACTTGACTGCGGTTTTCTGTCATATTGGAGGTACTTACTTACGAGGCTGCTTCGATGCGCACCTCTCTTAAAAATACCCAGACCAAGACAAACAGATATGTTCATGCACACACATGTTTATCCTGTGTGGTAATGGCGCCCGGGAGCGTTGATATCAAAGTAGCGTTATTAACTACTGCGCTATCGAGCTCGAAAATAACATAACTTAGCTTAAGCTCAAGTGTTTTAAAGTGATTTAGTAGCACAATAAAAATTACACTTGCGTTGCCACCTCTGCTTCTATTGCAGCTATTTCTCAGAAGCGTATTCGCTGTAGTCTTCTGCGACTACTAGGACTATACTTCCCCAGGCAAGCTAGTTATTAAAAAATAACCTACCGTTGTGTATGTGTGTCCGAGCAGGCTACCCCTCGTACACGCAGCCTCAAGATCTCACCCGCGCCTTCTTATCCTTCGGCAACGTGCAAGTGGACAAAATTACCCGAAAGTTTGCAGCCCTGGTGTTCTCCAACCCACTGGAGGCCAAGAGTGCGCTCCAGTCTTCCAAAAAAGTGAGCATATATGGCACACTGCTCACGGTGAAGGCGTATGATCCCCAGCTGAAGAGCGACGACCGCAAGAACCAGCAGAACAGCCCCAAGAGGAACTTCATCAAGACTAAAGAGTCGGGTAACATACTCACTATCTGATTGCAGAGTTGTTTGTTCACACAACGCCAGGAGGTGCGAGCACACCGCTCACACCGTCTGAACCGTAACCCATGAACGCTTACACCCACCCACCCCCGCTGGTAACACACCAGCCTTGCCAGCCACCTTAGAAACTGGCAATTGCATTCCTCGCAGGAACGTTGGTATTTAGCTGCGGTTTTCTATGAGGTGGAGGTATTTGATCTAATGATTTGTGAGGCGGGGGGTTGATTAGTTGAACTTTTTTGGTAACATCATAACAAATTGGCTATGGCTATGTATGCCTATTTGCTTATCTGTATGTTTGTTTGTAAAAAATAATGTCTGTAAAGTTAGTGACCAATCCGAGTTTGTGTATGTGTATATCACAGCGTATATAACAATTCCCTGGAGGCTTGTTGTGTTTCTGCGAGTAAGTGAGGTCACCAGTAAGCTCCAAAGGAGTGCTGTGTTAGCAGCAACGGTGGTATCGCGCAGGTAATACTTAATGTATTGCAAGCTTTTATAGAGTATGGTAACCGCTTTACACTAAGTAGGCTGTATGCTTGTATAAAAGAAGAAAATAACGACTTCGCAATGAAGATGTAAGAAAGAGAGTATCAGACAAAAATAGACACCCTCCGTTGTTCAGACGTGTAGAAATATTGATGAAACAGATATACAACGCAGTGGTTGAAGGAAGTGGGAGTCAAAAAAGGTCACGACTCACCTACTGCGATCGAATTATGTAGTATGGTGTCATCAGAAGGTGATGTCAGGAGCCCTAGGAACTGGAGCAATGTATGAAAAGAGCAATGAATGTTATAAAAGCGAGTGTGGTGTGAATGAGACGAGTTTTGCGGCGCTCTGTTCTCTCTGTCTACCCCACAAGGGAAGTGAACATATAGCTAAACGTAAAATAAAATCAGTGTTTATTCGTATAATTTATACATACATCAACGCGCCTGTCTCCCATTGAGGTAGCCAGAGACTACAGAACGCCAGGTGCACGGATCCAAACATACCTCTCTCGCTTCTTCCACACTCATCAACCTCTTCACGCATGTTCTTTTAATTTGGCTCTTTTTCAATACATCACCAAATTTGATCTATATGTGTGCGTTTAGGATGGCCTCTCCCGATATCTCCGTTCACTCTTGCCCTATACCTATACTTCTTTCGTAACTTTTTGTCATTCATTCTTTCTAAATGATCAATTTTTATAACTACATCATCTTTCATTCCACGTTGGTCTCGTATCTATCGTACTATTTCTTACTCTATCAATCCATCTCACTCCACGCACACTCCTCAGCGCTCTCATTTGAAGTGTTCACCCTACTTTCACGCTTCTTCTGCCATAAGGATGTTTCACTGCCGTGTATCAATGTTGTCGTCGTTTAAATGATTTATCTATGAAAACATCTATCTATAGCTTCCAAATCCCTTGCGGTGTAGGCAGACAGAACCGAGCGCCATAAGACGCGGTCCTTACTTCACTCGTTTCTTTACTCGGTACTCTGTTCACTCGCCCGAGTAATCGGTCCGGTAAATTCTGTACTTCGTGCATCTCTAATTAAAATATAATATGTTCGTATAGACAAATTACATTATATTAAATTTTTTAGAATATAGACAAAATGCGTATATTAACTAATCCATGTTATTAGATTGTGAACCTTCCACTCATGTACACTCGTGAAGTGACTTGGCGCGCTCGAAGGCACCCGCTAATGTACAATGAGCATGCCAGGAGTCACCCGCAGTTGCCCTGTCGCACCTATTGCCTTCTTTATATTCGACCTCGGTTGCTCGTATCCCAGTATCCCGTGGGAATCACTCTTTCTTACTTTCTTTATTTTTCACCGCTTCTAAACATCGTATCGAGATGTTGAAAAGCCTTCCTCTAGAACGGAGCTACCAAATTCAATAAAGATTTTTCCGAATCCGACTGGTAGTTCTACAGATTAGGGCATTCAAACAAACAAATTTTTGCGCTTTATATGTTAATATAGATATCATACCTTTTACATATTCGACAAATTAAAATTAATTTGCCTACATTCCTATATGTAATTCCTTAGGCTTGCGTAGGAGACCCTGTCAATCCAAATGGATGAGGACACGGAGCCAGGCTAGGAAGAAGATATGATCAATACTATACATGCTTTTGTAACGTCTCAATTGCAGAAGGAATAATCAACCCTCAAGACATCAATCTCTCCGGCGACTTCCACCAGCAGCTTGACAACATCCTGGCGGCAGTCCGCCTCACCCAGGAGGAGGTGACCGCTATCAGCACACTCTTCTCTGATCTACAGACTGTGCTGCAGCCGCTGTGGCCAGGTATCTCACGTCTCCTTCGTCATAACTGTCCTGCCAGGGACGTCAAACACTTAGGGAAACTCGCACATTCAAGCAATTATATTTGAAAGACATAACCTAAGAAAGGTCTGATTTTCCCTTTGGGTTGCGACTGCCATCAGATCTAAATCCTTAGACTTAGGTATCAGACCCCGCAAATCCTAATTAGATTAGGAAACGGGATAACGCTAAGAAGAAATGGACTTTGTTTTTATAAATATACTAAGAGGTGACAGTGAGAATACTTATTTTTTTATCAGTTCCCCGAGTCCCGTAGGCCAATTCTACTAAAAAATGCACTGCTGCGCGGCGTATGTCAAAATACAAGTAAAGATCTAATTTATCACATTGAAAAATGATATCATGACAGGTGTTAAGTAGTTCATTGCAGGATACGCACAGTTCGAGCGTAGTTGCAGTGCAGGAAACTTTAATAGAATACATGTATTGGCACTGCACTATTCCTGCACGACTCAAATGACAGGCGTAAACGTGCAACTGCAGGTTTTTAGTAGAATTGGCCTACCGGAGCCTATGTTACAAATAGAGCAGATGGCTGTCCTTTGTAAGATATAATCGTTTCAACGTCATGATGAGTGAATGTTTGTGCTCAGGGTGCGAGGCGCTGCCCTTCGGGTCCATCCCCACGGGGCTCGGCATCAAGTCCAGCGACGCTGACTGCTTCATCAGTTTGCCGATGCAGTTCCGGAACCCCAATTTCAACCACGTGTCTAAGGTACGTACTTGTGAAAGAGAAGGTCTCCTCTGGAAGACTCTTCTCCCATCGTATATTAAATAAAAAAAAATCTGAAACAATTATGTTGCATATAAGCTAGACGACAAGGGAAGTTCCTCTATCTCACTGAAAACCGCAGCCAAATGACATCCTTGGAAGACTGTTGTGCTCCCATAAGTGAGCAAGGTTACCGGTAACCTACTGATGTGCTCCTCTCGTAACTGCAGTTTCGAGACACACTCCCTTGCGCTGAGTGTTGTGTAACAACTGTCAATACTCGATTGATTGCGCTTTTACCATTATCATTTCCAATTGTTGACAGTAGTCTCTGCTGTAATTGAGTCCGCCCCCGAGAAGCTGTGGCAGTAAACTCCCGACACATGTCTATCATTTAAAGCCAGCTTAGTGTTGACAAAGATATCTGGAAATGATTCAGCACAGTTTACAATGTATCTTTACTTCGCCACGACACACAATGTACGATGTGAGCAATCTAGCGAGACAAAAATCATTTTGTCGGAAAAGAGCAATTTCTTAATATTATTACACATTTGAATGAACCCTAAACTTGCCACTGAATTCACAGCAGTTTTTGCGCCGCGATCCCCTCAATAACAATGGAACCAAGTTATCGTATTGAATTCAGGTAGTCGCCCGCTTGCTCAGTGCGGCCGTACACGTTGGCGATTGTGCACGAGTTTCTTTGTTTTGTGTTATTTCTTCAACTGGAGATCTATACCTAAATTTATTTTGATTAATCAAAATTTTACGGTTTAGTTATATTGTTTAGTAGATCTTCCATAAAACAACAAAAACCTCATAAAAGATAAATTCATAAAGTTTTAAAGTACTACAAGTCAGTCAAGATGAGTCAAGGCACGACTATGCGTTTAAAACATTCTTTTATAATTTAAGTATTTTTACAACATGATTTGGTTATAGGATTCTAAATTGCTTGCAATTCTAAATATTTACAGTGGCCCGAATCCGACGAAATCGATTAAACCGAGTTTTAATGTTTGTTAAGTTAAGATTTGTTGATGTTATCCTGCCAAGACCAGGAAAAGCTCCTAAAAATCTTTTTGAAAAAGGACTGCGAGAAAATTCGTCTTAGATGGATTCGCAAACAGAGACTGTTGGATTTATGTTTGAATTTTAATGAAGCGTGGTTAAATGAAGAATTAATGCGTACAATGTTCCAGAAACTGTCACCAAAACCGAGTTTCAGGGTTGGCAGACCAAAAAAAGTTTTGAAGATAACTCTAAGAAAACAAAACACTGTAAAATTCAACATTTATTGCAAGCATATAACGCTGAACAGTTATCTTTTTATATCTATATCTTTTGCAGCCCAATATAGTATACGAGCCAGCGGGATACGTGACGCTGCTAGTTATAATTCAGGAAGTTTCCACAGCTTCACCGACACCAGCTACTGGATATAGAAAAGCTAGGAGAAGATTATATTCCAAAAAACAAACAATGTCCTTATACCCCGGAAGAAGCTTTGGCTTTGTTTATTTCTAATAATTTGACTGTGAAGACGTGTAAGAATATATAACAAGAGGCAAAAGAAAGAGGTTTCCGCCTTTATCCATGCTATGATCAAGTAGCAAAAATAAAGAAACAGAATTACCCTCCTGCAGAAAATTCACTCTGACAGATAGATACGCACGCTCAGATTGAGCTTCAAGCTCTTTTTAACTATACTGCAAGGAGAATATGCAAAAACATTGTTGGCGGAGTATTGAGACCCGACGTAAATTGCTTGAACTACACAATGATGTACAAGTGGGGGCGTGACGGGTCCTCAGGCCACAGCTTATACAAGCAGCCATTTGAAAATGTCAATGATACAGATGAATACATATTTGTCGTATCGTTGGTCCCACTAAGACTTGTGGGAAATGATGATGATGATGCCAGTAAAATAAATAAATAAATATTGTCGGACAAATTACACAGCGCCATCTAGCCCCAAAGTAAGCGAAGCTTGTGTTATGGGTACTAGACAACTGATAAACATACGTAAATACATTTTTTTTTTGTAAATACGTACTTATTATACATAGAAAATACCCAGACCAAGACAAACAGACATTTTCATGCACACAAATGTTTGTCCTGTGTGGGAATCGAACCCACGAGCGTTGGTGTTAAAGTTGCGTAACAGCGCGGCGTTCCACCGCTGCGCCACCGAGCTCGTCGAATGAAACAATCATATGGGAAAATCCACGCCCATTATCACCAAGATTTTGCAGAACTATAAAGTTTTTACATCTATACAGATAAATATAATTGAGTGTCTATTTGTAATATTAAAATAACCGCTTTTTACTTACTACTTAAACTACGTTTATTTTAGAAATTTTAGTTATTTTTATTAACGATTATTATAATTAAATCATATTCCTCGCGGACGTAGTCGCGCGCACGGCTAGTAAAAAATAAACTAAGTCATTGATAAAACAAGAATGTGAAGCTGTCGAGAAACAAATTCGGAAATTGGTGGCTACTGTTGTACAAATAAGTGGATTCAACATCTCTATAAAACATGAACTGACTTTGTCCATGATAAACTGACGGTAAAGTATGCGACATGCTCTCGGAAAACAAGTCCTCTCAAACATGTTGCATCTGCAAAGCTACGTCCAAAGAGATGAATTCCACAATAACTGCAAGAGAACCTAATAAAGCTATTTTTAAAAGTTTGGAATTACTAGCCTCTATGCATACATTCGCACAATGGAATGCCTACTAAATATCACATATCTAATTAATATATAATGAATATATGTCGCTGGCAAGTCAGGGGAGAGAAAAATAAAGACATTTTTAAAAAGAAAAGGGAGAAAATCAAGGCTAAATTATATAGACAAAGTTAGGCCGGGCTTTGGAACAAGCAACGAAGTGAACACTGCAAGGACTTTTTTCACAAATATAAAGAAACTGCTTGTATCCGCTAGCCTCGATGTAAATCTGCTATCCCGTCTCGGTACGATTCTTGCAGCTATAGCTTCTGGCTATGAAATTGACCCGGACAAATTTGACATTTACTGCGCAGAAACGCGAGACTTATATCTCTCCCTGTACCCATGGTATAACATGCCAGCTACTCGCCATAAGATTAGTTCACGGAGCAGAGATAATAAGACACCCTCATTGCAATAGGACAAATGTCCGAAGAGGCTTCCGAGGCCAAAAATAAAGAAATCTGCAAAGTCAGACTAGGCCACACATTGAAAACTCCTCGTGTTCGCACAAATTTTGTTTTAAGTATTTGCTTGTGTCATCTGATCCTTATGTCTCATTATTGAGAAAATTACCAAAAAAAGCAACTTAAAACATTAAAATCCCTTTTAAAATTGGAATAAATTTTATGTAATTGACATAAATGTATATTATTTACTACCACTTCATCACATAACGTGTTAGTTATCCATTTAAGTAATTTGTAATAGTTTGATACCGAATTTAGTCTGGCTAGATCGGTCAAATCTATGCTGTGCGACATCAATAATGGCGCTATACTAACATTAATTTATTATAATTTTAATTTATTGATTGAAAAGAAAACCTATACTGTCAACTCTGTTTCGGAATTCTTCGCCAATTCGCTAAAGAAATTGGTGAACGTAAGCTAAGGCAATGAATAAGGTTTAACCTAAAAATGTAAGACGTGTCTAAGTGCGCACGACAGCCCTATTGCAAATAACGAACTGTTGTCATTATCTAACAAATATTTTTTTTATGGAAATGTCCATAAAATTTATCTGTTTCGACATTTTTGTTTCGCCTTGTCCTCTCTATCTCCTGCAGAGAATCCGATATACGAGACCCTCTGCCATATTAGTTCTGACAAAATAGGGTTACAATCAAACTCATGCCTGAAAGATGCCCGATACTTCACGAGTGAAACTTACCACTACTACTAATCAACCTCTACCTTATTTATCAATACCGCTAAGGTAGAAAATAAGTACGCCGCCAGCCTGATGTTAAGCAGTTAACCTTACCAGCACGCGACCATTTCGGCTTCATTCCAACCTGTGAGAATGAATTGCCAGCCGTTTTCATAGCCATGGTGTGTGTTGCAGACGCAACGCATCCTCCGCCAGTTTCCCGCTCAGTTCTCCGAAATACTGTGCATCCCACGCGCCAACACGCCGCTGGTGAAGTTCCTGCACGTGCGCACCGGCACGCGATGCGACGTGTCCTTCAAGACGCCGCTCGGCACGCGCAACTCCGCGCTCATCGCTTTCCTGCTGCGGAGCGACCCGCGCGTGCTGCCGCTGGCCGTGCTCGCCAAGTATTGGGCTCGAGTACATCACCTCTCTGGCTGCGGGCGACTCTCCAACTACGCACTCGTGCTACTAGTGATCAGTTACCTACAACAACCACACATCGCCTTACTGCCCAGCGTGAGATGGCTTCAGAGAGATCCAGAAGACATACACCTCGTTGACCACTGGGACACGGGCTTCAAGGAAACCCCCCTACGGGCAAAATCCACCACCCTTACCCTACCCGAACTGCTCGGCGGTTTCTTCGAGTACTATTCCACGTTCAACTTCAAGGAGATGATTGTCTGCCCCTACCTTGGCCAGCCCATACGCAAGGACGTCTTCAAGGACTTCGATAACCTCCCTGAGGAGTTCAGTCGGTACAAATCGAACGTGCAACAGCAGCTCACAACATCAATTCGGTTCACGACGCCCGTATGTGTCCAGGATCCCTTGGAGCAGTGCCACAACGTGGCCTCCTCTATCAGCATGCGACTCGCCGATGACATCAAGGCCTACTTCAAGTTCGCTGCAGAAGCTTACGAGACGGGAAAGGCGAATAATTACGAGACATTCTTAGAGACGATTCTCCGGCAGCAACCGAAGATCGCCAAAGTGAAGAGCAACCCAGAGTTCCGAGCGCATCTATACCCCAACATGGTGAACACTATCGTCGCCCCCGACTGGAAGGCCGCCGTCCGAGACACCATGTTCATCATATTCGAACAGATGCTGAAGATCAAGCTCACTAAAGTGGATGAGAAGCCGGACGCGGAAGCGCGGAAGGAGAAATATACGGGGTCCCTGACGAAGCCTATCTGGAGGCGGAGACATATCAATAAGCTGCACAACATGGTTCAGCTGGACTTGCCGCAGACGCAGGCACTCATCACCGAAGAGATCTTGAAGTTGACTAAGGAGAACATCGAAATGACGTTTCAGACGACACTCATTTTCCGCTCGGAACCGCGCAGCGTCGTCGTCGCCATCAAAATGACCACCGGAGACGTCCCCGCCTTCAAGGAGTTCGGTCGGTTCTTCGTGATGGTTTCGCAGAACTGGTTCGTGCAACTGCTGGGTCCGCTGTCATCGCGGCCAACGCCCGAGCCGCGGGGCTCGGCTCGGCCGCCGCCCGAGACGCGGGTCGCGGACACCATCCGCTACATCGATACCACCGCCAACGCGGCCGACAGCGAGGATAGCGACGGCGACGAAGAATCGGAGGCGGAGCCTGCGCCGGCGCCCGCGTGACCCGACCCCGCCGAACCATAGCGGCCGGGGCGCCACTACAGACACTATATAGACATTGTTTTAACAACTGTTGAGTTGAACAAATGACGATTTTATAAAAAGATTATAAATTTACTTTTGTTTTACTTTGATCCCTCCCGAAGCAGTTTGTTGTTTAGTATTCGTATATCGTAGGTCCCTTGCGGGGTAGCGAGAGAGGACGGAGCGTCTCGAGACGTGGTCGTAACACACCGCACTCGCAGGTTCCTACGGCTCCCAACATCCTTACCTTGGCCTTCTGATAAAATATGACCAATTTGGTAATAGTAGGTGAGTCTTGGTCTTCCTCGGCTTCTACATCCTTCACTGTCGCTTTTTATATCTGTTTCGTCATTCTTTTATCCTGCATTTTTTTTTACATGTCCGAACCAACGGAGCAGCATGTCCTAACACGGACTCTCTTTCTTACATCATTACGAACGCGGTCAGCAAGCGTTAAGCCTCAAATTTTGCGCAATGCTCTCTTGTTGACGCCATTTACTATACTTTCATGCTTTTACTTCCATATGTTACCGTTGGTATTTTCACCGCGTTGTGTACAGCGAGCTGTGCCTTCTGGCTTGGACTCCGGCTGCCTGGAAGTTTACCCAACGCTCCATTCATGCTGGTCCATGCACTCACCCGTCTCTCCAAATCAGCGGTGCACCTTTCATCGCTGCTAGAGGCATTGCCTAGACATACAATCACATCCACTTGCTACACTATCAACCGTAAGCCTCTTGTTCGTTCTGGTTGTCTCTTAAACACCATTATTTTGTATGCAATTTCATCTAGCCAGCTATGTGTTCTTCCGCGCCACCAATTAATTCATGCGGCCTAGGCCTAACTTGCCGACGCTGCCATGGCTGCTCCGGTAGTCTCTGTCTCGGCTGCTGCGGTTGTCCGTCATCTGGAATAGAAACCGCAAGCCCTCACCACCGTCGCTGCCACGACTGGCCTGGTCGTCGCTGCGACACGTGTTTCGTCTCTCCACGAGGCATCCACAGGCGTTGTAGACATTAATCGTTAGAATAACATGCTACAAGTGACAAATCCATCGCAGTGCCGTCTCTTATATTGAATTGGGGTGGTGTGGATGGTGTGAGTGAAAAGATATTTGATAGCGGGGAGTTGATAAGGTCCGTCTGTTTGTTTATGAGAGTAATTTTAGAATTTTTATGTTTAATGTTTTCTAATTGTTCCCTAATATTTAGTTTTAAACCTTTGTTTATGGTGTGTAAGATTTGATATGTATTAGTGGGGGATAAATTATGTCCTTTGTCTATGAGATATTCGGCGAAACATGCTGTGCAATCCACCTATGAGGATTGCACAGCATGTTTCGCCGTATAAGGAGCAGATTACCGTCAATCCCATATCTGGGGAAGATGTTCCAGAAATTCTTTCGCACGACCCTATCAAATACAAATTTTTCAAGGTCCACAAAACCGCAGAAAACCTGGTCCATAGCCAGATGCTTTTCCACGAAGTTGCGGAGTGAAAAAACTTAACTTGATCCGTACATCCTCTGCCGCTTTGAAATCCCCCCTGTGCTTCCCCAAGCATTCCATCGGATTTCACCCTCACTCTCCTTTCAATGATTTTCCATACACTTTAGCTGCTAAGCTGATCAAACTGATGGCCCTATGGTTGGCACAGTCCATACGTGAATTCTTGCCTTTATACAAGGGCACGATGACTGCGCGTTTCCAATCCGTTGGAACGCTTCCGCTTCTCCAGCATAATTTGCTCAAAAACCAGAAGGCGTCCCTAACAGGTGCCACCCAATTTGATCATCTCAGCTGTAACCATATCGATTCCCGCTGACTTGCCATTTTTCAAACTTTGTATCGACCATTCAATCTCATTCATGCTAATGTCTTCATGGTACGCTGGCACTGCCGAATCAGTCACAAACTCATTCACAGTGCCAGCGCCCTGGACATAATCATACATTTCTCTAAAATATTCGCTCTACTGTTCTAACACTTCCTGAGTGTTAGCAAGAATGCCACCAGCTTTACATTTTATCTTGTCCATTCCGGATGCCAACGAACCACTTCGACACTTCTTTACCTCTCTCCAGAAGAGTTTGGTATTAGCCTCGAAGTTCTCCGTCAGCCTCTCTTCCTCATTCATAAGTAGTCTTTGACGCCTCTCTTTCACTAAGCTTTGGTTTCATTCTTGCATCGACGATACAGTTCTTTCTTCTTCTCTTTCATACTATCAATCTGGTGCAAAGATGATACGTAATCCAGACACGCTCTCCTCTTTTTATCCGCGGAGGATTGAACCTCCGCATCCCACCAGGCATCTCCTTTCAGTGTTCTACGTCTCTGCGCATCCACATGCTTCTTTCGCACTGTCCACCATTCTTTCTTTCAGAACTTTCCAGCATTCGTCTACATCTGAGTCGCAAAGACTCGCGTTCGCAAGTCTTTCACTGACTAGACGTACATACATACTCCTCACACTTTCATCTTCCAATTTTTCACTTCTTATTCTTTCATGATCTCCGAAAGGAATACGCACTCGCCAGTGCCTCCACTTCTTGAAAAGGCCCACAAATCAGCTTATCACGAATGTGGTCCGTTTCAAGGGTGGGACCTCTGAAGGCTTTTGTATCCATTAACAACTTTCGGAGACGTCCATCTATCAAAATCAGATCAATCACACTTTTCTGTTCATTCCGTCTCCATGTGTACGTGTGAATATCCTTGTGATGGAAGAGCGTGTTCGACACAAGGAGGTTTCGTTCCATACATACGTCTAAAAGTGACTTACCAGCATCGTTCACTCTCTTATCTCCGTATGGACCAAGCAAGATTTATAAAGTAGATGAGTTACACCGATGGTCATAAAATTTGGGAGAGATCCAACATCTAACGCATGCTGAAGTTGAGACGCCAAACAAGTTTGCCACTAGATGGCGTCTTTACGTAAACATCGTGTCCGTGTAATTAAATTATTAAAAATACATATTAAAGCAAATTTAGTTGAATTCTAGTAGTTTATGTTATGTATAGACTAAATAACGTGTGATAATGTTTGTGAACAATTAAACAACAGTGAAGTGGGACAAAATAGTATATAAACAGGGTGACTAAAGTGCGCAGTTTCGTCGACAAATATATCGTGTCTAACAATAACAGAAATTAATTATTAGAGTACAGTGTAATAAAAACCTAAACAATAATAAAAGTGAACAATAAAAACTGCTATTCATAATATAATTAATACATTGATGACTAATTCCAAGTGACGGTGATTAAAGTGACATTTTTGAAACTCACCACACATTATTGACAATCTCATATTGCAGTTGCGTTACGTATACAATACAATGAACATTTTCACTAGTTCTTTTAAATAGTTCGTGGCACATTGGTAAGGACTTTCAATACAACTGCGCCTGACTGTTCCGAGTTCGATCCTCATAACATGCTTCTATTTTTTGTATACACATTTTTGGCCTCATTTTATTGGGAATAATATTGCTATTGGAAATCCAATTTTTTAAAGCATATTATTATTGTCATTTTTTTTCTACTGGCAAAATGGACAATATGAATAATATCACGATAAGAAAAAAAACTATAGGACTAAGAAGAATAAAATCGGATTTTGACATTTCTAATTTATCAGAACAATCCATATTGACATCCACTATTTTAGAGACAACGACGAGAAGTGTTCCCTTGTCACCAGAACCAGGTTCCTCAATAATATTAGAACTTAAAGAACAAAACGAAGAAATTAGAAATGAATTGGACATTGCTCATGAAGAAATAATTAATTTAAATACAGAAATAACTGAGCTTACAATTAAACGAAAAAAATAAAACGATTAACTTACTCAAAAGATTATCAACGGATAATACACCATTGACACCTAGAAAAACACCGATTAAAAAAGCAATAACAAATATAAGAGTAAGAACTTCACCACTACAATTATCTTCGGAACTACGGGATAAACACTTAGGTAATATTAGAAATGAATCCCAAACAGCCCCAGATAAAATTTCTCATGAAATTAACAGTAATGATCGCTCCTGCACAATAAGCAATGCTCAACCACAGTTAAGAGATGGCATCACCAGTCACGAAAATTCAAAGCTTGACCAACCATCGGTAATAAATAATACGCACTCGCAATCTAGAGATGGCGCCACCGGTTATAGAAAGCCACGTTTGGTTGTAATAGGCGATGAACAAGTTCGTGGTTTACCAAGTATTATAGTTAAATCGCGGAGAAATAAATGGAATGACATTTACGATGTAACTGGAACTACAAAACCATATGCAACGAGTTCTCAAGTTATGACGGGCTTCAACGACATACTAAGTACATTACACAAAGATGACATCATTATTTTAGGACTAGGGTCGAATGACAAAAACCCTTATCAATTATTTAATGTACTTTGTAACGTATTGTATAAACTAAGAAACAACAAAGTATTTGTGTTAGGTGTTAGGGCTAACCGATACCTTAATGTTGACTTTTTAAATGAACAAATTAAACTGTTTTTGACATGTTACGAAAATTGTAAATATATCAACATATATAACACTGGGATTGATGACCATGTGAACAACGTTTACTCATCACAACACGCTAGACGCTTATGTAATAAACTAAATATTGAAATAGATTATCTAAAATATGAAGATGTATATATAAAAAATTATAGACAATTATTACGCGCTAAACATAATCAAAGTATTTCTATAATTGCCGAACACCGAGTTAATGATAAAATAAAAGAAAAAACATATGTAAAGGGTACCATTCCTTACTATTTTTTAAAAATGACTGAAAGTAATCCTTACAACACCAATCCAAAAGTAACGAATAATTGTAATCATTTATTTCGATAACAAACCAACTTTGACTATTACACTACTTCACCAAAATATTGCTGGTCTATTGTATAAAAAGGACCTGCTAGAAATTGCCCTCGGTGATTTAATCAATCGAATAGGTGAAATACATATAATCTGTCTCAGTGAAACGTTTTTAAGATACGGTACCGAGTCAAATGTTGTTCTCAAAAGCTACAATTTGGCAGCTCACTACTCCCGAAAAACTAAACGGAGGGGGGGTACTTGCATACTCGTACATAAAAATCTAGAACATAAAAATATTACTAACTTAATCGATCCGGTTGAATATTGTTTTGAGTACTCAGTAATTGAAATCACAACATTTAATTTAGTTGTAGTATGCTTATATCGAATCCCTAACTCAGAACTACGTGTATTTTTCATGAACTTAGATAAGCTATTACATAAATTGACTCGCAAACAAAAAATAGAATTATATTAAGTGGTGATTGGAACATAGACTGGCTGAAAAAAAACAATGCTTCCAAGGAACTTCTAGCAATACTTAATAACTATAACTTAAAAAATCACATCACAAAACCCACACGAAAACAAAGTTGTATCGATTTAATAGCTAGCAACATACCAGAAGTAAAATCGGAAATACATTATCTGGCTTTGTCTGATCATGAGACAGGACAGACGGTTTCTTTTGATATTCCTATGGTACTAGACAATATAAATGTCTACCGGAAGACATCTTATTGGTATGAAGAAAAAAGGGATATGTGTGAAGAAAATATTCAAAAGTTTGTAAAATGCATACAATGCCTATCATTCAGCGAAGTAATGTCAGAGCAAGATGTAGATAGGGCATTCAACAATTTTCACGATACATTTACACTATTCTATGATCTATGTTTCCCTAAAAATAAAATAAAACATACCAGCAAGAAAATAAAAAATAGGTGGATTACTAAAGGACTGAAAATATGCTGCGTTGTTAAAAGAAAACTTTATTTAAAATATCACCTAATATCTACAAACAAAAATAGGAATAAAACTATTTATGAAAAGTATTCAAAAATATTAAGAAGATGTATAAATGACGCACAAAAAATTACTAATACAAAATATATCTTAAAAGCAAAAAACTCATGCAAAGCCGCATGGGACATAATAAAAGATAATATGAAAGATAATACCGAAATAAGAGAAATTGAACATGATGGAAAATTACACACTGACCCATTTAAAATACCAGATATAATCAATAATTATTTTTTACAACTGAATGACACTGGCACAAATGACATATATAATAAAATTAACGCGATAAATAATAACGATAATAGTATTTACTTGACGCCTGTAGACAATTATGACATGTATAAATTAATTATTGGACTTAAACATTGTAACAGTACTGGTTATGACGACATAAAAACGTTGATATTAAAGCGATGCGCCCAGTACATAGCTGCACCACTAGCCCATATTGTGAATCTTACATTAACAAAAGGCAAATATCCCACGCGATTAAAGAACTTGGTTGTTAAACCGCTTTTTAAAAAAGGAGATAGAAAGATTTTAAGTAATTATCGACCTATTACCTTAACCCCTGTATTAGCTAAAATTGTGGAAAGGGTAATGTGCGAAAAAATTTCAAAATTTTTAACAAAGTAACATATTAACACCTGACCAGTTTGGATTTAGAAAAAATAAATCGACCACTCTAGCCTGTTTCCATTTAATAAAAAATGTCACGGAATATCTAAACAATAGAACGCCGGTAACCGCACTATTTTTAGATATGTCCAAGGCTTTCGATACCGTGTCTCATAAAATATTGCTGGATAAACTATGGCGTTATGGTATTCGAGGTGTAGCTCATAGTTGGATTCAAAGCTACTTAAGTAACAGACAGCAATGTGTAGAGATAACCCGAACGACTGGCTACGATAAAAAGACCTATCGGTCCGAATACCGTCATAACGCTCATGGAGTGCCACAGGGTAGCATTTTGGCCCCACTGCTATTTTTGATCTACATCAATGACTTGCCTCAGGTATTGAGTCACCAATGTATAATGTTTGCGGACGATGTGACACTGATTATTAAAAAAAGGGATAATGTCAGTCACGAGCTTGATATTAACAATACATTAAAAAATGTAACTCTATGGCTAGAAAATAATAATTTAAAAATTAATACTGATAAAACTAATTTTATTCATTTTAGGACGAAAAACAATACTTATAGTAAATACTTAAATATCAATTTTAATAACGCAGAAATAGAAGAAGTAGATACAACTAAATTTCTGGGTATCACGTTAGATAGTCAATGTAATTGGAAGGCCCACGTAGATGTTCTTGGTACTAAACTACATAAATTTGTCTATGTGTTGAGGCGAGTGAAACAAGTTGCCACTATCGATGCAACACTTACTGCATACCATGGGTATGTATCATCAATCTTACGATATGGGATAATACTATGGAGAAATTCAGTAGATGTGTCCAAAGTATTTATAGCCCAGAAAAAATGTATTAGAGCTATCAGTGGACTCGACTTACTAGATAGCTGTGTGTTTGCATTTAAGAAACACAAAATTCTACCATTACCATGTCTTTACATTTTCGAGACATGTGTGTTTGTACACAAGCATTCTAATTTATTTATTAGACATGGAGACATAATTGGTTCTAGAACTCGACATACGAATAAACTGTACGTACCTCAACAAAAATTGGCTCTTTTTCAAAAAAATGTGTACTGCATGGCTATAAAGCTATATAACTTATTACCAAACCGTTTTAAAGACATGGCTTTGAATACATTTAAAAAACATCTATTTAATTATCTTTTAGACAAATGTTATTACTCTTATAATGATTATGTTAATGACAAAAACAGAATCAATGACTGACATTACCTATTGTTAACATTTTATTTCATTTTTTCTCTGCACTTATTAATTTATTAAGAAATTGAATAACATATTGACATTGATATTATTTTTATTAAAATGTTATTAAATTTAAAAGTTAACTTAAAACATAATATTAATTAATTTTTGCACGCTGTATTGAGACAGTAGAATGTGTTGGATCGAAAATCTTGTGAATAACTGTATATTACCCATGTTCTCTGCAAATAAAATATTTGATTTGATTTGATTTGAAGCATGTGAACTAGGTAGCCACGTCAGCCAATAGTTTTGAAGTTTCTCCGGTCCTGGTGACTTCCAATTGGTCTTGAACCGGACTGCGCGCTGGCTATGTCGTCTTGTGTGACGGTTATTTTGGGCATCGGCGTTATTGATTCACATGCCTGTTCGACTGGTTCAGTGTACGGCCCAACGGGTTATATAATGCACGTAAATAGCGTCACTAACGTATTTAAAAAAAAGCAGAGCATATATGTATGCAGATGACATGTGTTTGGTGTATGCGTCTAAAGATATACAGGAAGCTCGAACGTGTCTACAGAACGAATTCGAGAATATTGTGAAATGGGCACACGGTAATGGGATAATTATTAACTTAGCCAAAACTAAATGCATGCATATACACTCTCCATACAATGAAGCTGCTAATTCTGTACTAGAACATAACATAGGGATCAAGGGACACACCTACGAATGTTTACATAACAACAAAAGTAATTGTAGTTGTACAAACTAAGATTATGTCGATAAATTTAGATATTTAGGGTTACTTGTTAACAAAAAGTTTAGTTGGAAATTACACGTAAATGACATATGTAATAGGTTGAGAAAAATAATAGGGAGTTTTTACCACCTGCACAGAGTGATGAGTAGACATACATTACTTGTGGTTCACTACGCCCTGGCAGATTCATTAATTAGCTATGGGCTCAGTGTATATGGACGCACCTTTGCTACATACCTAAAGGAGATTGAAAGACTACAAAATGTGCTAATTAAATACTTAGTAAATAGAAAAACTAAAATCATGTACAAGGGAAGCTACGAGAAACTATTTGCTATATGTAAAATATTGCCAGTTCATAGTAAGGTAAAGTACTTATTGGCTCTCGAACATTACTATACGGAAAACTACAAAACTAAAGTTACAAATATATATAACACGAGAAGTGCGAGACAAGGTCAATTAGTGGAACCGGGAGCTAGTAATTACTTTGGAGAGAGGACCACTGAATATCTAGTACCTAAAATATACAATAAGTTACATGATGTGAAACAGAACCCCAATCTCAGTCATGGTATGTTAAAAGCAAAGTTGAAAAAAATTTTGCTTGATACTTAACAATATTATTATGTTTTCAACTATGTTAGGGATGGATAAATTTTTCTTTTATTTATTGAGTAAGTATGTATATCTTCACGCCGGGTCCCTTGCGGGATAGGCGGAGGGTACCGAGCGCCATGTGACGCGATCCTCGCACGCTTCTTTAACATTCATAGTTCTTTACATGTACTCTTGCCAATTTCTTAAGGTAATATCACCCTCTGATAAAACGCGACTAATTTGGCCGTGGTGGGTTAGTATAGTTTATTTGTTGTTTTTATTATTTTTAATTATTGATCAAAATGTATCTTTTTGGCGAGACAGCGCCGGTGTTGCAGGTATATGTTTCTACAACGGTGCCTGCAACACAAAAACATTTTGTAAGTGTAAATATGTAAAGTATGCTTGGTAGGTATAAATAAACCAATGTGAAGAGCGCATACCATGCTGGCATAATACTGTATTATGGAAACATGTACCTATCATAAGTAAAATAAATGAAAAAAAAAAAAAGAGACTGTTTCAACCAACATATCATAAGAGTGACGAACAGGTGTTTCGCCAGAATAATTTCATAGTTTCTACATTTCGTATATGTTCGCGACAACTATAAGTCATGTAAATAAAAAACCGTCGCGCGTAGTTATTAAGGCATATAGGTATAGTTGTTTTATATATAGGACTAGCTGAAGCCCGCGGCTTCGCACGCATGAGATTTGGGCTTTTTGTAGACTTTATTTCCCTGCAGACCTGAAATTCTTTCTGTTTAACAAAGAAAAACAAAGTTCAGGGACGTAGATGCAACCATAGAGCGATTCAATTTTCATACAGCGCCATCTATTGACCTTTATGGGAGGCAACGTATATTTATTTTATTTTTATTACATAAATAATGCGTAGTTATTTTATGTCCCAAAAAATACGTATTCTGTGAAAATAATAAAAATAAAATCGCATAGTTACCGATATTTCCCCTTAATTTAAAAAGCTTTTCATGTTTTACGCAGGAACCTTAAATATTTACGGGATAAAAAGTAGCCTATATTCTGCTCTGAACAGTCCTCTACCTACCAGTGAAAGTCCCGTCAAAATCGGTTCAGCCAATTCGAAGATTAGCCCGGACAAACAAACAGACAGACTAACAAAAAAGTTAAAAATGCATGTTTAAGCTTTGGTAACGTGAAAATAACAATATGAGCTTAAGATACGTAAAGGCTTTATTTTGAAATCACAGACAGACACTTCAATTTTATTTATATGTATATGTCGCAGAGGTAGCAACACCATATTGAGAAGCCCGGAAGAAATCAATCCCCGTGATGCTAATGCTAGTGACGCTTTTAATAATAACGGATCAAAATGTCAAGTCGGCGCTTGGGTGGAATCGACATCGTTGGATTGGCAACACCGGTTGTGTTTGTTATGGTTTGCTCGAAATGTCGGTTGTGGTCAGTTGTCAAAAACGTCAAGATGAGATACCGTCATTGGAAGCGGCATTACGAATCGAGCAATGGAGCCAATCGCACGTGTCGCGTCCACTGGATTTTGAATCCGTTGTAATTTACGATCTAAGCATAACTTTTATTAAAATTCTTTTTGTAATCGGTTGATTAAATATTGAGAAGATTAACTACGCTGGTATTTCGCTTTATTCGCCATGAACAACGAGACACCTGACTACAATTATATCCACGTTCCGATATCAGACGTGGGTTGTAATCCAACCGCCCCGATAAGGAAAAATGGAAATAGTGATGAAGAAAAATGGCGTCTTTTACTGGAGCAGCTAAACCAGAATCTTTTAGCATTGGTTCAAGCGATGAAAGGACCATCGACTAGCATTGACATTCAGCTGTCCGAATTCGATCTTGACAAAGGAAATGTGGACGCGCGTGCATGGATCAATACCGCGGATATGCGTGTACCGGATAACTGGGTGGTGTTCAGCTGATGTTTGCTTTGAACCGTGCGCTGAAGGGACAAGCTGCTGCTTAGCTATCTCAAGTATCTTTCTATGGCATGTGTTGGAGTGACTTCAAGGACCTTTTCATATCAAGGTACGATTGTCCTGAAACTACATCTGCTTTTTTTTTTGATAAATTTAAATAGCAGCAAACCAAAAGAAGGTGAATGTCGAGCTTCATATGCCGCCACGTTAATGACCTCCCCTATGTCACAATGGAAAGAGTTATGGCACATATCGCGCAATTTGAACCACGTGTACACAGAATGGCGTTTACCCATGATATCGGCGATCGGAACCATTTACAACAGGAACTGAAAGCGATATCATTTCTTAAACGCAAAGCACCTACCACAGCGAATGATCATGTTACTGAAGTGAAACGAAGTCGCAATACCATTATCAAATGCTACAATTGTGGCAAGCTTGGGCATAAAGTGCCACAATGTCGTCACCGACGTGATTTTTTGAGACAAAATAGTAGAGTAATGAACAAACGAACCTCAACGTGGGACCAATCAACATGAAAGCGCTCTTGTGAATCCAGCAGTTACCTGCTTCCACTACCGGGGAACAGGCCTCTATGCATCCAGCGGCCCCAATCGACGTGATAAGGGTGGAGCCAGCGGTACCAACGGCATCCGAGCTACGGCGGAGAAACGAGTGGATATGTGCAGTATCAGCGTCCCTGCTGGGATATTACCGACACTCTGGTGAGCAGTACCTATTCTATTATGATTCTGGAGCCGAATGCTCGCTTATAAAGGAGATGTAAGGACACTGTAACTTTGACTGTTATTGGACAGATGTCAGTTAATAGCACTATTCAAATTTTGACTACTTTTGAAATAGATGATATTCAGTTAAAAATCCTCTTTCACGTACTGCCTGACTCTAGTAGGCCGCGAACTATTAAAACAACGTCTAGCAGTTCATGTGACTCCTGATAAGTTACAGTTTACTAGAACGACTGTTGTTTGCGCATGTGAGTTTCAAATTCCCCAAATATTGACTTCGGTACACGCCGAACTACACCCCATCCCAAAGGTTGCAATTCCTTGGCATACCGTTCACGTTGATGCGACAGGCAAACTGAGCGGAAAGAACGATAGAAAAGAGTACGTGTTTGTCCATATTGACGCTTTTACAAAATACGTACTCCTGTACCACACACATAATATTGACACGATGAGCAGCACCAAAGCTGTGAAAAACAGCGTTTCATTGTTTGGTACTCTATCGAGATTGATTGCTGATCAAGGTCGATGTTTTGCAAGCCGGGAATTTCGTGAGTTTTGTGAAACTTCGGACATAAAGTTACATTTGATAACGACTGGAAACTCTCGTGCTAATGGACAAGTAGAGCGTATTATGAGCACTTTGAAAAACATGCCCACTGCAGTCGAAACGACCAAGCGATCTTGGCAGGACGCTCTCTCAGATGTTCAATTAGCTTTAAATTGTAGTCAGAATCGTGTAACAAAATCTAGCCCCCTAGAACTTCTAATAGGTAGGGTTGCACGACCTCTTAATATTTTATTTTATGATGACGATGTCTATGGATGTCTATATCCAAGAACAGACTGTCGATATCGAACAGGTTAGAGCTGATGCGGTTAAGAATATTGACAATAACGCTGACTATGACAAAACACGTATTGACGGTACAAAAGCTAAATTTGTTAACTTTAAAGTTGGAGACTTTGTATTATTGAAAAATGAATAGCGAAATCAAACGAAACTCGGTCCTAAGTACAAAGGCCCCTATAGCGTCATTGAGGTGCTTGAAGGAGACCGTTACGTTTAGAGGCTTTGAGTGGTGACCGTACCTACAAGCACGCTCATGATTGCTTGTGAAAAATGCCTAATGATTGCCCTCAATTAGATGAGGATGATAATCGATCGAAGACAGTTGAGCAATAACGTTGTTTAGAATTTTAAGAAGTCTGTTTTCATGCAAATTGTGAGAGTATCCGCCGGATTGAGGCGATGGTTTTTTTGAGAGTATCCGCCGGATGGAGGCGATGGTTTTTTGAGAGTATTCGCCGGATGGAGGCGATGGTTTTTGAGAGTATCCGCCGGATGGAGGCGATGATTTTGAGAGTATTCGCCGGATGGAGGCGATGATTATGAGAGTATCCACCGGATGGAGGCGATGATTTTGAGAGTATCCGCCAGATGGAGGCGATGATTTCATGATAGCAGAACCGAGTAAAAATGTTGAATTAACTTTAAACTAAATGTTGGCAGACAATTGCACAATGGTCTCGATTGTGAATTATAACTTAGAGTTAAGTGCAAATTGTACTATGTTACTGGTTAATTGAAATTTGTTTTACTTGAAATAAATGTTGACTGAAGCCAGTCTTAGTCAGGGTTGGCCGAGCTGGAGTAAGATCTGTTTCTGCTCAGATTTTTTGGTTACAGATTACGCACACGAGGACGTGTGATGCATCAGAATGGCCGTGTCGCAGAGGTAGCAACACCATATTGAAAAGCCAGGAAGAAATCAATCCCCGTGATGCTAATGCTAGTGATGCTTTTAATAATAACGGATCAAAATGTCAAGTCGGCGCTTGGGTGGAATCGACATCGTTGGATTGGCAACACCGGTTGTGTTTGTTATGGTTTGCACCGTAGACAGAGTATATAGATATAGACGAGCTACTAAAAGAATAATACCTACATGAAGAGAGATAGAAAATTCTAAAATACATGTGCGTGAGCAAGATAGACCATGAGTGTTTTGTCTCTATCTGCGTATGCGATTTTTATGTCTGCCACCGGGATTGTTCTGGTGTCAAACAAATTGTTCGTACTGACGCAATTTCGTTGATTTAAGTGTAAACCCTATGTATTTTATTCCCTTGTGATGTAGTGATTATTTTAAAAGATGCATTGATCGTGCAGTAATGGTGAATTGCTCTATAATTGGCTGTAAAAGCCGAAGTGAACGACAAGAACCCAACATAACCTTTCATCGGTAAGTCGCTTATTTGTCACAATATAATGATGCATGTTCAAGGATTATTAATTTAATGTGGATTCATACTCAATAGTAAGCAATTTTTATTAAATTAAAGTACAAATAAACATTTTTTTGTTGATATTAACCGATCAAATAAAAAGGTTATAAACATTACATTTTTAGCGATATCACTATATGTCGTCTGTAATCAGCAGGATTACACTATTTGGGGTTACCAACACTTGACTTAATTTACCACATTTAACATATTGCGTATCTATTGTTTCAGTTTTCCTAAGGATTTATTTTTGAAGTATAAATGGATTGAGTGTACGGGTCGTTTAAATTGGCATCCAAATGACAACTCCCGGATCTGC
Organism: Pyralis farinalis; assembly: GCA_947507595.1. NCBI lineage: Eukaryota > Metazoa > Arthropoda > Insecta > Lepidoptera > Pyralidae > Pyralis > Pyralis farinalis. Next base: position 1,364,383 of record OX382275.1, read on the forward strand.
TCCAACCATTTTGAATCAACTGGCCTTCAATCAAAGAAAAGCAAAATATGCTTAAATAAAGATGCAGTTCCTACGCGTTTCATTCACGTAAGTTGAATTAAAAGTAATGGCATAGATAATTGAATATGTAACTAAAATATTTCAATGACTTTTCGAAATTAAATATAATAAAAGATTTTTCCTGTTACAAATTAATAAGCTAAAATATTTGAAATATAATTATTACTCAATGTTTATGCTACGTCAGTTAGAAAACAAACATAAGGCCTGCGTAATGTGAAGCCATTACCGGGGCCTAAACTCACTTGCGATATAAAGTATCGTTCACATGCCGTCACCCCTGCTGCCAACGCAATGACTTCTTCCTGGTAACCTCAGTGACGTGCAGGAACCCAATAACTCTCGAGGATCGAATGATATTTTTATTTGGCTGCGGATTTCTGTGGAGGTCTTTTCGATGAAAATTAATTCTACTGAAGTAGTAAACATGTAATTTAGATATAAGATTTGAAGAGAAGAATTTGCAGAGACAGATGTGGAGAGAAGAAAAAGGATATGTGTGCGCTTGCAATACATTAAGTATCACTCACGCGATGCCTCCTCTGCTGCTAACCCAGCAACTCCTTAGGAGCTTACTGGTGACCTCGCTCACACACAGGAACACAACAACCCTCAAGGGAGTTGTTATTTGGCTGCGGATTTTCTGTGAGGTGGAGGTACTTCACCAGACGGGCTCCTTTGATGCGTCCTACCTCTCTTAAATGCTTGTATGATGAATGTTACTAATTAAGTGTAACTTTCAGATTGACAACTCGGACGTGAAATATGACCAACCGTCGTCAGAAGAAGTAGCTATGGAAATAGAAATAGAAAGTAGTTCGGTAAGTTTAATCTCGTAGCGTAGTTTGAGAGATCATGAAAGTAGGATAAACGCGGTTGAAATGCGAGCGTTGCGCAAAATCTGTGGTGTAACGCTTGCAGACCGTATTCGCAATGACGAGGTTAGAAGCAGTGTTGGTCTGAAAGAGAGCGTCGGTATTAAAATAAGAAGAGGCATGCTCCGTTGGTTCGGACATGTAGAAAGAATGCAGGATGAAAGAATGACTAAGCAGATATACAATGCAAAAGTGGAAGGATGTGGGAGCCGAGGAAGGCCAAGACTTACCTATCATGATCAAATTGGTCGTGTTCTATCAGAAGGTGATGTCAGGAGCCCTAGAAACCGGCGAGCGTGCATGAAAAGAGCAATGAATGTGAAAAAAGCGAGTGAGGTATGTAAGGATCGAGTCGCGTGGCGCTCGGTTCTCTCTGCCTATCCCGTAAGGGATTTGGCGTGAAGTTATATAGTAGAATAGAAAGGCGTAGTTATATCAGATGCTTGAATTCTACGCTCAACAGAGAATCTATTGTTTAATGCGCAGTCTGCGTTAAACTATATTGTTTTTTTTTATACTATGTCGGGAGGCATACAAGCATACGGCCCACCTGATGTAAAGCGGACACCGTAACCTATTAACGCTTGCGATATATTAATTACCACGCGCGCGATCCCTCCTGTGCTGCTTACACAGCAACTCTGGTGACCTCACTCACACGCAGAAACACAACAACCCTCTAGGGTTGTACTGTACCTAGAATGGGTGCATAAGTGGTCAATATTTTCTAAAAAGTAAAGCGTGAGAGCTCAGCACTTTACAGTGTACCTGTTACATCAATCCAGCTAAAAATACTTGTCATAGGAATGTTTATTTTTATATTTAAGTATATATCTATTTCAGAAAATAGAAAAAGGATCTGTACTATCAGCCACGTAAGTTGAGATCACTCCACGAAAACGAAAATCAATCAAGAAACTGCAGACTTTCTATGTTCGATAGAGTCAACAAATCTAGACTTTTTATGTAAAAATATAACTGCACGCAAGTGTACCCCAGAATTAAGAAAATTTGCATTAAGTAATTATTAGATTTGGTGGCCGCGGCAGTCTTAGTTTGGAGATATACGTGCATATAGATTAAGTAGGTACCTATATAACAGTTAAATAGCCGTAAGTTAACAGTAAGTGGTTGAATTAAATAGTTTTTCATGTGTGTTGATTATTGTCCCTTACAGTATATAGATTTTAAGTTTTTGTATGATAAAGGGCTGAATGTAAGAAAAATTAGTACATCTTGTTGCGATTTTGATCCAATAAAGTGGTCCCAATATGGTAATGTTTCCAGGGCTGGCTAATTTTTATCATGCTTTCTCGGTTGCATAATCAGACTGCCTCGCTCGCACCCGGCGTGTATAAATATGGGCCGGGGCGCGACGATCGACACAGTTGAAACCTGCAGTCATTGGATAATGCTACTCTGCAAACAAGTCATCTCCTTTGATAGCCATCGCTCTCTGGAAGCATTATCTCTGGCCTCATCCTACAATACAAGCCTTTCATTTCTCCAGCCAACACGTGGGAAGAACTAATCCGCCAGTACCTACCTATATTATTTTATATTCTCGTGTACGGGTCGTATCGAAGGAGCCCATACAAAACGATAATGCTTGATCAATTGCAACTCTTTTTTAAGACCAATGAATTTGTCATGATGCGCAATACAGTTTTACAGGTGGTAAATCTACTACGGATGCAGAGTTGGCATTGGTTAAGCATATCCTTAACTCCTGGGAGAGATCACAGGATGCTTTTTTAGTTTTCTGTTATCTCTCTAAAGCTTTTCATTGTGTCGATCATCAGACATTGTTACTCAAGCTGAACTATTATGTAGATAGGGTTAAAGCCCAGAACTTAATTGCATTTTATTTAAATAACAGGTCAGACAGTTGATATAAACAGGGTTAAACCTAAAGGCAATAATCCTAATATCGTGGTGCCACAGGTTTCTATTTTGGGACCCTTTTTATTTTTAGTATATGCGAATGATCTGCCTTACGTGGTGCAGAAAAAGGCGTATATTTACTGATACTGATATATAAAATTATGTACTGATGATACCTCTCTAATTTTTAATGTCACTCGCCGGTGTGAAAACATTGACAAGGTAAATGGTGTTATGTCTTCCATTTTAAACTGGATCACATGTAGTAATCTTTTGCTAAACTCGACTAAAAGCAAATGCATCAAATTTAGTCTTCCGAATGTGATTTCTCCCAATACAGAAGTGCTCATTGGGAATAATAAATTAGAATTCGTTAATAATACTGCGTTTCTTAGAATTACAGTAGACTCCAAATTACAATGGGGCCCCACATAAATAAATTTGCCGGTAAGCTCAGCTCCGCTGCATATGTAAAATGTATAATAATTTTACAAAGAAAATTTTTAAAAATCACATTAAAATTTTTTTTTGTAAAAAGAGCTTATTATAGAACTGGTGAATATGTGATTGACAAAGATGTCTGGAAATAATTCAGCACAGACTATCATTCCTTAACAAACATAAACTTTAATTCTACCATTTGATATCATTATTGTACCAATACGCTGATGGGAATTTATTGTAATATCAAATTGGCAATTTTAAAAGAGACCTATATTGGCAAGTTTGTTTCGACCTCAGAGAAAGTATATACCCAGAGTTGACAAACGCGTACACCCGTAAGGGACGGCAACAAAAGTACATACAATAACAAGGTTACCAGACTGTGGAAAATTTACCCCACTACATAATGCGTTTCGGCAATTTGAAATTTACAATGTACCCAGATAACTGTTTACCATAAGAAACTTGCATAGAATGTGTATTGTGTGCTATAATAATATACTCATAATATGATATTAGCAATGTAAAAAAATCGAATAAGTCGATAAAGCCATTTCTACACACAAAGTAATAAAAGTTAATATTTACAAACGTATGAAAACTACGGTATCTGAATAGATCAACAAACATATTTGCACTTTAATATTATAGAATAGTATTTTTTTACGCAAATCGAGTTACTGTATAGATCTATTAATTAATAGTAAGCCTGAGTTAGTTTCAGTAAGATCTGTGAAATCATTGGAATAAGGATAGGAGATTGGTCAAACCTAGCAGAGTTATATAAATTAAACAATATATTTTTCTATTTTAGACATATATTTTAAAGTACAAGCGATGACATGATACTAAATATAAGCATAGATATGAGATAAAAGATAAAAAGCACTTTATAGACAATTTGTAAATAAAAATATTCGTGCCTTACAAACTAGCATTTATGTTTATTTTTTCATAGATTTTTATTCTTGCAATCAATGTTATTAGATCGATTTTTCTACATCGTGTATTTATATAAATATCGTGAGAATGAAACAGTCGTCGAATATTCATGGTCACATTTACATACACGGTTTTAGTTTAGACGAGCTCGGTGGCGCAGTGGTGAAACGCGTTGTTACGCTACTTTGACACCAACGCTCGTGGGTTCGATTCCCACACAGTACAAACATTTGTGTGCATGAACATGTCTGTTTGTCTTGGTCTGGGTATTTTCTATGTATAATAAGTATGTATTTACAAAAAAAAAAATATTTACCTATGTTTATCAGTTGTCTAGTACCCATAACACAAGCTTCGCTTACTTTGGGGCTGAATGGCGCTGTGTAATTTGTCCGCAAATATTTATTTATTTATTTTATTAGTTAAATCTTCTTTACACAATAAATGCGGATTATTCCTTCTTAAAATTAAACATATTGCATAAAAATTTTCAATAATTGTCATGTAAAAAAGAATTAGTGCCAAGGATGATATAAGTGTAAATATTAAACAAAGGTAAACAATCTTTGTTTTTAAACATTTTGTATTGCGCATCATGGTTTTCATTAGACTTGAACTAAAGCTACAATTGATCAAGGATTATCCTTTCACATATTGTACTCAAAAGGTGGTACACTGCTACGGTCCCTTAATTCCCTGGTTCACTCTTTTCCTCGTAACTTGTATAATGATATCTCTCATCTATACATCGATTACATTAAAATTCTGTATAATGACAGATAGTTCAGCATTTTTATTTCAAGTCGTTTAGTTTTTGACCTTAATATAGCTAATTTCTTCTTGCGTGACTTAGCCTGTAATGTTTTCAGTCTCAATTCAAAAGTAAGCTTTAATTTTCATGGTGTTAATGTAGTGTCCGTCGCTATTGGAAACCCTGGATAATCGGTCTGGAAAATAGGACAATTTTAATTTTGTAACGCATTATTAGCATGTAATATCGACAGCCTAGTACTAACATTATATTAAAACTACTGTCAATACTATAATTTAGTTGAGCTTTACATATTTAAAAGTTTACAAATTCAGACAATATAAAATGCTTGATTAACATTTATGTGTTGACACAAAAGCATGTGTGTGTGCGTGATTAACTTAATTAACGTGGTATAAATAATTGGTATAGAATAATCTACACAACTACCCTCCATATCTTTCACAATTACCTGTATAAATATAATCAACCCATCAACATCATATCAACCCATACTCACTTCATTACTGGAGTACGGGTTCTCATTTCAACCAAAAGACCTTAGAAGATATGTCCCGAAACTACTCAATTACGGATTGTCGGAGTCGTTGGAATATTTTCATATGTTTTTGTACTTCAATTATACGCTTCTACGACTAAAATGTAACTATGTAAAATTTCAAGTCGGTACGTGAAACTTTCTAAGACAGACTAGCAGACGAACAGGCAGGCATGTAAATCATCTAATTTAGTTCCTTATTTTTTTAATACCTATCATCATATATACTCGCCAACAAACTGTTATAACAGTTTGGCGAACATAATAATTTGTACTATGTAACTGTATCGTGTAAATAAATAAATAAAAACAATATAAATTGCCAGAGGAACACCTGGTTCGTCAACAAATCAAATGTTGACGAACCAGGTCAACAAATGTTAACTTACGTGTATGGTGGATGTTGAAACTGACGACTTATCCAAATATTTTTTTTCCGAAAGCAGTGGTCTTTAAAATGTTTGGAACATATGCGACTGTACTCGGCTCCCAATTCTGTCGTCTAGTAGCAAAAATCCATGCATTACGCACACTGACGACTTTAGGAAATCTAAAAAGTAAACATACATCTAAGATTAAACAAGTTAACATTTTTAATTTAAAAATAAATAAACACATTTTGACGAAACATTATAAACAAAGAAATATACAAAAAGCAAGAAGTTAAAAAAAAAAGGTGTCTGTACCCATATAATTTACCCATAATTTCGGGGTGTTTTCCCATACTACATACTGGTAACCCTAAAACGCTCATTATACCGATAAATTGAAAATACAACAGAAAATGGCTGACGCATTACCCACAGACAACCTTCAAGATTTAGGCGGTTTTTACTAGAAATACTTTTTGTAAATTAAACCGATATTTTCATTGTTTTTACGTTATTATACAAACAATTTATTTAAAAACTACATGTGTATCTAATTTTCGCAAAATATTTGATAACAACTATTAAAACTTTATACTTACGTATGAAAGGTTATGTTTTCGTATTTTTACTAACTGAGGCTTTTGCAGCCTTTTACACAGCAACGTACCATTGTTAAAGTAAAAAGACAATCCCAAACAAGCAAAAGAACACAAATATGCACTAATATTTCCCTTATATTTAGTAATTTATGCAAAAAATTTGTTGTACTACAAGGAACGAAATGATTGTTTGCCACGAATTTGTTTTTGTGGCAAACACAAAATAGTGAAACTATGACAGGGACAAAAAATATTTTATCTGTCTCTTTCCTTCTTATGAGGAACTGTATACATCTATCACGTTCTATCTTGGTATTATTATTTGCTTGTCACCTCTGGGTATCTTTCCTCTGAGGTTTCGACATTTCTTCTTCTCTAATGATCATTTCCGAAATATTCGCAGATTAAAAAAGAACAATAGTAATATTGAGAATTGAATAATATCCAATAAGATTATATTTAAAAAAATGTAAGACGTGTCTAAGTATCTACGAGGGTCCAATGGCAAATAAATAAGGTAAACTTGGAACATAATCGGTTACAATCACAACAAGGGACCGGACATTACTAATAATAATTCAAATTAATCTTTGGCAGAGCTGCGATAGCCAGCGGAGCCACATTACCCTCAAAATTGCCGTTTGGGGTAGACTGATGTCATCCAGCTAGCGTTTAGACGGTAATAGTGAGAAACTCCAAAATCGACACACTAATAGCTAACATATTGTAGTTTTGTATCCTTTAATTTGAAATTTAAATGTTCGTTGGTGAGGTTCGTTCGTTGGTGAGGAGGAGGTTCTTGGGTATAACAATTGACTCCAAACTACAATGGGGCCCACAAATTGAAAAATTATCAGGAAAACTAAGTTCTGCAGCCTATGCAGTGAAAATATTAGACGGCTCACTGATGTTGATACGGCTAGAATAGTTTATTTCAGCTCCTTTCATAGTATTATGTCATACGGAATTCTTCTTTGGGGTAACTCCGCGGACATTAACACCATCTTTTTATTGCAAAAGAGAGCCATAAGAGCTATCTACAAACTTGGTCCCCGGGAGAGCCTTAGAGAAAAATTCAAAGAAATAAATATTCTAACAGTCGCATCGCAATATATCTATGAAAATCTTTTGTATGTCCATAAAAACATTCTCATTTTGTAAAAAGAGTGATACTCATAACATAAATACTAGATATAAGCATAATCTTGTGTTACATGCAAGCCGTCTCCACAAAATAAGTAATTCTTTTATGGGGCAATGTATACGGTTCTATAACAAACTTCCCAGCAATATAAGAGAATTGTCAATAAACAAATTTAAAACTACTATTAAAGCCAAATTGTGTAGCAGGGCATATTATAAAGTATCTGACTATATTAATGATAAAAATGCCTGGGATTGAGTCGATCCAATTATAATGTAATTAATAAATTATGTAAATTTGTTTGGATACCAAAAGAGGGATGCCTGAGTTTTTTGGCAGTATTTTGATCAGTGCTCACCTAGTCATGAACTGCACGGTAGGGAAAAAAATTGTGACGATTCCAAACAAATGTAGCCATTTTTACGGAATAAAAAGATTTTGACTTTGACTTTGAGGAAAACGGTCCGAAATCGTTCCAATTAGAAAAAAAAACATATGGGAAAACGTATGGCCGGCCACTCTGCAGTGCAGAGTCTGCACTGCACTCCCATCAACAGAAAAAGTAACAGCACTCGTCGCTAGATGTCGTACAGGGTTCCATATATTTTAAAAAAATAAAAATAAAAAATTTAAATATTTTTTAAATTTAATAAATATCAGCTCTGCCTACACAGCTTGCTGTTATTTACTAGTTTATGATTGAATTACTTTTCGAAATGTCCGGTCCCCTGTTCTGATTGTAACCGATTATGTTCCAAGTTTACCCCATCAATGAGGTTAAAAGTTGCGTAGTGGCAATACTTATTGTGTATGGCATGTAGATTACAAAGTTATGTTTATTATCTCTATCTCATACCCCTATACGCTGATGACGCGTCTATCTATATACTCTGTCTACGGTTTACACGAAATATCGGTTGTGGTCAGTTGTCAAAAACGTCAAGATGAGATACCGGGTTCATTGGCAGCGGCATTACAAATCGAGCAATGGAGCCAATCGCACGTGTCGCGTCCACTGCATTTTGAATCCGTTGTAATCTACGATCTAATCATAACTTTGATTAAAATTATTTTTGTAATCGGTTGATTAAATATGAGAAGATTAACTACGCTGGTATTTCGCTTTATTCGTCATGAACAACGAGCCACCTGACGACAATTATATCCACGTTACGACATATAGATAAATGGGATAGTCATTTTGCATTAAATAAACAGTTTTTACATACCAGTTTCATAGATATAAGTTTACACGTTTTATACTTTATACATTAGTTATAGGTACAAGCTGTTGCAGCCAAATATATAATAAAGTCTCAGAATACAGAATAAACCAGAAACCGCAAACACGCTCAAAACTGAAGCCATTCAAACTACTCTCAATGAGAGTAGTTTCACATTTGGACGAATAGTATATATTTGACCACCGTGTCTCTTACGCGTAAAAATTTCTCCATAGTTTTTAATAAATAATGCCATCTTGTGCGGTTCCCACCTGCAAGAATACAGTTAGAACCATAAAAAAACAAGATGGGATCACATTTCATGTGTAACTAGCGCATTTACATCTCATTTTATTTAAATAATGAATTTCTTTTACTCGTAGTAAACAATTTGGGCGAGTCCATTTTGTTCATGTTGCCAGTTTTACTGGTTTCTTTTCCCTACTTTTTTTATAAAATTGACATTGATGAAATAAGTAATAAATGCATGTTAAGTAATTAAAAAATAATTTGATTAATATAAAATATGTAAATACATTTATTTAATTTTAAGGTATTTACGACACGAGCCTATGCTTACATTATTTCAGGTCTTCTCTCTCTCTATAAATATGGCCTGAAATAAATGATTGAAATATTATTAACTAATGTTTTTGGTATATAGTCTGCATATGTGAAATTGTGTAAATAGTAGTTTTTTACAAAAATGTTTTGTGTAAAACTATTCTAATTATATGTGGAAATAAATTCTATTATATGTGGAATTTCAGTTCCCCACTGATGAAATTATAAAAGCAAAGAGCACGACTTCTTCATTTGTCGAAACGTAAAAATGTATTGATTACCTCAGAATCAAAACGGCAATATTATTAGTACAACAAAATGTACCTAAGTAAAGACTATTTTTGTAAATTACTTGTGTTTTATTTTACTAAAACATTTATTTATGCATAACAGTATATCAATATAACATCTTTAATAGTAATATTACACTTTTAATTTACCCTAAAAGAGGCGAACTCTCACTAAGCTAGCAACACTGTACGGGTGGGAAGTATGAGGAGTGCGGGGGATTGCGAATTGTTTCTGGACACAGCGGACGCTATGTATGTATTATCGGCTGTAGGCTCCTTCTGGTTTATTCTGTATTCTGAGAATAAAGTAAATATATTGGATTAGTGGCGGCAACAGCTATAGTTTGTAAATACTACATGTACCTACCGTCATAGTTTTAAGTATGAATAAAACATTTTCATGTGTGTAAATTTTACTGACCCATAGGTTTCGACCCATGATCTTCGCTGCCGTCTGCCGCAGCGATCGGTTGTGTTCGGAGCCCGCGCTCGTTCGTTTTTTCAATTTTTATTGAATTACCCACAACCATTCGGTAAATTCACTGTGTGATTCTGCGCTGTTTATGTTTGCATCCTGTTGGAGAATTACTCGGAACGACAGAGCAGGGCAGCAATTGAGAAGGTTTGGGATGTGTTTGTATGTCTGGCCGTCGCTAGATCTCGCCGCCCTTCACCAGGCCACGTGAGTGCATTCAAATACTGTTCAGCATAGACGTAATAAAGATGTCAGACGGAATCTCGCTGAGAAACAATTGAAGCACCACAATGGCGGCATGTAACTATGTGTGAATATCAACTGGCTTGCCAGATGGAAGAAAATTTCCCATTTCTTTAACTAAAAAGAAATAAAAAATTATATGATTCGTTATGTACTGTCTTCGAAACTCGAATTTTATGGTCCGTTGATTTGTAACTTGGGTTGTTTAAAATCGGTATTGATGAAAATAAATCAAACACATGAAATATAACATTACATATTCCTTTTATTATGTAGGACAAATAGATGCATACTTATTTGAAATAAAATATGCCCAAACAAATACACCAATTTTAATGACCAGACGACGTTCTAGCGCAAGAGAGGTAGGGCACGTTAGCCTGACTGGGGAAGTACCTCCACCTCACTGAAGACGGCAGCCACTCCTCGCACTCCTCAAAATGTATACTGCATATTACACTGGATCTAGACGGAATCAAGCCGCTTTCTTTTCTGGACTCTTATGATTTGTACCCAATCATTCTTCCATGCATCGTTTGACGATGAAAATCTAAAAAATATTTTTATATCTATTTAAATATTTCATAATAGTCCTAATAGTTGTTCAGTAAAAGAATCATAGGATGTAAGTTTATATGTCTGTTTAAACAAAATTAGGTATCTGAATTAAGTAAGAATTACAAGAGAACCAAAGAAAAAATTAAAAGTAAAAACCTTTTTAAAAACAAGCTTTTATTTAAATGCTTTAAAAAGAAAAAAAAAAGTTTTATACTAAAACTTTTACTGTTAACTTATAACGTCATTTCATATTTGACACAATTTATATGATACTAGTCTATGCCCGCGGCTTCGCACGCGTAGATTTTGGCATTTCAGCAGTTTTACTTACTTTTATTTTACTTCTTATTTTTTAGTACAGTCGGCATTAAATAGTTAGTAAAAGTATCAAATATCCTTATTTGTGTAGTAATGAAGATATGTCACGGCCTGTTCGGTTTTCATTAACTATTTGATACTGGCTGTATACACTCAAATCACCTCTTTATTCTCAACATTGCCTACTTTAAAAACATAAAAGTTACAAGCCACTTAAAAAAATATCTGCCTGGGTTGAAATTCAAAAAATCTTCCTTATCTCTCATATGCATTACAAAAGGAACCTATTGGTGAGTCAGTGAATTAGACAGGAACTCCATTTCTATTAATATAGATTAGCGTCTCGTTCAAACACAATTTCAACCCCCTTTTCACCTCACCTCACCTCGCTAAGGGTGAAATTTTTGAAAACGTTGAAACCAATTTTTTTTGGATTCTAATAGATAGTATCTATACAAAGTTTCAAGTCACTAACTTCAAAAAGTTTTCTGCTCCATACAAACTGTCAACCCCCCTTGCAGCTCCTAAAGGTGGAATTTTGAAAAACGCTGAAATTACTTATTTGACGTCTTGATTGAGAGTATATTTACAGTCTAAAGCAGCTCACTTTAAAAAATATCAATTTCTTAATAATTCAACTTTTAGTTCAAGTTTTGACCTCCATTACACCCGGGGTGGAATTTTTGAAACTACTTGTTTGGATTTTAATAAAGAGTATCTGTATAAAGTTTCAACTACACTAACTTGAAATCACTTTTAAACTCCATACAAACTGTCAAGCCCCTCTTCACTCTCGTAAGGTTTATAAAAGTAACCTCTTTGAAAAATTTCAGCTTTCTAGGTTCAAGAGTTTGGCTACGAATTTGATGAGTCAGTAAATTAGTCAGGAACTTCAGTTTTATATATATAGATATCCGCCTTAGATTGTGATAACACGTCTTATTGTAGGCAATTTCTTAATATTACCAATCTCTTAATTTAGTATTATGGAAAGAGGAGATCTTGTTTCCATAAATATTTTTATAAACCAGCATACGGTCTGCCTGATGGTAAGCCGTCAGCATAGTCTATGGACATTTGCAACATCAGGGTTGTTTTGTTACTCGTGCGTTGCCGACTCTGTACTAAAAATAGAATAAATAATACATAATAAAATAATTAATCCGAATATTGCAACAAAATTATTTTGTTATAATAATCAAGGTGATCATCACCTATGCTACGTCGAAGTACGAATTAGAACATTCAAATCAAATCAGTCTTTTTTTTTGACCTGACTATGTAGTTAGCACCGAGTGGGCTATTACTACGTCACCGGACTAAAGAGACGGTCGTGAGGCGCCACAGCCTAGCAAAACTAACAAATCAGTCTTTTTTTTTTTCTTTTGACCTGACTATGTAGTTAGCCCCTAGTGGGCTGTTACTACAGTCTTTTTTTTTTTTTTGACCTGACTATGTAGTTAGACCGGAGTGGGCTGTTACTACGTCACCGGACTGTACTACAGTCATCACTGTGGTCTATACTTAATGAGCTACAAAAGAAACCATAGCGCGTTTCAATTTGGCTTATGGCGCCATCTCTTACCAATAATTGGAACTAATCGAAACTAATATATATTTTATGCCTGTTTTTAACCCCCGACGAAAACACGACGGGGTGTTATAAGTTAGACATGTGTGAGTGTGTGAGGGTGCGTGTGTGTCCATGTGATTATGAGTTTTTCTGTGTCATCGGAGCTCCCGCACGGATGAACCGATTTAGATTTATTTTTTTTTGTTTGAAAGGTGTATTAGTCGGGAGTGTTCTTAGCTATGTTTGGTGAAAATTGGTCCAGCACTGAAATGAAAGGGCGAATGACGAACTGACTTTCTGGACTGTCGGGGAGGTTTTAAATTTTAAACAGTTACATATTTTCTGCATTCGGGTTGCCCACTTGTCGACCGCGGCACATCCGTGCGCGCACGGCCCGCGAGATAGAAGAGTTTCGACAGGTTCGAATCCGATAATGTAGGTAAAAGCGAAAATCTTTTATACTTATTAGTTTAGAAAAAAATATTTTACATTTGGTTCATGACTTTCAATGAAACTCCTTAATATTGAATTTCAATCGAATAACTTCAAAAACGGAAAGTTTCATACTAACTTTACATCCCCGTTTTACCGCCCTTAAAGGATGATTTTTGAGAAAAATATTTACTCGTGTTTCATGCCTTTCAACACCTTCATGCTGAATTTCATTCGAATAACTTCAAAAACGGAAAGTTTCATACTAACTTTGCATCCCTGTTTTACCGCCCTTAAGGGATGATTTTTGAGAAAAATATTTTACTCGTGTTTCATGCCTTTCAATAAAGAACCTTCATGCTGAATTTCATTCGAATAACTTCAAAAACGGCAAAGTTTCATACTAACTTTGCGCCCTTGTTTAACCCCCTAAGGGATGAATTTTGAAAAAAATTGTTTACTCATGTTTCATGCCTTTCAGTAAAGAAACTTCATGCTGAATTTCATTCGAATAACTTCAAAAACGGCAAAGCTTCATACTAAATTTGCACCCCCGTTTTACCCCCTTAGGGGATGAATTTCCAAAAATCCTTTCTTAGTGCTCCCCTACGTTATAAAGCGAACCCCTTTGCAAAATTTCAAGTTTCTAACCCTTATAGTTTAGGTCCTGCGTTGATATGTCAGTCAGTCAGTCAGCTTCTCCTTTTATATATATAGACATATAGATGATTTTTGAGAAAAATATTTTACTCGTGTTTCATGTCTTTCAATAAAGATCCTTCATGCTGAATTTCATTCGAATAACTTAAAAAACGGCAAAGTTTCATACTAACTTTGCGCCCCCGTTTAACCCCCTAAGGGATGAATTTTGAAAAAAATATTTTACTCATGTTTCATACTTATCAGCATAGAGCCTTCATGCTGAATTTTATTCGAATAACTTAAAAAACGGCAAAGTTTCATACTAAATTTGCACCCCCGTTTTACCCCCTTAGGGGATGAATTTCCAAAAATCCTTTCTTAGTGCTCCCCTACGTTATAAAAGGAACCCCTGTGCAAAATTTCAAGTTTCTTACCCTTATAGTTTAGGCCCTGCGTTGATATGTCAGTCAGTCAGCTTCTCCTTTTATATATATATATAGATGATCAATATTTATTAGATCGTAACCTAAATGCCGAATTCTTGCAAACTAATTTTGATGATAATGTAACTAAATTATATTTTTTGTTTCTGGATTATGTGTTACCAATAATAAATAAATTTAATTCGATTTTCCAATCGGCATATAGCGCCGTTCATCGGTTGTATAGGGATATGGTCGACATGTACAAGTCTTTACTTAACTGTTATATGAAAGCTGGTTATATTACCTCAACAACAGTAGAAACCATTGATCCAAGTAGTGAGATAAATTTTGTTGAGCTTAATCAAATATATCTAGGAGTCAAGGTAGCAAATTTCACACATGGGCAGGGATCTCGCTCATAAAATTCAATACTTTATAAACAGGTACCAATGATAATGATCAACAAATAATTGACGATGAGTATCGTTCGTTATAGTAGCGTTATCGTTGATAGTAGCGTTCAAAATTTATTAGCGTCATCCAGTCAATGAACTGTTTCGGTTGACACTGACAAATTTTGGTCAAATGTACATAAATTGACAGACATTAACAATTAATTTTAATATGATAATCTTTGTAAATTTGCAAAAGCGATGATTTGTTTGCCGGTATCAAACGCCTCTTGGGAGCGTATATTTTCACAAGTAAATTTGGTGAAAACAGAGCAGCGTAATAGGTTTTGAAACACTCACAGATTTTATATTACGCTTTTACATTTGTTGGCGGTTGCGTCGTGCCGCCAGAGTAGTGGACTGTATATGTGGGGGTGTTCTTCAATATTCCAAATAACTACGGCGAGGTTTCTTTTCTGAGACTGTACTGGCTGAGGTTAGGAGAGAGGTGTTTCTAGTTCTTGTGAGACGTCCGCTTGTGTTGCTCTCGATCAGTAGAATGACAATTCTGAGGCGGGGCACCGGTATTTCTATGCGCGCGTCGGCGCGCCGCCGGGTACTCGGCTAGCCATACAACGCGCGTATAGATTCACGGCGTTATCCACCCTAAACAAGGTTTAACTGATAACGGCGGTAATTGCACGAATTTCCAACCAGACAATAATATGGTCAAATTAATTAAAAAATTTAAATATCACAATGATGAATCAAATTAAGTACCTAATAATATAAATAAAACCTGATAATATTAAATTTGTGTTTCATTTCTTACCAAAAATGATCAATGTAGGCCACAAACTACGTCGGTAGAATTTCAGTAGGTTTTTCCAACATGTTAGTAGATTTCAGTAGAAAAATAAGTTCCGAAATCCGACTAGTAGTTTAGAGGTTTTTGAAAACGGTCACACTTATGGGAGAGAAAGCTAAATAGATAAAATATTTGTTTTCAAAAAGTTCCCCGTGATGTTCTCCTATCTTATTACTGGTTTGTGCATTATTTACCTTTGTTTCAACTTACGGCGTCGCAGGGCCTATTCAATCTGAACACATGAGTTCATTCCTGAAGGGCCTGAGGGTAGAGGCGGCTAGGTACCTATATCTCACAGAAGAACAATCCGCCGAAGCGCCGAGTGCTTTGGTTTATTGTATTTCATATCAACAAGTAGAATGTTTATTTGTTACTAATAACAACTAAATATTTTTGTTGTCAAATTTATAGTTTTTTTCTATTTTAATTATCATAGCGCGTGTACAAATGGTTCTTGTTTTTTGAAATTTTATATAAAATCTCCGAAGTTATTATTTTCAAGAAAACTATCGTTTCGTAAGTAAATACACTATGTTTGTACGATAGCCATATGTTCACTCGGTAGGAAAATTGTTTTCTCTTAATTGTTTATATTTCTAAAAGTAATAACGAATCTTAAACATACATTTTATTATTTCAGAATTCGTGTAACGTTTTATGTTCAACATAGTATTCAATGGCGTCAGGTATGTTTGTCAAACTAATTAGTACTCACTAGTTTTTAAATAAATAATGCCATGTGAGCAAACTACAACTTAGAGACCAGTATAACCCTGGTCAAGTTGGTGTTCTTTTTTTTTCTTATAAACAAACAAGCTTACGACCCGCCAGATGGTAAGCAGTTACCGTAGCCTATGGACATTTGCAACACCAGGGGTGTCACTCTTGCATTGCTGACCCTTTTTTTTGTGATGCGGGGAAAAATGCGTTACACACCACCGGTGCCTGGATGGCCTCCGGTGGTAGTGTGGGACACCCCGTCGGCTGCCCGACGGTATACCTACTGAACAACCCCCCGAATTGCCATTGGCCTCGTTGGTGTGGTGCCCCAGATCTGTTAGGGCACCACTGCGACTGGCCAGCCCCTCCGAAGGGGCCGGACTTCTCCAATCTAGGGGCCATCCCGCAAATTGGGACGGCCCCTCCGGCGGCGGGATCACTATGGGGCCAGGTTCCCATCCTGACCCCCTAGTCCCACATGTTAGGGAGACGGCAATAGGTGCGCGTAGCGCCTACGCCGCACTCCCGTCCGCTGTCTCCGGAGCGGGACAGCCTCGGGACCATCCTCCCTGTCCCGCTCCGAGGCCTCCTTGCATTGCCGACCCTGTAAGAACCTCTTCACGCCTTTCTTGAAGAACCTCATACTGTAGTCCCTTGGAAAAACCTCGGCATGGAGCTCATTCCACAACTTAATAGTTCTCGGTAGAAAGCTTCTCAAGAACCGCACAGCACGTGACCATTGCGTTCCAGTGTATGAGAGTGAACTCCCAGCCGTCTGTGAGCAGTGCGATTGTAAAACGAGGCTGTTAGCATGACATCGAACAATTCCTCAGAACACAACCCATTGTACAATCGGTAGAACACGCAAAAGGAGGCGAAATCTCTCCTTAGACTCAAGGGCTCAATACCATGTGTGAGTTTAGGATCATCGACGATTCTCACAGCTTGTTTTTGTTGTTCATGTAGCAACTAAATATTTGATGCAAATAATATGCCTTGAATGCTCATATTATATATAAGACATTCACATTGCCTTGGAAAGCTATATTCGTAACAGATTCAATAAGTTTTCACTTAGTTTCAATATGTTTTCCAACTATAGTGTTTCGAGGCAAGGTGAATACGCCTACTGTCTGGTCTGGAAACATCACATTGTGTTCACAGTATTAAATTCGCATTTATAAGTTTGTTTTACAGTAATGTATTAAGTACAAATATGATATAATATTAATAATAATAATATTTATTTGCTCAAAAAACATTGTATAAATAGGCGTTACATTTGACAAAGAACAATCATGTTTACCCAACAAATGGAGGCATGCAAATATAAAAGAATGAAATATATGCTTAATTACTTATTATCTAAAAGTCTTTGAGATCATAGAAATTATTTGTAGTCAACCATTCATGCAATTTCTTTTTAAACAAGTGTACATGTAGCATTTTAGAGAACTCGGTATAGCATTGTTTATTTTAACGCACAGGGCCATACAGCTTTTACTGTATTTTGTCAATATACTAACATAGATAAATATTATATAGAGATAAATATTACTTACAAAGTCATTGTTACTTTAAAAATAAAAAAATCATTTATTCATTAAATGTCATGAAAACCTATTTAGTAAGTGTAGTACTATACTATGAGTGCACAGACAAAGAACTCGAACTCGCAGGCAAATTGTTTTGTCCTTGAGAGTCCAGCTGCATGAGTACTAAAGTAATGTGTCTACAAACTAGACCCAGAACTACTAATTACAGCAACTTACTGGAGGATTTTCGATGTAATATTAATTTTTGTCGGCCATGCTAATATTTCTTAATTTCATATGCAAGTTAGAAAACTGTGAAAAAGGAAAAGATAAAACTATTCAGAACTCATTTCTTTTATGCCTCACCTCCGCTGCTTACACAGTAGCTCCTGATAAGCTTACTGGTAAACTCACTTACAGGAACAGCTGTCTAGAGTTGAATTAGGCTTAATCTGTTAGGGTGATATCATTTTCCCAGATGGTCTTATTTGATGCTCCCTCTCCTTTTTTTTTAATCAGCAAAGGGAATAGTAGACCATGTGTTGGTGAAGTTGGTTACTCGTTAGGTGAACCCCAAACTATTTACCATTCTGAGATACTATTAGACATTTACTGCATATATGTCAGCCATAGGTTTTATTTGTAACAAGTAGAACTTATTAACTTATTTAGAAGATAACTTCACACCAAGACCCTGGCGAGGTAGGCAGAGGGAACCAAGTAACAAGTGGCTTGGTCCTTACACACCTTTATTCCTAGCATATCATGGCTCTTCTCAAATAGCATCTCCATTTCTAGGGCACTTGACATCACCTTTTGATAATATGCTAACAACTGAATTATTAATAATTCATTCATTATTCTACATCACCAGATTAGTTTTCATTATTAAATTTTGCTCCAAAACATTTATTGTATGGTAATATTCTTCCAGATGATCTCCCTGACTTGACCCACCTGCTGGGGGTGGGCGACTTCGATGAACAAGCACAACAGATATTACAAAATGTGAGATTGATGAGATGTGAGGTCAACAATTTAAGGGTTCTCTTTGAGGATCTGGAACTAACCCTGCAAAGTTTCTGGCCTGGTAATATTTTATATTGATTTTACTGTCTATATATCATTATTATAATACCACTTGAATAGGGATATGGACTGGCTGATTCTTATAACACTGCTTCCATTGGAACAACTATTAAAAAAGGGATCTTTCTGTGTCTCCCATGTTTCATGAGTTAACAAGCATGCGGCTAGCCTAATATAAAACAATTATTGTAGCCCATAACTGCTGCATACAGAAATTCCTTGGGAGCTTGCTGGTAACCTCACTCACTTTAAGGAATCTACAACCCTCCAGTTATTTGTTATTTGACTGTGGTATTTTGTAAGATGAAGGTACATGGTGTACTGTGTGATGCCCTCTAGGGCATTGTCTACTAGTTGACATGATGCACTACATATATATATGATAGTTCTTTCTGAACTAGGTTTCTTGCTGGGTAAGCACTACAAGACTGGGTCACATAAGTAAGATTTTACCTACTCACTTGTTTCTTTAATATTTTATAGCTCTTTTCATGTATGCTTCCGGTTCCTGGGGCTCCTCTATTAAAGCACAATAAATTTAGTTGTAGTATGCAAATCTTGGCCTCCTTGGCTCCTACATCCTTTGACACTGGCACTGTATATCTGTTTTGCCTTTCTTTCATCCCACATACTTACGTATTACATAGAAACCTTTCAACTTATTTCCCCATTATATCTATCTACATGTCCAAGAGCATACAATACATGGTTGAAGAAAGGTGGTTCTCAATGATAGATGATGGCTTTTTTAAAACTTTATTAAAAAAATTACAACCAGCGTTTAGGAAAATATTGTTTAACTTCACAGCAATCTCAACAACCACTTGTTTTCCATTCATTAAAATGTTGTATAATAAAGTCTTTTCCAAGTGTCTTTGGTTAGTTTTCGATGTCACAAAGACAGTTTTCAGTATTATGTGGTTGACAAGATTATTTATGCTATTCTCTCGTTTTCTTTAAAAGATTAACGAGTCTGATCATTGAATCGTAAGCGGGCAGGTCATATTTGCCGAGTCAACAACGGCAGACGGGATGGGTAGAAAAACCCTAAAGTGGAGCCAACTGTGGGGAAGTGTTGTGTGACCTGCGTGATGGACTGATGACCTCAAGTAAGGCTGGACGGCAAAGTGTATGATCCTCTAATCTAATACCTTAGGTAAAGCCTGTATTATGTAGTGGGAAGATAGGAGTTCTCTACCTGGCGTCCCATTTCCCTTAAAAAGCCACCCCACATTTCAGTCTTAGGTTGGAGATGACGATAAAAATATTTGCTTTGTTTGTTTATAAATAAAAAACAAATAATAATAGGTGATGTTTATTAGTTATTGTAAAATTATAAGATTAAGACGAGTAATCATCAACACTTTTTGGACATTTTCTTAGTAAGTGAAAAGGTAAACAGACATACAATGCGAAAGTGGAAGCATGTAGGTGCCGAGAAAGACCCAAGACTCGCCCATACCTACCGCAACTATATTGGTTGGTCTTATCTCATACCAGAAGTTAACGTCAGGAGCTCTGGGAATAGTGAGTGTGAATGAAAAGATCTTATTTATGCTAAAGAAGCGAGTGAGGCGTGTAAGAACCGTGGCGCTTGGTTCTCTCTGCCTACCCTGCAAGGTACGGTAAGGTAAGGTAAGGCGTGTAGAAAGAAGATTTATTTTATTACCTGCAAATTAAAGATTAAAGTGGGCAGGGAGCGTCAAGCGCCACATATCTCTGTCTAATACATACCTCATTTGCTTCTTCAACATTCACAGTTCCGTCCAATGTTCTTCATTTCTTATTTTTCTTAATGCTTGTAAAAGTTTATAAAGTAAAATGGAGTTAAGTGGTATTTTATGTAATCTTTCACTTAAATTCACTTTTCTACCTTTGGTCTAAAATATAAAAAGTGTTGTTTGTTGCCACACTGCTCATACTTAACTTTATTCACCATGTTAGTAATAACTTGTCCTATATATGTGGTGTAACATATATGTTTTTATTAGCCAATACTTTGAATTTTTGACATTAATGTGTCTGCATACAAAGTCCCGTCTGATCAAAATAATAAATATGATAACGAAGAGACTATTTAAAATCAGATTTAATAATAATGAAGGTAAATGTTTTAGGTTGTCAGGTGTTTCCCTTCGGATCAATAGTGACAGGTTTGGGAATAAAAACCAGCGATGCTGACTGCTTCATTTACTTGCCAGAAGTGTACCAACATCCTTATGATAAATATGTGATGACCGCAAAGCACATACTGCAAAGGCATCCAGCGAGATACAAGGGATTGTTTGCAATAGCAAGTGCTAAAGTCCCTATCGTCAAATTTTTCCATGTTCCCACGCAGCGGCAATGCGATATCAGCTTCACCAGTTTTGCGGGTGTGAGGAACAGCAAATTAATGGCACACTTGTTACAAATGGACAGCAGAGCCCTCCCGTTGGCTGTGTTAGTGAAGTACTGGTCGAAGGTACACGGGCTGACTGGGACGAACCTCGTGCCCAACTACACACTCACCATGATGTTAATATATTATTTACAGCACGTGCACATATTACCGTCCGTGATGCAACTTCAAGAGCATCAGGAACCCCTAATGGTAAACAACTGGGACACCAGTTTTAATGTGGAATATAATCACCAATCCAACAATAATCAAAGTCTGTACGAGCTTATGGGTGGTTTCTTCGAATTTTACAATACGTATAAATTTAAGGAGGAAATAATTTCAACCTTTTTGGGACGTTCCTGTAACAACAAGTTGTTTATGAGCTTTAATGCTGTTCCTGAAGAGTTTAAGCTTTACAAAGTGAACACGATGAACAAAAGGTGCAAACCGTTGAAAGTAGATACACCAATATGTGTACAGGATCCTTTTGATCACAGCAGGAACACCTCAGTGGGGGTGTCTCCGAAGATGGCTGATATCTTTATGTCTCATTTGCGGTACTGTGCTAGTCGATACAAGGACACCGGTCGAAATCATTTTCTCAAATGTATATTAACAAAAGAAGTAGAAGTGCCTCCACAGAAACCAATCGTGACTAACACGAGGAGGCGCGTTACTAAAAATACAAAAAAGGTTAAACGTAAACAGAAGTTGAACAGAAATATACACAACTTTTATACTGAACTGAATAGACTCAAAAAATTTAATAATAAATGGTAACAAAAATTTTGTAAACTAGGACAAAATATTTTACGTAAGTAATGGAAATACTTGGTTTTTGACCCAATGCTGAAGTTCACTTACTACACGGTTATTTAAAAAGTTATAAATTCCAAGGGTCATGATAGCTAATATCGTTAGATGTGTGGACATAGATGGTCCGAGTTTACAAAGTCTATTTTGATTTAAAAAAATAGTGAAGTTTATTGGCAGATCGTTTGTGTGACAGTCAAAATTGCGGGTGTACCTAAACTACTCTAATTACCATTATCATAACCAAAAAATGTACATATTCTATAGAATTCATGACCTGGCACCTCGATTTGAAGAAATTTACAGGAGGTGAGTGGTGTACCTGTGAGTTTTGATGTAATTTGGATCTGAAATGCCATTTTGACATCAGGATAGGGATGTTTGTTAATGTCAGTATTTATCCACTACTCTCTTATATTTTTTGGACATTTCCTCGACAATGGGCATTTCCGAAATGATAGCAGATTAAAAAAGAAAGTAACATAAGAGAATTAAATAAGATACGATAAGATTATATTTCAAAAAATTTAAGACGCGTCTAAGTGCCCGCAAAGCCCCAATGGCAAAAATAAAGATTTTTTATCTTTATCTGTAGACGTTTAAAGAGGAAAAAATGGGTCACTCCCATAGAAATTTATGTTTTTCACTTATAGAGGTTTTGGAGGATGAAAAGCTGGTAATTACTCCTATTTGTACTGTTTCTCGTTTATACGGTTTTCACTCAGCCAGATTTAACTAAAACAAATGTATCTAAAATAGTAGTATCTTAGGTACAAAAACCACACTCAATCAGTTAATAAATTCCTTAGAAATAAAACAACTATGTTTTGTACTTATTTATTTTACAAATATTACATAATTATTTATAATTTACGGTTATACTTTGTAGGTATGTAATTGTAAATTTTATGTAGTAACAGAAACAATGCAGTTAACGTCTTAGGAGTGATGGTTACAAAACCATACCATTTAAATAATCAATCATTCAAAATAAGTATTTGATATTGTTAAAAATATACAAATTTGCATGCGTCTAGATAGAGATGCATACATAAATATTTAGTGGTAATTATTAAAATAAATTATATTAACATTTCTCAGGAATTATTCACCTGATTGAGAATGGCTTTTTTTTGCACTTAGTATATTTTTTTAAATCGCGGTACTAAATACCTAGTACTGTTTAGGTACTTTACTAATGGTGTGATGCGATTATTTTAGGCACACACGCCATTTTGATTCTCACGTCGTTCACGATTTTTGTAAATAAAACTAAATTTTTCTTAAAATAAATTTATTGATCAACAATTACGCAACTAGTGTACGTACATACACACCTACCGAAATTTAGCGCATGTGAAATTATTACACATTATTATGCCGCGTTTTATAGTATTCTTTTATATGGCGAACTTTCATTCTCGTAAATTCGGCAGGTGTGTCGCGCTACTAAAATATTGATTGAAATATTGAATGATTTTTCCGTATAGCAATTTTGAATCAGTTGTTCTTGTTAGAAACCAGTTATTATGTTTCGTAATAGCTAGTCGTATACAACACACTATGGTCAAGAAGTCGATTACGATTTTATACAGGAAGTAGCTAGAAAAGGTTTGTTTTGTACATTTCACGAAAAGGTTAGCCAGCTGGTTTAACGGCCGGACGTGTACGGTGAACCGCCGACGTCACTGTACGCCCATCGCCGCAGTAGGGTTGCCAATCCTACTTATGCGACACCATTTATCAAAAAGATTGAATACAATAGAAAAAATAATATACAAATCTGCCAAATATAAGTAATTGTTTGTTAATAAGAATATGCTACCAAACGGGACGAGGACATCCATTGATTTGAAACAATCATTATAATTGTAGTATTTTCCGACGATTTTGCTGTTTCAAGAGCGTAGGTATAATCTGTTCAAGAAATACCAAATGTACATACAACAGAATCCAGATAGAATATAAAACTATAGATGTTCTGTGATTTATAATTTTGTTAAATTCTGTAATTTAAATGTATTGAACGGAATAAAAACAAAACAATTACCTTAATTATTAATTGAACTCCCAATACTAGTTTTGTTTGTCTTGCTTCTTTTTCTTTTTCCGATCATTTCTTGCAATAGTTATGCTTTAATACTAATGGAAATAAAATGGGAATCGTCGCGGCAGGCGTCGCACACTTCACTGGGGTTCCCACCCACCCAGCTGGTGAATATAGAAATGTAATGTTACACAAGAGATAACGCTAGAGAGAAGTACACCGGCTATCTAGTAATAATAGTGGTCCGGACGTGTTCCAGGGCTGTCGACTAGCTGCCTCTTACTTACATTGCTTTCCAAAATAACGACACGAATTCGTGACAAACCTGAATAAAATAGACTACCCTCGGTTGTTCTCTTTAATTTGATCTCCTACTACGGCCTTTTGTACCTATATTGTTGCTGTACGAGATTGGTGATTACTTTCGAACAAGCGAATGAAATTTTAGGTCATAACTTTCGAAAAATTTTCGGGAGGTCATACCAAAAGATAAGTTTCTTAAGAATTGAATGGAATTATAGTTACCAAAACATGTACAAATTATATGAGACGCGATTCTCTAAGCTTTATGTAGTTTGTGTGTTGTACATAGTACGTTAGATCGAAAATTCATTCTCACCAGTAGTATGAATTCGGTTCTATGATAAACTTAATTTGGGAAATTTTAAAATTAAGCGATGTGCTAATACAGGCACTTGCTAATAACACCACTTTGTTCAGCCCCGTCGCATGTTCACGTAGGGCGAAGCGCTGAGCATGTCTTCAAACAACGGAGGTATTGAAACTAATGTCGGAAGGCGAGATGTTTGTCTTTAACCAGCCAGAACTGGTCGATCGCGCGCCCGCCGAGGTCCACGGACACCTGCAACATGCGAATAACGAGTTGTCATCACGTGGACGTGCACTCTACTCCAATGGGCAGTTGATCAGCGTGCCGGAGTACGCTGATCTGAACTCCAGCCTTGAGATGAGTAGAGGCGGAAGTTAAACCCGAACTAAGAGATCCCAAAAGTATAAAAACAATTTAACATTTCATGTTTCAGTTTTGTAATTATGTTATATCAACAGGTAGATGACAGTTCGTTTGGCATTCGGGCGGCTTAAAAGCACTAGCCTCCGCTAATCCGTAGTTGAGCAGTGTGGCGGAGTATACTCTAAAATTTCAATCCCTTAATTTTGAAATAAATTTAAATATCTTTGATAAGTGATGTTTAAGAATCTACACAAGTAAACCCACGTTAACGTCGACTTTTTGATACCACTACGGTGACAAACAAGCGTACGGCCTATCGGATGGTAAGCACCGCACTGTTTTTATTAAACCAGTAGACGTATTCCCATTGCTTCGAAACACTATATTCAAATCTAAATCGTGAAGTTTTTACTCAATATGTATGGAATTGAAGTGAAAATTTTACGAATCCGCTTCGATTATGGCTTTCCGAGGCAACGTGAATACGTGTCGTGTGTGAGTCTACAGCTTCCTCCTCGACATAAGAGAAATTCTAAGAATGTCATATTTTAAAGCGTGTTAGTAGCAATCATATGTTTCAGTCATAATTTTAGCAGCAACCACTACTTCGTTGCTACGAGTTGTTAGTGCGTCAACTGGAGAAACGTGTCTCCAGTTGACACGTCGTTAAGGCAAACCAGTGACGTTAGGGTTTTAGACTATATAGTCAGAAATTTAGCTCACATTTGCAGCAACGAGAGCCAAAAACTAACCATCACACTTAAATACTGTTGAAACTACGATCTTTAAAACTAAACTTTAACTTACGCAGTTACTGTATTTTACCATGTGTTATGTGTTACCAGGTAACACATACTTATCGGTTCGTAGCTCAAAAACCTTTCGAGTTACAGTTTTGACAAATTTGGAGCCTAATGTTGCAATTCGGCTGAAAATTTTGAAGTATAAATACACAGTCGTATCTTAAATAATTACTAAGATACAACTGTGCGAGCCTACTGTAGAGACACGGTACTCCAGCTCGCACACGGTTTTATGATCACCATAGTGAATTGGGACAATCCCTGTCCATAGAGAAAGACATCTGTGAGTGTTGCCCTTTACATTTTGGCTATAGGTACTTGTACATATTTGTAATTATCACTTGCTCAGCGGTGAAGGAAAACGTCGTGGGGAAATCCGCCCTCCAAGAAATTATTTTTCGAATGACGTGTGACTTCACCTAAGAAACATCTGATTTCATTCTGGGTTGTCTGACAGCAGTCGCTGCATGTAAAATCACTATTTTGACGAGCTCGGTGGCTCAGTCGTGAATGACGCGACTTTGACACCAACGCTCGTGGGTTCGATTACCACACGAGACAAACATTTGTGTGCATGAACATGGCTGTTTGTCTTGGTCTGGATGTTTTAAGAGAGGTAGGCCGCATCATGTCAGCCCGTAGGGACACAGAAAACCGCAGCCAAATAACAACTCCCTAGAGGGTGTGCGAGTGAGGTCACCAGTAAGCTCCCAAGGAGTTGCTGTGTAAGCAGCAGAGGAGGCATCGCGCGAGTGATACTTAATATATCGCAAGCGTTAATTGGCTACGGCACCCGCTTTACACCACGTGGGTCGTATGCTGGCATGTCTCCCGGCTTAGGTAACGGACACCAATCCTTATAGATTAGGAAACGGGGTAGCGCTTGGAAAAAGATGGTGTGTAAACATTATTTGGAGGCTTCGCTTCAAGTCCGCACCAGCGGGAGAGCTCGAGCAAATATTTCCATTGACCTGTTCGATGTGCACGTGGGTCGAGTTGAACGCCTTCACCTTGGTGTACCCGAAGTCCTGCGACTGGAACGCAGACCACTTGAATGGATTGCCTGATAACACAATGATCCAGATAAAGTATATTATTAATATAAATAAAATATTTTTAATAGTAAGAAGAGGTATGCTCCGTTTAGCTCGGAAATGTAGAAAGAACGCAAGAGGAAAGAATTACGAAACAGATATACACCGCGAAAGCAGAAGGATGTAGGAGCCGAGGGAGGTCAAGACTTACCTACCATTATCAAATTGATCGTGGCCAAAAGGATAGTCACGTGGCGCTCGGTACACCCTGCCTACCCCGCAAGGGATTCGGCGTGAAGTTATATATACATAGATGGATATACTTTGTGAGGTATCATGTGGGGCTTACTCCGAGATATGTTTCCGATTTTATATAAAGATATAGTAAATATTTATATCTTTACGCCAGATCCCTTGCAGAGTAGGTAAAGAACCGAACGCCCAAAATACGGTCCTTAACTCGTTGCTTGCTTCTTTAAGATTCATAGCTCTTTTCGTGCAATTAAGCCGGTTCGGTGTGATATCCAAACGTTGATAACGAGACAACAGTAAGAACAAACAGCCAAGATTAAAAAAGTGCGAGGCGAAGGTCCCACCGGCACACCGCATCACTACACTGTCTGGTGAAAAACATCCTATTTTGCTTCATCTTTAGTCGAACCTGATAAATCAGACGCACACCAATGTGCTGTATAATATACATGTCCTAGCGGACTCTACTAACGTTGTATCTGAACGTAAAAAATAATCTTTGAACCCGAATGCAGTGCCGCCCACCGGCTCCAATTGTAAATCATATGCAAATACACAAAAAGATAATAAAATTGGTCCAGTCGTTTAGGGGTCGTATACAAAAGGATAATATAACCTTCTGACTTATGTTCTCTCTCTGCCTACCCCGCAAGGGATTTGGCGTGAGAATGAGACGCGTGCACCACGTGCGTGCAGCAGTTGTCTCTTCACTCTAAACATGATGGCGAGTCACAGCCACACATATTCGGTTTTGTGTTAATATTACACAACACAACCAGATTTAAGAGTAGACTACTAACTTAGTTTACGAGTTAGAAACCCGTGAGATGGACAACAGAGAACAGAACCATTTCTGTTTTCCCCCTTTGTGTACGGACCGGACACGTAAGTCCGTAATGTTCCACTTACGCCTGAAATGGTCGCGACCTTCCCTGCAGCCCGCGGAGCCCGTCACCACGTGGACTGGGGCCCTGCGAACAGAATGTTTACAATTTAGTAAATGATGATTCATTCACACCATCAAGCGGACAAGCGGTCTCTTACGCTGGGATGGAAGAGATCATAGAATTATATTTATTCTTATATAAATAGATGTGTGTATGTATGTTCCGTATCGATTCGAAAACGTCTGAATCGCCTTTGATGAAGTTTTCAGATTAGCTCAGCGGACAATTCTGTGAAATTAGCGATCCGATCACAAGCCAACGCAAGCGGGGCGGGTCGCCAGAAACCAATAAATAACAAGGTGCATCTCTTCTACATTGTCTTCATTCTTAATCTCTTTGTACATATACTCAGTTCCTTATATTGTTGCCTTTTGTATTTATTTTGGAAATAAATAAAAAAATATACATAAAAAAAGTTCCGAATGTTTTAATTCACAACTTTTTCATATCAGCCAAGCTGCTGGAAGTAAATGTGCATACGGCGACCACCGTGCCCTTCGCTCTCGCTCGATATACCTCATCCGTAACATTCCTTTTCATTCGCTCTTTGTATATCCACTTTCGTAGGTACAGGTCGACAACGGTTGACGGTTCGTATCACAGTATGCACTGTCATGCATAACACTAAAATGAAGTTAAAAAACTGCTTGGCTTGGTACTGAAAAAAAATGATATACTAGTATTTCTTTTCCCAGTACCTAAAGGCCGTTCAACGAGACGAGAAAAAATGGTAAACACTCGGGCCTTTACTGAGTTTCATTATAAATCGAGCGATATCTCCGTCCATTGTCCTCGCAGGCGGGAACGGGAACGGCGACATGTCTGTCGCTAAGTGTAATGTTGCTGTATGTAATTTCGGTACGAGAATCATGTATTTTATAAAACACATCGGGTGCGTAATCAGCACTGTCGTAGCCGCCCTTTTTACACACCGTGTGTGTTTTAAAGCACTAGTAGCGGTAAAGTATTAAACACACTTGCGCGTGCGCAGCACTGGCGTAGCGTAAACACACGGTGTGTGTTTATATAGCACACCTGTTCGGTGGTGATATCTAACACTCAATACTAACACTCATGTGTGTTTTGTACCACTGATGGTACACCTACGGAAACACATACAGGGTGTTTTCAGCAGTAAATGTGTATATGCTATCTATTGCAATATGAATTTGACTGACTTTGACTTTGAATGACGAATAAAGATGTTTATTAGGAACATTGTTCCTATATGAAATCTATGTTTGTCTGTGTTTTTTTTTATACTACGTCGGGAGGTATACAAGCATACGGCCCACCTGATGTAAAGCGGGTACCGTAGCCTATAACACTTGAGATAAGTATCACTCGTGCGATGCCTCCTCTGCTGCTTACACAGCAACTCCTTGGGAGCTTACTGGTGACCTCACTCACACGCAGGAACACAATAACCCTCTAGGGAGTTGTTATTTGGCTGCGGTTTTCTGTGAGGTGGAGGTATTTCCCAGACGGCCTCTGCTTTGATGCGCCCTACCTCTCTTAAAACATCCAGACCAAGACAAACAGATATGTTCATGCACACTAATATTTGCCTCGTGTAGGAATCGAAACCACGAGCGTTGGTGTCAAAGTCGCGTCATTCACGACTGAGCCACCGAGTTCGTCTGTATTTGTCTGTCGCTTTTTCGAATATTCGAATTTTGACTTCAGATTCGGATTCAGCATAAAAAAGTAGAATAGGAATGGTCAGGAACACCGTTCCTATCTCTTAAGTCGTTCGAACAGCGGAACGAACCTATAGATATTAAGTTTGTGGATCAACCTCAAAAATCAAACTATTTAGTAAACCAAAGCGGTCACCACAACACAAGCACAGAGGGCGCTAATGCATTACAAAAAAATAAGGCAAACCATATCTACATTATTGGCGATGAATACTTAAGGGGATTATCTTCCGAAATTATGGACTCGAGACGTGGGAAGTGGAATGACGTATACACACCATCTGCGTTCATATTAACGGGTGGTAGTAGTACTGAAATACTAGACCACTGCGATTTAATTAAAAGTAATGTATCAAAAAATGACATTGTTATCCTAGGCTTAGGAAATCATGACAAAGACTTACATAGACTGCATTCTAATATTTGTATAGCTTTAAGTAAATTTAGGAAAGTCTCGGTATATATAGCTCCTGTCAATTATAATGGTTACTTAAATGAAAGAAAGTTAAATTACAATATAAAATTATGGACAAAACATTTTAAGAATTGCACATGTATAGATCCCAATCATTATGATAATTATTATAAAAATTATCAAAAATATGTATGCAAAAAAATTAATCTATGCATCGATTTTACTGAGTATAAAGAACAGTTTTTGTCTATAAACAACATAAAAAAACATATTAAAAAATCCGTTGCATTAAGGCCAAATACAACCCACAAACACAACACAATTAATCCATCTTTAAAAAAAGGCACAATACCCTACTATTTTCATAGATTGGGACATATGTGTTCGCCGACATCAATATGTCCAAAGAGTCCAATCATGCAGGATGCAGAAATAATACAAACACCTACTTCTCAACACGATAGGGAAAAACCTTTTTTTCGTGCCCAACACTAACGATTTATTTACAATATTTCATCAAAATATCCATGGTTTACTCTCGAAACGCGAAATCATAGAAATTACTTTATACAATATTAGGAATGAAATCAATCCCGACATACTGTGCTTCACAGAAACATTCGTTAAAGCGGGTGATGAGAAAAATATACACATTAATAATTACGAATTAGCGACAAACTACTCAAGGCCTAACAAGCGAGGAGGAGCTTGTATTATGGTAAAGCGGGGACTAGAATATAAAAAAATCACCTGTTTCGATGACTTATTTTTGACTAATTATTTTGAATGTTGTGCTGCAAATATAATTAAAAATAACATTATTATAATTTGTGTATATAGAATTCCATCAAAAACAAAAAGCCATATTGATTGTTTTTTTGAACAACTCGACCTTTTATTGCACAAATGTCTACACAAATATCCAAAAAAGAATATAATTATTGCAGGTGACATGAATATCAACATGCTTGATAGTAATCAAAACACGACAAGATTTAAAGAAATTCTGAGTAAATATGATTTAAATTTACTTATAAAGGAGGCCACGAGAGGTAATTCGTGTCTTGATCTGATTATAAGTAATGTCAGTGATGCAATAGGATCGACCCTTCCTTTAGGGCTATCAGATCACAATACAGCACAAGTTTTAAAATTCCCAGTTGCCAATAAACACAAAATTCAAAAGGCGATATTTACATATAAAAGATGTTACTCCGCCGAAAATATTCTGAAATTTAAAAGCTATCTTGGCAGCCTATCGTTCTCAAACGTATATGAATGTTCGGATCTAAATACGGCGTTCAACGAATTTTACGACATCTTCTGTCTCTTGTACAAACTATGCTTTCCAAAGGTGAGAGTCAAATCAAGGTTATCAACACAGCTCCCCTGGATAACGAAAGGCTTAAAGAAAAGTTGTGTAATTAAAAGAAATCTGCGCTATAAATATTATTCAAGTCGAACAGATAAAGATAGAACAAACTATTTGAACTATAATAAACTTCTTAAAAAATGCACAAACTGTTCAAAGAGAATCACAAATAGGAAATATATTTTAAACAGCAAAAATACATGCAAAGCAACATGGACAGTAATAAAAAATGAAACAGGTGGTACATATAACACCAATTACATAAATAAAATAATAAAGGAAGGAGAAGAAATAGCAGATGCTACAAAAATTGCTTCTGCAATGAACGATTTCTTCACTGACACCAAAAATAAAATAAGACACAAAGTTGTAGACACAAACACTAGAAACAAGCAACAGAATACTATCTTTCTAATTTACGTAGATGAAAACTGTATTAGGAGGATAATAATGTCACTTAACCCTACGCAGTCTGAAGGATATGATTCTGTGTGTACAAAAGTTATTAATACTTGTAAGGAAGAAATAAGTTCCGTGCTAGCATTTTTAGTAAATCTTTCTTTGCAAACGGGATCATTCCCTGAAAAGCTAAAAATTTCTATAGTGAAACCAATGTACAAAAGGGGTGAGAAAACCGACATGAGTAACTATCGACCTATAAATTCCAATTTTTTCAAAAATATTTGAGAAAGCTATGTTTAGCCAACTTATGTCCTTTCTGACAAAGTACAGGGTTATAAAGGACAATCAATACGGTTTCCAAAAAGATAAATCTACAACCCATGCTGCATTTGAGCTCGTCAAGACAGTTTTAGAAAATGTTAATAACAGAAA
The DNA here is from genome assembly GCA_947507595.1 of Pyralis farinalis. Lineage (NCBI taxonomy): Eukaryota > Metazoa > Arthropoda > Insecta > Lepidoptera > Pyralidae > Pyralis > Pyralis farinalis. The sequence continues at coordinate 1,396,932 of OX382275.1, forward strand.
ATTCACATCTGTACTGTTTCTAGACATGTCCAAAGCCTTTGATTATGTCTCACATATTCAACTGCTATCAAAACTTGAAGGCTACGGTATTAGAGGGCCAGCTTTAAAATGGATCGAATCCTATTTAAAAAATCGGTTGCAATTTGTAGAAGTTATGTTATCTACAAACTTGGTCCCCGTGAGAGCCTTAGAGAAAAATTCAAAGAAATAAATATTCTAACAGTCGCATCGCAATATATCTATGAAAATCTTTTGTATGTCCATAAAAACATAGACTCATTTTGTAAAAAGAGTGATACTCATAACGTAAATACTAGATATAAGCATAATCTTGTGTTACATGCAAGCCGTCTCCACAAAATAAGTAATTCTTTTATGGGGCAATGTATACGGTTCTATAACAAACTTCCCAGCAATATAAGAGAATTGTCAATAAACAAGTTTAAAACTACTATTAAAGCCAAATTGTGTAGCAGGGCATATTATAAAGTATCTGACTATATTAATGATAAAAATGCCTGGGATTGAGTCGATCCAATTATAATGTAATTAATAAATTATGTAAATTTGTTTGGATACCAAAAGAGGGATGCCTGAGTTTTTTGGCAGTATTTTTATCAGTGCTCACCTAGTCATGAACTGCACGGTAGGGAAAAAATTGTGACGATTCCAAACAAATGTAGCCATTTTTACGGAATAAAAAGATTTTGACTTTGACTTTGACTTATGACATTGAATTCAAAAAATTACTCCCAAATACACAAATCTAATCTAAAACACAATGAATTCGGAGTACCGCAGGGAAGCGTGCTCGGACCGTTGTTATTCTTATTATATATTAATGACCTACCTGAAATTATAAATTATAAAACCATACTATTTGCAGATGACATTTCCGTAATTGTGACCTCAAATAATAAGGATATGACAGAACAACACAAATTAGATATTAAGAACACAATGACAATTATACTAGACTGGTTAAATAAGAATAATCTTCAAATAAATCTAACTAAAACCAATGTTATGAATTTTAATAATTTTAAAAATGAGTCAATTAATGTAAATTATGATGGACATGTTCTACTGACAACAAATGAAGCCACTTTTCTAGGTTTAATAATAGATCCAAAATTAAATTGGACATCTCAAATAGACAAGGTTTGCAGTAAAATAAACAGTTTCGCGTTTGCATTATATAAGCTATCTAGAACAGCAAATAAAAGTACGGCACTAACGACCTACTTTGCCTATGTAGAATCGGTGTTACGATACGGTATTGTAATTTGGGGAAATGGTACAGATATTCTAAGATTTTTCAGAGCTCAAAAGAGATGTATACGGGCAATATGCAATATAGCACCGGATATATCATGCAAACCTTACTTCAAATCATTTAATATATTACCCCTACCCTGCCTGTACATACTGGAGGTTGCAGTGTTTGTCAAAAGAAATATTCACATGTTTACTCTAGCCCGAAGTAGCAGAAACCCAGACAAACTAATATTCGATACCATTCCCAGAACAGAACGTTATAAAAAAAACTGCTTTATTATGTGTAACAAAATATATAACAAAGTACCAGAACATATTAAAATATTGCCATTTAATAGGTTCAAAAGTAAATTGCGTAGATGGCTTCTTCACAATCTTTTTTATTCTACAAGTGACTATTTAAATCATAAACTCTAATATTATGTAATGATGCACGGATTATGTTAAGATTCCAATTGACATACTTACTTCATATTTGACAGTGTATAATTATTTTGTTAATGACCACAGACTAATGCGTTGTGACATTTTCTATAAATAGATAAGAGTCTTGTAAGCAATTTAATTGATATATGTAACTAACTAGTATATTATTTTCCGAATTGAAATGTTATGTTAGTATTAATAGACACAAATCAAATAATATTTGCGTGCCATCTAATATGGTTAAATAGGTTAAGCCACCTAAAAATTTCAACACCAACATCACATGTATCTACCCTATTTATGTGCAAATAAAGAGCTTTACTTTACTTTACTAAGGAACATGGTCAAATGACCGACAAATAAAATAAAAAAATTGAATTGTTATATAATTGACGAGCCAGGTGTTCCTCTGGTAATGCAAGCTTGCGCATTCTCAACTGGTTTAATATTGTATCTAAAGAAGAGTTAAGTTATTTATGACGGTATGTGCACACAGCGATACGTCATGTGGACACTTGCAGCGCCATTTTTACTCTTATTGCGTGCGCCATAAGAACGGTACAAATGTCAAACAGTTTAACTTGAGGTGTCGCTGTGTGTGCTTGTCATGTATTCAAATATCTGTCATACAAATAAATTGGGACGTTTCTACTTTTGTATTGCGCTTGTAATTACCGCACATTATTGTAAGAGAGGTAGGGCGCATCAAAGCAGCCCGTTTAGGGAAGTACCTCCACCTCACAAAAAAACCGCAACCAAATAACAACTCCATAGAGATTTGTTGTGTACCTGCGTGTGAGTGAGGTCACCAGTAAGCTCTTATGGTGCTGTGATAGCAGCGGAGGTTGCGCGAGTGACACTTAATGTATAGCAAGCGTTTATATGCTACGATAACCGCTTAACATCAGGTGGGCCGTATGTTTGTATGCCTCACGACGTTGTATAAAAAAACATAATATATATTCTTGGAACTCTGTACAAAATCTTCGACGCATCGACATCAGAAGTAACTCAGTGTCACGACATCACATGGAGCTCCAAGAATGTCAACAGTTTAAATAGACTCCATTGTGTCATTTGATATTACTCGTGTTGGGCTACATTAACAGGATCAATTATAAAATTGTCTACTCATAAAATTATTAAGGAGTTAATAATTAAATATAATAATAATATAAAGGTATATTAAATATATAATAATATAAATATTTCTACGTACCCTTCGTAATATATTACCGACAAACACGAAGTTGTCTAGCAACTGAAGAACCGTTTGTTCCGTTCTTAAAAACTCCCGGCTCGTAATCATAAGAGGTGAGCTTGGCATTTCATCTATATACATACATAGCCGGGATGGCAGCAGTGATAGTCTATCTATTGGATAAAGAACCAGCCTTGTGGCCAACAGGTTCCCGCTTCGAATCCTGGAGTGTACCACTAAATTCGTGTTTTCGAATTATCACTTGCTGGCGGTGAAGGAAAACATCGTGAGGAAACCCGCACGTCTAAGAATATTTTGAAAGACGTGTGATCTTACATAAGAATGACCTGGTTAACTCTGCCTACCCCGCAAGTGAACTGAACATAAAGATGGGTAAATGAAACGAGTTCATTGAATCGTGTCGATAAATCTTTCTATTATGAAAATATTTATTTATATTTAAATTCAACATCTCCGTATATAAAAGTTACATTACACTAAATAAATGTTTCATTTACAAATCATTTTTAGAAAATTCAAGTAATGCATACATTATTATATTATATACCTATCCATGTCACTGGATTGTGAACCTTACGTATATGAGCACACGGCAGATCACGTGATACAAAACCGTTCAAATTCCACCTTTATTGCAACGACATAAGACGGCTAGGTATATAATTTGATCTGTCTATATAATCAGTTCTTTTCCACCATTCGTCGTTGAGTATTCCAGTGGCGGACGGCTATGTGAGTGAACGGTACAATGGAGGTCTACTCGGCGGTGGAGGGCGGGCGGCCGAACTGGTACGGCCGATGGAGCTCCTTCACTATCCAGAAGGAGTCGATGACGCGTCCGTTGCGGCGGTCCACCGGCGCCTCGACGCCGATCTGAACAATAAAACACATTTTTGTTATTTTATTATTATTGTTTTGTCGAAATATTTAAAAACTATTTTAACGAGCTCGGCGGCGGATCGGTTACAATGTTACTTTAACACCGAGTCTCGTGGATTCGATTCCCACACAGGACAAACGTTTGTGTGCAAGAACATGTCTGTTTGTTTCGGTGTTTTTGTGAGAGATAGGGCGCGTCAAATCGGCCAGTCTGGGGAAGTATCTCCACCACACTGCAAACCGCAGCCAGATAACAACTCCCTGGAGAGTCGTTGTGTTCCTACGAGTGATTGAGGCTACCGGTAAGCTCCTAAAGAGTTACAGCAGGGGTGGCAACGCGCAATCGATACTTTCTGTAATGCTAGCGTATATATACAGTGACGACTTTACATCAGGTGAGCGGTTTGCTTGTACGTTTCCTGATATTATTAAGTTAATACAACTTAATAATGTACTACCGCCAAGCAGGTAGAAATATGTGAGACAGGTACACACGCACTTTTTTTTGGTTCTCTTTATCCCAGAGGGGATAGGCAAAGGGATCTTACATACAGCCATATTCCAATTTCAGGAACTGTGCTGAAAAGAATACTCGGTAAGGGTAAGCCCAATCCTAAAGTTAAATACCACCCTTAAAATTATAGTGACTTTTACGAGGTTTTCTTCTCTTAGATAAAATTTCACTAGCTCACTGAATTGTAAACATAGCTATATTTATAAAGAAGTAATTAAATGTTCAGCAATTATAAAATTTGGTGAGCCACAAAAAAACAGCATTTAAATAATTTGGTCAGCATACAAAGATTTTGTTTGCAATAAAAAAAATCAGGCAGCATTCCTTGTTCCGCAAATATTATTGATAATGGTCAATAATTAAATCATAAATAGGCTGCTTACAATGACATGAGTTTGCATAATAAACATTCAGTCCGCAAAATAACTACACACATCAAAAGTGTCTAGGGATCAACATATATTTTTGCAATAACTTTTCTCCTGATTGATATTAATTAAAATTTTCTTTAAGGATTCATCAAATAAAGTGTTTTCGTTTGTCTACAGTAACGATAAACCAAGTCACCTTTGCATTAATAAAGAAATTTGCCATTTTCATAATAAAGGGATTTTTGACATTTGAACCACTAACATTAAAGTTCGAAAAAAAGACTGAAATAACAGTTTTCTTTAAAATTTTATTGGGTAACTTAAACAATTAATAATCCGTGTTTCTACCGCGAACACTAACAACACAAGAACATCGGTTTGGCATACTCAAAATGAGTTCATCCAAATCACGCTGTGGAATGGCCGCCCATGTTCGTTGCAACAACAAAAAAAGGTCTTCTTGCGACTGGATACCCTCCATATTCGGCAGAGCTCTTCTCTGTAGCATATCCCATGCATGCTCAATCGGGTTCAAGTCTGGCGACTGAGCAGGCCAGGGCATGACATTGATGTTAGCTGCGGCGAGAGTCTGTCTTACAACTCTTGCGGTGTGCGGTCGTGCATTATCATGCATTAACTGAAATAAGGGACCGATTTGCACTTGTAGAGGAACGATGACGTCTGATACAATCGTCTCAGCATAAATTTGAGCGTTGAGGTTGCCTCTGATCCAAATCAACTCAGTTCTTCCGCCGATCCAAATACCCGCCCATACCATGATGGTTCCACCACTATAAGGATGGACTTCCTGGCAGGATTTTAATCGCTGTTGGCGTCCAGGGGTTCTCCAGTGTCGTATACGTCTTGTATCCGGTCTCATACCAAAACGAGACTCATCAGAAAAGCACACGAAACGCCATTGTTCTTCTGCCCAATTTCTGTGTTCAAGAGCCCATTGATATCGAATCCTACGATTGTGCATTGCTATAGGTGGTACCCTTAGCGGTCTTCGGGAATGAAGGTTCACTTCATGCAAGCGGTTTCTGACTGTTTGGTCGCTAATTAAGTTCCCTGAAGAGTGATGAAGCGTCACGGTCACGGCTAACATCATGGCGGTTATTGTTGGAGCTCTTCGAAATGTGATTTGAATGTATCGGTCTTGTCTCCGTGTGGTGCAGCGATACCGTCCTCCATGGCGCTCAGCCACGGTACCAGTGCTTCGGTAACGTGTCCAAAGTCGACTGATAACACTCTGACTTGTATTCAGAGCTAAAGCCACAGTACGTTGCCGGGAACCAGCTTCTATCATCGTTAGTGTTCGCGGTAGAAACACGGATTATTAATTGTTTAAGTTACCCAATAAAATTTTAAAGAAAACTGTTATTTCAGTCTTTTTTTCGAACTTTAATGTTAGTGGTTCAAATGTCAAAAATCCCTTTATTATGAAAATGGCAAATTTCTTTATTAATGCAAAGGTGACTTGGTTTATCGTTACTGTAGACAAACGAAAACACTTTATTTGATGAATCCTTAAAGAAAATTTTAATTAATATCAATCAGGAGAAAAGTTATTGCAAAAATATATGTTGATCCCTAGACACTTTTGATGTGTGTACTTGATCAGCAATATTCATGATTGATCAGCAGAGAAAACATGTCTATAAGCAGTGTATTTGATTGGTATGCATATTTAAAACATGGTGAGCAAAATAAATAATTGGATTGCGTTTTTGTTGAAAAATCGGCAATGTACGTTAAAAGTGGGCGGAGCAAGAGCAGGTTGTAATGAAGAAGGAATAAAACTAGTTCCCGACTACGAATCGGATGCGGAATGCTGCATTGACAATGAAGAATCGGTACCGGTGGCTAAGAAGAAACCAAAACTGTCTGTGGATTGGAAATTAGTTCAAAAGTTTGATAACTTCGAACAAGCCAAAACATCCGTGAATGCTGAAAGTACTTGGTCCCAACATTATTGTCATCAAACAGAGGAAGGAAAAAAGACATACTATAGGTGCAATAAGTTGCAACGTCGTGGTCCACAATGCTCCTCAAAAATGTATTTGTTATTCGAAAGCACCTCAGATTCAGTGTTAATGTTCAAAACGAATGCTGATCATGACCATGATGAAAAGAAGGAGTTTACCTCGTCGTACGGTTTGAGTGACACCGTGAAGAACGAAATTAATCGATTATTTGATTTAAAAATGAAACCAAAAGCTATAATAGAAAGTCTTTCAAAAATGAAAAATATCAAAGTTCCTAAAATGTCTCAGTTAAGAAATTATTTGAGTGATCGTCGTCGTACTATATACGGCCAATGTACCATAAGTTTAGGAGAGCTTGAAGCTTGGATTCACACTCAAGTCTTCCTTTGGATCCGCATGAAGTTTTTGTGGTTTGTTACCGAATTGATGACAGTGACGAACAAAATCCCACTTTTCGGTTTATTATGTCTACTAAATATTTGATTGAAATTTCCAAAGATGCCAGCGTCGTTCATGCAGATGCCACGTACAAACAAACTCATCTGGCAGGGTTTTCCTGTATTAGTCTGTGGAACCACGGACCAAAACCGCAAATTCCACCCTCTATGTGTAACGATTTCAAGTAATGAACAAAAAGAAGATTTCAAATTGATGTTCCAAGGACTTAAGGACAAAATACAAGAAATTTTTGAAAGTTCTTGGCAACCAAAAGTATTGGTTTGTGATGCTGCTAAAAGCATACAAAATGCATTTCTAGAAGTTTTTGGAGAACATGTCGTAGTTCGGATGTGCTGGGCACGCAAAAAGAAAAATTCAAGAGAGAATAGAAAGAATTAAAAACAAGGTGCTGCGTGATAATATCTTAAATGATGTCGATTCATTGCATTCTATAACAGATGAGAATATATTTGACACAGCTTCCGAAGCATTTCTGCAAAAATATAAAGATCAGATCGAATTTGTCACGTATTTCAGAGCACAGTGGTTAGTACAAAACCGCAATTGGTTCTTGGGAGCAGCTCCCAACTCTCCATCAACCAATAATGCTTTGGAGTCTTTTAACAGAGTAATAAAGGATAGCAATACACTCCGAGAACGCTTCCCTTTGTCCAGGTTTTTCGTGGTTGCAAAAGAAATGGTAAACCAGTGGTCTAATAAATATATTACTAACCCAGAAGACAATTACATTGCCAACATACCCTCTTTAACTACGAAGCATTGGACTGAAGCTTACCAGTGGGCAAAAAAACCAAAAATAGTGTCTCTGCTACGTAAAGACGACAAATACAATTATTACCAAATTCCTGCTGGTCAAGCAACTAATTGTGAAGTTTTCGACGCACAATGGGAAAGTTTTGACGATTTCAAGAAACAAAATTTCAGCAAGTGGCTTGTCTTATTGCCAATTGAAAGAAACGATTGGCTAAAAGGGAGATGTGACTGTCCATTTTTTTTTATTTATATATATGCAAGCACGTGATTGGTTTAGCGATTCGCTTAAAGTATGTGGTTCCTCCACTTGAAGCTAAAAATATTCCCATAGGGGAAAAAATAAAACGTGGCCGTCCGTCAAAAGCTAAACGGGCATTGATAGTACAATAAAATTATTAAACTAATAATCATACGCTAATTTCAAGAACCTTCCTAATCATTTGATAACTTTTGATTTGATCTCATTTATAGAAAGAATAAAACATTTTGTTTATATTTAATTTTAAAACTCATTGTATAAGAAGTTGCTTTTTTAATTTCGATCTCGATTATAATTTTATTATAAGAATAAAGATATAGCTTAAGTACTTACGTATCTACTTAATTGTTTTATATTTTTTGATTTACCTATCTCAATTATATTTCATAAGAATAAAAACATCTTTTATTAATTTACACTTCTATAAATAATACATATGCAAACAAACACGTCCACTCGGAGAGTAAACAAATTAAATGATCTTTGTAAGGAATGCGCCCATTTTGCGCATTACAAGTAAAGTATTTTTGCTACTTTTATATGCAGCACAAAATGAATTATTTTGCTTACCCTCTGAGTGCTTACCAAAATTTTATTAAACAGGAGCATTTCATTGCAGCTTATATAATTAATATGATGTACAAAAATAATTAAAGCCATCCAGAATGACATAAATTGCTGATTGATTTTGAAATGTTTGCTGGCCATGAGTTGCTGATCAATTAGCTATTTCTGCTTACAGAATATATTTTTCTGCTCACAAAAATAGCAATACTATGCTAACCATTTAAATAACACCCATATTTATATAGCTGTGTTCCGTTTTGAAGGGTGAGAGATAGCAGAGAAATTACTGGGTACTGTGACGAAACAGCCTTAGGTCCCAAGATTGGCAGCGCGAAGAAGATTCCTTTTGATGATTTGCCAATGAAAACTAAAAAATGCCTATGTATTGGTTGCCTTAATTTTTTGGTTAATTAGGATATTAGATATTCAACCAGTGTAGCTTGAAGAACAAAATACATTAACTACGGATTGGTACATCAACATTAATTTGCTCAGTCAGACTTTTAGAAACAATTTACGAATGATGTCCTCGAAGCAATATCATTCACCACGATAACGCGTCCGCACATTCCGCGACGGTAACGGACGTGAATTTGAAGGAACTGTTGACAACCATACCTCCCAGATCCAGACATCGCTTATTGCGATTTCTTTTTGTTTCCAAAAATGAAAGGCTTGAATCGGTAGTGAAGTCGAATATCTGGTCTTCGTTATCACAATCCAGAAACTTTCAGTATGATTGTATACTTAGTATATAGAGCGGTATGTAGGTACCTGTTCCATGTATATGTGCGTGTGGTTGTGGGCCGCGAGCCTCGTGTAGCCGTACTCCGACGAGCGCGCCGCGGACCACGGCATCGGCGGGTCTGCGCACAACAAACGACACGACGCCAATAACAACAATCTAACAAATAACGACGGTGGACAAGTATTTTAAATTGAACACTAAATGGTCATAAACAAACCATTTATCATTTTAAATGGTGATGATACTAACATTACCTAACACATAATGTAATATTTCGGCGTATGCAAATGTAATTTATATAACGTGATTGATTATCGAATGAGATATTGAGAAGGGAAACACATTTATTGGCAAAATAAAAACAGACTTTTCTTATGTCATAAATAGTGTTGTCTCGTGCTGTGATGAACCGCAGAAGCTTCAGCTCAACCAATGTCGGCATTTTCAATCTTAAGTCTTATGCTTCACCGAAACTGCACATTTGCAACTCTTCAATGAAGAAACCAATGGGACGTCTATTCAAATTAAATTTCAAATTCAATGCTTCTTTTAAGATCGTTTGTGATTATTTTGAACATTGATCATTGGTTTATAAATCGATACTTCGGTAATTTGATTTTATTTGAAGCAAAAAAAATTGACGATATTAGTTATTTAAAAAAGAAGGTGTTACCTTTGAAGCCGTCCGTGTTCTCCCTGCAGCCGGCCGAGCCGGTCACCACGTGCACCGGCGCTCTGGGAAATCAATATTTTTTTGCCTATGATACACTTTTACAAACAATATTTCTATCTATCTATAACTTCACGCCAAATCCCTTGCGGGGTAGGCAAAGAGAACCGAGCGCCACGTGACTCGATCCTTACATACTCGCTCTCTCTCTCTCTCTCACTCGCTTCTTTAACATTCATTGCTCTTCTCATGCACGCACGCCGGTTTCTAGGGCTCCTGACATCACCTTCTGATAGAACATGACCAATTTGGTCATGGTAGGTAAGTCTTGGCCTTCCCCGGCTCCTACATCCTTCCACTTTTGCATTGTATATCTGCTTCGTCATTCTTTCATCTTGCATTCTTTCTACATGCCCGAACCATCGGAGCATGCCTCTTCTTATTTTAACACCGACGCTCTCTTTCAGACCAACTCTATTTCTAACATCATCATTGCGAATACGGTCTACAAGCCTTACGCCACAAATTTTGCGCAGCGCTCGCATTTCAACCGCGTTTATTCTACTTTCATGCTCTTTCTGCCATACCCAACTCTCGCTTCCATAAGTTAGCGTTGGGACCAACACTGCATTGTGTATAGCGAGTTGTGCCTTCTGGCTCAGGATTTTACTGCCAAGAAGTTTTCCCAACGCTCCATTCACACTATTCCCAGCACTCACTCGTCTTTCCACATCTGCGGTGTACCTTCCATCCCTGCTGAAAGCGCATCCAAGATATACAAACTCATCCACTTGTTCCAACACTTCATCATCAATCGTAATCCTTACATTAGTTCTGGATTCTTCTCTTTCAAATACCATTATCTTTGTTTTCTTCGCATTCAGTAGTAAGCCTTTCTCCATACAGTCGTCTTTCATCGCTGTGACCAGTGTTTGCAGTTTAGATGGTGTATCTGCTAATAGCACGGCATCGTCTGCATACAGCAGACAGTTCACCACTTGGTCACCCATGCGCAATCCCACATTCGTTGACCTTATTCTCTGCAGACAACTATCGAGATACAGGATAAACAGCCTAGCAGATAGCATGCAACCCTGTTTGACACCAATTTTGACATCAAACCAGGGTGACATGCCACCGTCTATCCGCACACATGCTGAGCAATCCTTGTAAGTGGACTGCACAGCACGGAGCAGTGAACCGTCAATCCCATATCTCGGCAATATGTCCCACAGTTCCTTTCGCACAACCCTATCAAAGGCTTTCTCAAGATCCACAAAACCGCAGAAAACCTTCCGGTCTATGGCCAGATGCTTCTCTACGATATTGCGGAGCGAGAAAACTTGATCCGTACATCCCCTTCCATTTCGGAAACCTCCTTGTGCGTCCCACAGCATTTCATCGGATTTCACCCTCATTCTCCTTTCAATCACCTTTCCATATACTTTTGCTGCTAAGCTGATCAAACTGATGGCCCTATAGTTGGCGCAGTCCATGCGTGATCCCTTGCCTTTATACAAGGGCACGATGACTGCGCGACTCCAGTCCATTGGGACCCTTCCAGTTCTCCAGCATAGGTTGCATAGGTACCAGAAGGCGTCCCGGACGTAAGTGCCACCTAATTTGATCATCTCAGCTGTGATCAGATCAATTCCCGCTGATTTTCCATTTTTCAAGCTTCGTATCGACCATTCGATCTCATCCATAGTTATGCCTTCGTCGGACGCCGTCAACGTGGAGTAAGCATCCGACTCACTCTCATTGCCAGCGTCCGAGGCATACTCATACATTTCCTCAAAATATTCACTCCACCGTTCTAACACTTCCTGAGTGTTGGCAAGAATGACACCAACTTTAGACTTTATCTTATCCATTCTGGATGCCGACGAACCACTCCGAGACTTCTTTACCTCTCTCCAAAAGAGTTTGGTATTTGCCTCGAAGTTTTTCGTCAGCCTCTCTTCCTCATTCATAATTTGTCTTTCACGCTTCTCTTTCACTAAAGCCTTGGTTTCATTCTTGCATAGACGGTACATTTCTTTCTTCTTTTCTCTCATATTTTCATTTAAAGGCAAAGATGATACGTAATCCAGCCACGCTTTCCTCTTTCTTGCTACGGAGGATTCAACCTCCGCATCCCACCAGGCATCTCCTTTCGCTGTTTTACGTCTCTTTGCGCATCCACAAGCTTCTTTTGCACTATTCACCATACTTTCTTTCAAAACTTTCCAACAATCATCCACATCTGAGTCGGAGAGGCTTGCATTTGCAAGTCTCTCACTTACTAGATGCACATACATTCTCCTTACACTTTCATCTTGCAATTTTTCGCTCATTATCCTTTCATGATCTCCGAAAGGGATACGCACTCGCCAGTGCCTCCACTTCCTAAAAAGGCCCACAAACCGGCTTACCACCAGGTAGTGGTCCGTCTCAAGAGTGGGGCCTCTAAAGGCTCTTGTATCCATTAAAACATTTCGGAGTCTATCTATTAAAATCAAATCAATCACACTTTTTTGATCATTCCTTCTCCATGTATACGTGTGAATATCCTTATGATGAAATAAAGTATTCGACACGAGGAGGCCTCGTTCCATACATAAATCTAGTATAGACTTACCTGCTTCGTTCACTCTCTTATCTCCATACGGACCAAGAACAGCTTCATAGCTGTATCGCTTGGTCCCAACCCATCCATTCAAGTCTCCACACATAATCACTCTTTCGTTCCCTTCAACTAAGTCCAGAACATCCCTCACAGACTCCCAAAACTTCTCCAGTTCTTGAGCACACGCTGAGCTTACGGGAGCGTATGCTGCAACCAAAAATACTCGCGTGATGCCCAGTTTAATACGAACCCAGAGAAGTCTAGGCCCTACCAAACAGTAATCTCTTACACCAGTGGCTAAGCGAGAGGAGAGTACGACACCTACACCAGCACTGGCATGATCGTCACGGTCTACCCCAGACCATAGGGCCATCATACCACCGGGCAGATCATCGGTGTCGCTCCCCTTGCGCTTAGTCTCTGTCACACATAAAGCATCCAAACGTCTATCATTCATTACGTCTATCAGTTCATTCGTCTTATCTTTCAATCCACCTCTCACATTCCACGTGCCTATGCGGCACTCGGCTCCCCTCGTCCCGCCGGAATTGGCGCTGCGTGGTGGGTGGCGGCCCCCACCGCCGCATGCAGCTGTATTCGCACCGACGGGGGCGGATCGGTGCGCGTCGCCTACGGGGGACGCCCTAATCCGCACGTCGGTGCGCTCTTGGTCCAGAATTGCAATCGACTGATTGGCAGGGGTCGCGAACGAGCACGCTTCTGGCACATACCCCAATATTTCTATGATTATTATATTTACGTAACTTAATCGCCGCGCGTTAGACTCGATCAATTTGAATCAGGGTTGTAACGGAGGCCTTCTTAGCGGAGGCGGAGGCGACGAGTTTCACCTCCGCGGATGCGGAGGTTAACGGAGACGGAGGTGCAAGTGGATGCAGAAAAATAGTAATTTATGGTTCATTAAAACTATTCAAAGATCTTTATTTCAAATACATACATCCATAGTACACTTAAGTAAACATATAAATAAACATTACCTTGTAGTAATCAAAATTAAGGACAGGCAAATTATATTTGACAAACAATAGTTTTGCGGCTTTGTCACCTTCCAGATGATTTCTAAGGGGTACATAAATTAAGCCGGCTGAACTAAACAATTGTTCACTTGGCACTGAACGTGGCGGCGCCGATAAGTACGTGCGAACGATGGGAGAAAATACTTTGTATTTATTGTTATTTCTCCACCACAATAAAGGGTCTTCGTCGGTTTTGTTTTGGTTCAATTAGAAAAACATTACATCGGTAAAACTTGGTACGTACGTCCAATAGGTTCATTTAGTCATTTGCTTACCATAAAGAAAGCCATCACTTATATTATTTACACACATTTATCTATATGTACGTACATGTAAAATGTACAGAGTACGTTCGTGTAGAGGGCTGTTGTTATGGGACTTCGTAATTGAAGTAGTGTGCTGGAACCGACAAGCATGAGGGAATTTATGAATATTAAACAATGCGTTTGCTAGTCGGCGGGTGTTGAACGTGCGGGCGAGATTCCCTTGAGATCAGCAATGATGCCGAGACGTTTCAAAACTACCTCAGTCTAGAATTTAAACCATAAACGTAGCCATAGACACGGCCAAGCAAGATTGTCAGCGGGTTATTATTAACAGACACCTAGCTTGCCTTGTACGAAATTACTTTGTCACCATGTTATAAGCAAATAAAAACATATTTATTTACACTTAATGAACAAACGTGTACGACGGACTTATATTATTATGTCATTACTCTCCACGTGGGAGAACAATACAGAAGAATAAATTTTTATTTAGTGAGGTCATCGATATGGCGCTCCGTTCTCTCTGGCTACCAGGCAAGGGACATACCGTGAAGATATAGTTTGTATCCAACACACACGTGTCTCATGTTTGCTCAGTGTTCAAGGCAGATCATCATTGCCATTAGTAATCCTGCATTAGGGTCGGCACGCAAGAGTGACACCCCTGGTGTTGCAAATGTTCATAGGCTACGGTAACTGCTTACCATCAGGCAGGCCGTACTCTTACTTGCCACCTTAGTGGTATATATGAAGTAGGCAAACTTTAGCTACACGTGTAAACGCACCGATAAATGAGGCTTTATAAAACAGGCAAAAAGAGCACATGAATAATATTTAATTAGGGGCAGCCCGAACAGGAGGAGGAGAAGGAAAATTGCCTCACTTTTTATTGGATAGCAAGCGTCCATAGGCTACGGTAATTGCATCACGTTACGCAGAATGTGGTATGTATCGACGTGTCGTGACGTGGTACAGACAAAGTCCTAGATAAGTATACGGACACCACGGCTATGCATGTAGCATTCAAAACCAACCCAAATGTCATATTTATTAAAAACTGTCTTCGTATATTAAGTGCAGTGACATCTATTGGCGATGTGATCTTACTTATTAGAAATATATTATTCTATTAACGATTTTCTAATGTAAATATTTAAATGAAAAATGTTATATTGTTTGTTATTTATTAATTATATGTGTGCATGTCATACGGACATTTCATTAAGAAACTATAGTAAATAGAAGTTGCCAAGCGATAGATTATAATTAGTTATTAATTAAATTGTATAGATACATTGGCATGCTATCCAAGTAGAATAACCATACTATTATATTTATAACAAGTTATTATTACCTTATTTTATGTTACGACACGTTAAGCCGTCGGTCCCGGCTGTTGTCGATACACGGCAGTCGTTAAGTCGGTGGCCGTCGGGCGGCTTGAAAACACTGGCCTCCGCCAATCCCCATTTGAGCAGCGTGGCGGAGTATGCTCTAAACCCGTTCGGTTGAAGGGAGACCCGTATCCCTGCAGTGGGATGAGTAAGGGTTGATGTGGAATACAATTCATATATTACTTATCATTGGCATAATTTTCTGGATCATTATAATCACTTCATAGATCAATTCAAAAACACAGACATGATTACACGCGGGCGACGTGACGTAATCATCAGGCACACATTGTTAAGCTGCCTGCTAAAGAAACGAGAGCCCGCCACCGCGGCACGCGAACGCCCTTTTAATTCTAATAGATGGCGCTGTTGTTTCAATTCTGCCTGTATACTTATCTCCTTCCAGTGTACATCAAAAAATAGGAATATAAAAATAAGCATTAAATCAATATGTAAAAATGTTTACGTTATATAGATATAGTAAATTAATTAATTTGTTATATTTACCTTCATGTTATTAGACATGCTGCTTAGATATATTACTGGATGTCACCTCACTGCCGTAATTGTAAAGCCCGCCAAAGATTATATTTCGCGTATTGTAATTTTATTATAAATGTCCAAAATGACAAGTTGACACACGTAAGACTATATCAAAGCACGTATAAATATGCATATATCGGTTAGTTATTAGTATAAAAGCATTAAAAATACTGACATAACAGCACACCAATAATAAATAAATGGATAAAAAATTTTGACGCCACGATATATCGGCGTCGGTCGGCGGTCCCTCCGCACGGGCACGCCGCGACACTCCATAACATCGCGACTACACGAGGCGGCGTACTTGGATCTGTCAAGTACCTTGACGTGAATCACGCGAGTGATACTTAATGTATTACAAGCGTTAATAGGCTACGGTAACTGCTTTATATCAGGTGGGCCGTATGTTTGTATGCCTCCCGACGTTAAAAAGGCTATGCGCAGACCGCGTTATTCCTACCACAATACTTAAAGGACAGCGTTTCGTAAAGGGCTCGTATAACCCACCCAATACAATAACATAGCTGGTGACAAATACGTGGTGTTATTTAAATTGGTTGCATTACTTCGTACAACTTATTACGAGTCTTTTTGTTTACACAATTTATATCTTATTTGTACATGTAGATATATAGCAACGATAAAGTCGAGCGAGGTGTACAGCGAGCGATTGTTTCTCACCGTGGGTTGACGTACGGCCTGTCGTACGATCCGTTGTACATGCGCTTGTCGTACACCGGCCACGTGCGCTCGTACGAGTGCTCGTGCGCCCAGATCGCCAGGTCCACGCCGAACTCCGCCAGCAACGGCTCCAGCCCTTCAACACACACACACACACACTTTTATGTACCACACTCGATAATTTTAAAAATATCAATATTAAATTTATGAAAAATACTGAAAATCAACTTGAATTAAGTTGTAATTTTACGAAAATTCTATAGACCTAGTTCGTTTAACTTTCCCCCCTTTCTTGAATTAAGATAAAAAAAAACAAAAAATACGGTTAACAATAAAATTAAACTTGATGTTTACGCGAGATAGAAAATATGACGGCGATATTGAAAGAAGAGTGAAAACGGGAAACCATATCAACGGTGCGTTGTCATCATCATCTGAGCCTGTATTCGTTCACTGCTGAACATAGACCTCTCCTCTAGAGCGCCACTCGTCTCGATCCTGTGCCACCTCCATCCATCGACTCCCTGCAAACCTCTCGAGGTCGTCGCTCCATCTAGAGGATGGTCGTCCCACACTGCGTCTTCCAGTACGGGGACTCCATTCGAGAACCTTTCTTCCCCGGCGGTTGTCGGTGCTACGAACTATATGGCCGGCTCATTGTCACTTCAGCTTGCCTATCCCGTGGGCTATGTCGGTTATCTTAGTTCTACTGTGGATACCCTCATTTCTGATTCTATCAGCAGAGAAACCCCGGGCATAGCTCTCTCCATAGCACGCTGAGCGACTTTGAGCTTCCCCATACGGCCCGCAGTGCATGCGTTGTACTAAGTGATAACAAGCGATAACATATTGATCAAAGCTGAGAGTGGCAGTGAAACATGGGTAAGGTGAACGCCGTAGAAATGAGAGCGCTGAGGAGTACGTGTTGGGTGAGTTTGATTGACAGAGTAAGAATTAGCACGATACGAGAAATTTGTGCAATGAAAGATGATGTAGTGAAAAATTAGGAAAGGGTATGCGACAATTAATCATTTAGAAAGAATGAATGACAAAAGAGTTACTAAAGAAGTGTATCAGACAAGAGTGAACGGAGATGTCGGGAGGGGCCGCCCTAGACACACACATACAGGTCAAATTCGTGATGTGTTGAAAAAGGGCCAAATCCCATTACGCATTCAAACATAGTTAAATAAATGACACACGGTACTGTAATCCTGTACATATTTGACAAGACAGCTGGTATGTGTCTGAAAGAAAGGCTCGGACAATTGATCGATTTTATTGATCAGGGACCACAACTTTGCTTTTTATTGGCACTTAATAATAAACTTAATGGTTGCTAAACAAGTAACTTTACCACTGCAATCGCAAACATAAAATTCTTAGAAGTAAATTCGGTTTGCGAATAACAAAATGTAAAGGATTTTGTCATAAGTTGTGTGATACTCTGTTTAATATATACAGATGTAGCAACAGCGGTATCAATACTTACTTACAAAAAGATTAATGGACTTATATTTAATAACAATAATAACACAATAAACTCTTGTTTGGAAAAAATATGTGTAAAATATTGTATTAGAAACCAATAAAAAGTTCAAAATATGAAATCTCGCTGACCATATTTTGCATTTGGGAACCAATGATTTAAATATATTAGTCGCTACATTATATATGACTGTGGTCTCGATGGTGAAGCCTCACCATAGAGCCCAAAGAGGCCGGTCCTGGTGTACTCGAGGCTGCAGTCGATGTCGTCCGAGTTGCTGCAGTACATCGGCCGGTGGCCGAACACGATGATCCACGGCCGCTTCTTCCTGCAAACAAACATAAATTATAAGGTCTTCTGTAAGGTTTGTCTGCCTGTGCCCTACCTTACTTTAACCTGAGTCTTGGTGGATACCGACTATGGTGCAATATATCTTTCTATCTATCTATCTATCTATAACTTCACGCCAAATCCCTTGCGGGGTAGGCAGAGAGAACTGAGCGCCACGTGACTCGATCCTTACATATCTCACTCGCTTCTTTAACATTCATTGCTCTTCTCATGCACGCTCGCCGGTTTCGAGGGCTCCTGACAATTCATTCTGATAGAACACGACCAATTTGGTCATGGTAGGTAAGTCTTGGCCTTCCTCGGCTCCTACATCCTTCTACTTTTGCATTGTATATCTGCTTCGTCATTCTTTCATCTTGCATTCTTTCTACATGTCCGAACCAGCGGAGCATGCCTCTTCTTATTTTAACACCGACGCTCTCTTTCAGACCAACTCTGTTTCTAACATTATCATTGCGAATACGGTCTACAAGCCTTACGCCACAAATTTTGCGTAGCGCTCGCATTTCGACCGCGTTTATTCTACTTTCATGCTCTTTCTGCCATACCCAGCTCTCGCTTCCATAAGTTAGCTTTGGGACCAACACTGCATTGTGTATAGCGAGTTGTGCCTTCTGGCTCAGGATTTTACTGCCAAGAAGTTTTCCCAACGCTCCATTCACACTATTCCCAGCACACACTCGTCTTTCCACATCAGCGGTGTACCTTCCATCCCTGCTGAAAGCGCATCCAAGATATACAAACTCATCCACTTGTTCCAACACTTCATCATCAATCGTAATCCTTACATTAGGTCTGGATTCTTCTCTTTCAAATACCATTATCTTTGTTTTCTTCGCATTCAGTAGTAAGCCTTTCTCCATACATTCGTCTTTCATCGTTGTGACCAGTGTTTGCAGTTTAGATGGTGTATCTGCTAATAGCACGGCATCGTCTGCATACAGCAGACAGTTCACCACTAGGTCACCCATGCGCAATCCCACATTCGTTGACCTTATTCTCTGCAGACAACAATCAAGATACAGGATAAACAGCCTAGCAGATAGCATGCAACCCTGTTTGACACCAATTCTGACATCAAACCAGGGTGACATGCCACCATCTATCCGCACACATGCTGAGCAATCCTTGTAAGTGGACTGTACTGCACGGAGCAGTGAACCGTCAATCCCATATCTCGGCAATATGTCCCACAGTTCCTTTCGCACAACCCTATCAAAGGCTTTCTCAAGATCCAGAAAACCGCAGAAAACCTTCTGGTCTATGGCCAGATGCTTCTCTACGATATTGCGGAGCGAGAAAATTTGATCCGTACATCCTCTTCCATTTCGGAAACCTCCTTGTGCGTCCCACAGCATTTCATCGGATTTCACCCTCATTCTCCTTTCAATCACCTTTCCATATACTTTTGCTGCTAAGCTGATCAAACTGATGGCCCTATAGCTGGCGCAGTCCATGCGTGACCCCTTGCCTTTATACAAGGGCACGATGACTGCGCGTCTCCAGTCCATTGGGACCCTTCCAGTTCTCCAGCATAGATTGCATAAGTACCAGAAGGCGTCCCGGACGTAAGTGCCACCTAATTTGATCATCTCAGCTGTGATCAGATCAATTCCCGCTGATTTTCCATTTTTCAAGCTTCGTATCGACCATTCGATCTCATCCATTATGCCTTCGTCGGACGCCGTCAACGTGGAGTAAGCATCCGACTCACTCTCATTGTCAGCGTCCGAGGCATACTCATACATTTCTTCAAAATATTCACTTCACCGTTCTAACACTTCCTGAGTTTTCGCAAGAATGACACCAGCTTTAGACTTTATCTTATCCATTCTGGATGCCGACGAACCACTCCGAGACTTCTTTACCTCTCTCCAAAAGAGTTTGGTATTTGCCTCGAAGTTTTTCGTCAGCCTCTCTTCCTCATTCATAATTTGTCTTTCACGCTTCTCTTTCAATAAAGCCTTGGTTTCATTCTTGCATAGACGGTACATTTCTTTCTTCTTTTCTCTCATATTTTCATTTAAGGGCAAAGATGATACGTAATCCAGCCACGTTTTCCTCTTTCTTGCTACGGAGGATTCAACCTCCACATCCCACCAGGCATCTCCTTTCGCTGTTTTACGTCTCTTTGCGCATCCACAAGCTTCTTTTGCACTATCCACCATACTTTCTTTCAAAACTTTCCAACAATCATCCACATCTGAGTCGGAGAGGCTTGCATTTGCAAGTCTCTCACTTACTAGATGCACATACATTCTCCTTACACTTTCATCTTGCAATTTTTCGCTCATTATCCTTTCATGATCTCCGAAAGGGATACGCACTCGCCAGTGCCTCCACTTCCTAAAAAGGCCCACAAACCGGCTTACCACCAGGTAGTGGTCCGTCTCAAGAGTGGGGCCTCTAAAGGCTCTTGTATCCATTATAACATTTCGGAGACGTCTATCTATTAAAATCAAATCAATCATACTTTTTTGGTCATTCCTTCTCCATGTATACGTGTGAATATCCTTATGATGAAATAAAGTATTCGACACGAGGAGGTTTCGTTCCATACATAAATCTAGTATTGACTTACCTGCTTCGTTCACTCTCTTATCTCCATACGGACCAAGAACAGCTTCATAGCTGTATCGCTTGGTCCCAACCCATCCATTCAAATCTCCACACATAATCACTCTTTCATTCCCTTCAGCTAAGTCCAGAACATCCCTCACAGACTCTCAAAACTTCTCCAGTTCTTGAGCACACGCTGAGCTTACGGGAGCGTATGCTGCAACCAGAAATACTCGCGTGATGCCCAGTTTAATACGAACCCAGATAAGTCTAGGCCCTACCAAACAGTAATCTCTTACACCAGTGGCTAAGCGAGAGGAGAGTACGACACCTACACCAGCACTGGCATGATCGTCCCGGTCTACCCCAGACCATAGGGCCATCATCCCACCGGGCAGATCATCGGTGTTGCTCCCCTTGCGCTTAGTCTCTGTCACACATAAAGCATCCAAACGTCTATCATTCATTACGTCTATCAATTCATTCGTCTTATCATTCAATCCACCTCTCACATTCCACGTGCCCATGCGGCACTCGGCTCCCCTCGTCCCGCCGGAATTGGCGCTGCGTGGTGGGTGGCGGCCCCCACAGCCGCATGCAGCTATATTCGCAACGACGGGGGCGGATCGGTGCACGTCGCCTACGGGGGACGCCCTAATCCGCACATAGGTGCGCTTTTGGTCCAGAATTGTAATCGACTGATTGGCAGGGGTCGCGAACGAGCACGCTTCTGGCACATGACCCCCAATATATCTTTGGTATAGAAAAAGAGAAACTCATATGGAGTTTATTTTTCTAGTTCTAATTTTTTTTTAACTGGGAAAATGCGCTGAGATCCACTCAGTAATCCTACAAAATAGAACAGTGCACAGCCAAGGAAAATTGAATATGATTGCATTAAACTCAAACTAGTCAATAAATCCCAATTTAGAACAAATAATATAGGCATCCCACCGGGTACAATTCTTGGCCCATTACTTTTTCTCCTATACATCAATGACCTCCACAGTATTAATCATTGATGACGCAACGTTAGCAATACTTAAATGTATTAAAATAAATGTTTTCGATTCGAAGATATACACACTATTTGATATCCAGAATCATCGATTGGATGGGATTAAAGGAATTGCATATATTAGGTCCTTATCCATAAAATTGTTATATAAATAGAAAATATCAACTATTTTTGGGTAAAATATAATTTGGTACCATTGCTATCGATGCACTAGTCTACCGCTGTGTGCAGGGCTCCTCTGTGGTTACATGATACGACTCCACCGCAGACAGCGCGTTAATAAAACTCTATTTTCTCTGGTTATACTGATTATCTATATATTTATTTGTATGTACGTAACTTTTTTTTTTATACTACGTCGGGAGGCATACAAGCATACGGCCCACCGGGTACCGGTTAAGCGGGTACCGTAGCCTATTAACCCTTGCGATATATGGTATCACTATAAATAATAAATAAATAAAAAAGAAGCTTGTTTTATGGGTACTAGACAACTGATAAACATACGTAACTACTTTTTTTTGTAAATACATACTTATTATACATAGAAAATGTAGACCAAGACAAACAAACATGTTCATGCACACAAATGTTTGTCCTGTGTAGGAATCGAACCCGCGAGCGTTGGTTTCAAAGTAGTGTAACAGTGCCTTTCACCACTGCGCCACCGAGCTCGTCAAATGTTTATTAATAATTTTACTTATGTTATACGCGTGTTTTTTCTCTGTCTTTTATGGTTATATCATATATCAATTAGTATAAGATTATTATAATTTGAGGGTATATCTTGTAGTGTTTAAGAAATGTTGATATTTGTCTGGATATCTACTATATTAAATACTAAACTCCGAGCGGCCCACTAACAGCGAACGTCTATATTAGATACCTGTTCTCCGGCTGAGCGGCCCTCGCGAGGTCCTCCTTCAGCCAGTGGTACTGGTTGCTGATCAGCTTGAGGCCGTACTGCGTGAAGTAGTACACCTCCGAGGAGATGGACACGAAGTGGATCGCGCCCACGTCAAAGCTGTAGTAGAGGCTGGCCTCGGGGCCCGGCATCGAGAACCGGTGCGAGTAGTGAGAGAAGTTACTGGCGAACACACACACAAACAAACAAATAATGAGGGAATACAAATCTTCTTATTCCTAGCGTTATGCAATTTCTTAATCTAGTAGGATCTGCGGAGTCCGCTCGCGAATATACTAGTTCTTATATGGAGCGACCGCCGTTACACCACAACCCAGAGAGGAAACCAGATCTTTCTTTAGGTTAGGTCACACGTCTATCGAAATATAATTTCTTGTACGTGCGGGATTCTTCGCTTGCTTGCTGCCCCTGTTTGCTCAAAACACACACGTGCGTAACAACTAGTCAAAGTCAAAATCTTTTTATTCCGTAAAAATGGCTACATTTGTTTGGAATCGTCACAATTTTTTTCCCTACCGTGCAGTTTATGACTAGGTGAGCACTGATAAAAATACTGCCAAAAAACTCAGGCATCCCTCTTTTGGTATCCAAACAAATTTACATATTTTATTAATTACATTATAATTGGATCGACTCACTCCCAGGCATTTTTATCATTAATATAATCAGATACTTTATAATATGCCCTGCTACACAATTTGGCTTTAATAGTAGTTTTAAATTTGTTTCTTGGCAATTCTCTTATATTGCTGGGAAGTTTGTTATAGAACCGTATACATTGCCCCATAAAAGAATTACTTATTTTGTGGAGACGGCTTGCATGTAATACAAGATTATGCTTATATCTAGTATTTATGCTATGAGTATCACTCTTTTTACAAAATGAGTCTATGTTTTTATGGACATACAAAAGATTTTCATAGATATATTGCGATGCGACTGTTAAAATATTTATTTCTTTGAATTTTTCTCTAAGGCTCTCCCGGGGACCAAGTTTGTAGATAGTTCTTATGGCTCTCTTTTGCAATAAAAAGATGGTGTTAATGTCCGCGGAGTTACCCCAAAGAAGAATTCCATATGACATAATACTATGAAAGTAGCTGAAATAAACTATTCTAGCCGTATCAATATCAGCAATATCTAGCAGACGAGTGTCGCGCAATGCGCAGCTCTGTGCCCCTGCGCACGATACTATAAACGTACGTTGTACTTGCTTTTTCTTATCGAATATAGTATTTATAAAAATAATAATACCACTAACTTTCGTATGCTTCCTAAAGTGACACGTAAGTTTTATTGACGCAAATCGGCGTTTTAGCAATACACAGATGACGCTAAACTAGGTACACTCGCAGTGAAAGTCGACGGCGAACTGAGAGGTCAGTGATCGTAGTTTTCAAATTGCGCGGAGTTTCGACGGGACGCGAAAAGAAACGAGATTGTTTATACCCATTTCTTTTTTGTGATAGAGACGTACTATGCACTCTCGTGGTTCCCCGGGCAGGTCATGTAGGGCACGGCGGCGGCGAGCGGCTCGATCATGTTCATGAAGCGGTCGCCGACGCGGCCCTGCTCCTCGTTCATGTCGTACGCGAAGTCGCCCACGTGCAGGATCAGGTCGTACTGGCCCTCGGCCACGTCATGCTTCAGGTACGGCAGGGACTGCAACAGGGCATACACACACATTTGGAAGCGTCCTCAGCAGCGTTACTCAGTAGCGGCTCGGTGACGAAGAGTTCATAGCTCGAGGCCATACGCATCTGCCTGCGGATGCAGAAACCGAAGAAGAAGACACACACGCACGGAGGGACAGTTCACATCAACAGGCAGGAGGCATCAAATTACTTCAACTGGAGAAGTACCTTCACCTCAAAGGAAAAAGTAGACAAGTAAAATTCTCGGGAGGATTGGTGTGTTCCTGCGGGTGAGTGAGGTCAGTAAGTTCCTGAGGAATTGGTGTGTCAGCAGCAGAGGTGTCAACGAGTGTTTGTCCCCGTATTGTAAGCGTTCAATGGCTACGGTAACCACCTTACGTTTCGCCGCATGCTTATATATATCCAGAACTCCAGATGTTGTTTAACCAAATAATAAAAGCTCTATCTCAGAGGAAATCGCAGTCAAATAAGAACTCTCTGGAGGATTATAGTGTTCCTTCGAGTGAGTGAGGTCACCAGTAAGCGCCTCGCTATTGCCATTGCCTGATATTGGCGGGTATCGAAAAAAAAAACCAACGATCAAGTGTCACGATCTGATTAAAATCTGATAGCTTAATAAAACGATACGAGAGGTAGCCGCGCGGGAGGGGTGGTGTGTCGTGACCGCACGAGGACGACGATGTGTGCGAACTCACTTGTTGGTATCAAATCCCCATTCCCTAACCGCGCAATTATCGCGCACAACTTGATACCGAGTTGTGGATGAAGACAATGTTTAAAGTATCTCAAGAATGATCCGCCAGGAGAAACCGTGAATGATAGAAGGCACAAAGGGGAGTCAAAATCTCTTCTTTAATTCAAGAGCTAAATACGCGTGTGAGCTCAATTCTCACAGCTAGTCATTGCACTGAATCACAGGGTCCTAGCTGGCATCTAAGTGTACCCGCCCATAGATTTCTACAGTACTCCATGTGCGATCTCGAGTCGTTGTGTCCAACTGAAGTACTGTTACGAACACCACGTTGCTTGGACCCCAGCTTATATTGTTGCCATGTCGCCGTAGATGACCACGGCCCAGCTCACGCCGGCCTGCGGCGTCTTAACAGGGAACTGCTTTGACTAGCCGTGCTTTGATCCCACCTTGTACACAGAAAAATATAACAGGCGGTAAAACGAACTGACCATTGAGTTGTTGAGGCCCATGTCGCCGTAGATGGCCATTCGCACCACCCAGTCCTCGCCGGCCGGGGGCGTCTTAAACGAGAACTGCTTGGACCAGCCGTACTCCGATCCCACCTTGTACACTGAAATACAACGGGCGGTATAACTAAAAAACTCTTTTATAGAACTTTCGCTTAGAAATATGGAGGTAAAACCGCCAGATGTGAAGCTACGGCAAATGTAGCATGGAGAAAAGAAAACTAAAGACGTACCGTCAGCAATTTTATTATATACTTTTTATACCACCAAGGTGGCAAACAAGCATACGGCCTGTCGGCCTGATGGTAAACAGTCACCGTAGCCTATGGTCATTTGCAACACCAGAGGTGTCACTCATTCGTTGCCGACCCTCTAAAAACCTCTTTGCGCCTTTCTTGAAGAGCTCGATGCTGTAGTCCCTTGGGAAAACATCAGCTGGAAGCTCATTCCAAAACTTGAGGGTTTTTCGGAAGAAAACTTCTCTGGAAGGACACAGTACGCGACCATTGCGGTATCCAGTGTGTGAGGGTGAACTTCCCGCCGTCAGCGAACGGTGCGGTTATAAAAAGTAGCTGTCGGCACCATATCAAATAATTCTTCAGAACACAACCCGTTGTACAATCGGTAGAATTGCTCCGATAGCATAGGTATCAATGCTGTATAATATATAATCGAGGGCACGTTAAGCCGCCGGTCCCGGCTGTTGCCGATAGACAACAGTCGTTAAGATAAGTCAGTGGCCTACGGGCGGCTTGAAAACACTGGCCTGCGCCAATCCGCAGTCGAGCAGCGTGGTGGAGTATGCTCTAAACACCTTCCGAGAGGGAGACCCGTATCCATGCAGTGGGATGAATAAGGGTTGTTGTATTAGTACTTTTTTTTTTAACGGGTGAGGCCCATCACTCATACCCACGCGACCAATAAAAAGGCAATGAACAGTAAAGTTCACTGCCGTCCCGGGGGTTAAACTACAGCTGCCTTGGAACTCACAACGAATTTAATCAGAAGAAATTTGTAGGAGTAGGAAGTTTTGGAATTGACTTCCCCTCTTGGCAAAGTGAGAGACAGCAATATGACAAATAAGGCATTTAAAAAAATTTAAGTGAAGCTCAACTATCGTGCACCACGGTTTATCAAAAATCTAACACTATTGGGACCTAACTGTGATTTTGTTACCTATCACCTCGATTCCAATAATATAGATTGCAGAACCGCCTAAACGCCCGGTAATTCTCCCTTGTTGCCACCAAAACAGAATAATATACTACCCCGGATGTGACATGCAAGGAATTTAACATATCGTCCCGCTCCCGACGCCAGAGATCGCACTCCCAGAGAACATGATGTGCTGTTTACTCGAATTCATGATTTGTCGTAGAACACTCGCATAAAGACGATGACACAAATCTAAACGAAAAGAGCTTAGCTCTAAAGTTTCCATGTCCAGTTAAAAATTGCGCAACGCGATGATCGACTTCTAACCATCTGTCTCGCACTGATTGAAAGAATAGATACAAGTGGCGTCCTTTAGTAGAAGTTTCCCATCTTTCTTGCCACTCAGATAGTAAAGTTTCAAACACCTCGTCAATTGGTTTGAATAATCTAAGTATTTTGTCCATACCGCGGTGTTTTAGAAAGAGTTGTATTAGTTCTACCAAATTTAATTAAATCTTGGAGATATCGATGTGCGAAAATCATCTATTATCTATAACTGCACGCCAGATCCCTTGCGGGGTAGGCAGAGAGAACTCAGCACCACGTGACTCGATCCTTTCATACCTCAATCGCTTTTTTCACATTAACTGTTCTTCTCACTCACGCTCTCCGGTTTCTAGGGTTCCTGACATCACCTTCTGATAGAAGATGACCAATTAGGTAAGTCTTGGTCTTCCTCGGCTCCTACATCCTTCCACTTTTGCGTTGTATATCTGCTTCGCCATTCTTTCATCCTGCATTCTTTCTACATTTCGGAACCAACGGAGCATGCCTCTTCTTATTTAACACCGACGCTCTTTTTCAGACCAACTCTGCTTCTAACATCATCATTGCGAATACGGTCTACAAGATTTACGCCACAAATTTTGCGTAACATTAGCATTTCAACTTTCATCCCCTCTCTGCCATACCCAGCTCTCGCTTCCATAAGTGAGCGTTGGGACCAGCACTGCATTGTGTATAGCGAGCTGTGCCTTCTGACTCAGGTTTTGACTACCCAGAACTTTCTCAACGCTCCATTCACACTATTCCCAGCATTCACTCTCAATCCTCACTCTCGGATTATTCCACTATGTTCACCTAGGTGATATCACCTGGGTGAAGAAAGTGGAATCTTTGGTGTCTTCATTTCACCTTGGAACCATATCACCTAGGTAAAATCACCCAGGTGAAATAATTCGACATAAGCGGAGTCCTTTGTTCACCTTGGAATTGATTCACCTAGGTGAACAGAAACGATTTTTTTTATTAATCTTGTGGACTTTTGTCACCCACATAAACCGTGCTAGAAACTCTCAAATTAATTGGCAACTTAATATTTAAATCAGTTTAATGTTAATTACATAATTTGAATACATCATTATACGTCACTATTAGTATTAATTTAACTAGTACCTATTCATTGTTTGATTGTTATTATGTGTCATCATACATAAAAAAAAATACAATTATTAACTATGGGCAAAAACAAAAATAAAATGAAACCATAAAAATCAAGTCATCGCATCTTTTCGAGAAAATGACCTATAGAAATGTGACCATCAACTAGTGCCATTTGACAGTCTTCTATAAAATTATTACCAACTTCTGTAGGGGTCATTTTCGATGTGGACGAACACTCACCAGTCTGATCAATAGTTAATTTTTGTTTTAAATGTAGCTCATAAAATGATGAGTCTTTTTTCAACGCATCAAGTAAATGTATAATATTGACCTTACGACGACGTACAGAGGCATTCAGCTTGTGGTACCACCCTTCTAAAAAGTTTGTCGTTCGGTGACGCTCGCCCCACATACACCAAATACTTGGCTTGTATTTGGTCATCCACTGGGATTCAAAATAAGTAAGAAAAGTTTCCATATCACGAAAGTATTCTGCTTTTATATACTCCCAACCCTCTTGAATATAATCGTGTGTAAGTAAGGGTAAATTCTTCAATAACTGTACACATCGTCGATTATGTTTATTATCTTTTATATTCAAAGTTTTCAGTTTTCTCCACAAACATTGACCAAAATGAAAGAAACATCCTTTCAAAGTTATATCTGTGAAAATAGAAGACATTGCTAGCATTGCTGCTTCTTCAAAGTCGGTGGTAAATTTTGTAGGATGCCAGTTTGGGAATTGCGACTTTACCATTCCAAATGCGATTGTATACGCTTTACGTGTCTTATGAGACATTAGACAGTATATTAACGGAACAATATTTGTATCATTATATGTGAACCCTGTATCACCATGAAGCGTATGTAATTGCAAAAATGGAATATCCTTGCAAACTTTAAATGTGCCATCTCCGAGAACGTGTAAAACTATATTCATGTATTTTTTCGCCTCCTCTGAACAAAACAAAATTATGCGAATTCCATCGTTGTTATAATCCGTTAGTACAAATTTATTAAACTGTTTTGGTATCTCCACCTCAGTTGCATTTTTTGACTGTATTTTTTGTATTCCTAAAAATTTGTTTCTTCGTTTATATAAACCTGATAATTTTTTTTTAAAAGGGGGTATTTCTCCGATTAAATCGAGCCCACTGTTTGCTAAATCCGAAATGGTTTCATTGTAAATATGGGGTATTGAATCACAATCTAAATTGTTTACTCTTTCCTTGCATTCATTTATTTTTTCCTTGACTATATTTCTTGAAAAATTTTGATTGCAGTCAGGGTTATGAGCAATTTTTTTCGTAATACGGTTATCCTAAAATTAAATAACATAATTTAATTACCTACACTAAGAAAATCCACAATTTTCAATAAATTAGTATCGGTACGTTTATTGGGATAGACAAGCAACACCAGGGGTGTCACTCTTGCGTTGCCGACCCTGTAAGAACCTCTTCACGCCTTTCTTGAAAAACCCCATACTGTAGTCCCTTGGGAAAACCTCCGCAGGGAGCTCAATCCACAACTTAATAGTTCTCGGTAGAAAACTTCTTGTGAACCGCACAGTGCGCGACCATTGCGGTTCCAGTGTATGAGGACGAACTCCCAGCCGCCGGCGAGCTGTGCGATTGTAAAACGAGGCTGTTGGCATGATGTCGAACAACTCCTCAGAACACAACCCATTATACAACTGGTTACTCGCCTTGACATATGACGACACTGAAAATTTACTATTAGTACTAAAGTGAAATATAATAAATAACTTATATATTTATGATAAAAATTATATATGTATGATAATCTTTAAAGCAAATCACATACACCAACACACGCACATAATAGTACAGTATTCTGTCAGAATAATATTGCATAGTTATTGTAAATTAATTAGCTATCTAAAGCATGTTATCATGGAGAGAGCCTGGCGACCCGTAATACAGGCAGGTTCAAATCTACCTAGCATGGGCACCAGTTCTCTTCACAGGTAGGTCAGTTTTATTTGAACCATTTGTAACAAGCTCATATACCTACTAGTTTAAGGACCTGTGGAGAGAAATAAAGATTTATTATATTAAAATAATAATAATATGCAAATTACACACCTACAAATTATTCTTTTTTTTATACAACGTCGGGAAGCAAACGAGCATACGGCCCGCCTGATGTGAAGCGGCTATCGCACCCATAGACGCTCGTAACACAAAGAATGTCGCTCACGCGTTGACATCCACGCTGCCAACGCAGCAACTCCGCCACTTTTCAACTTGGTAACCTCACTCACTCGCAGGAACACAACAATCCTCCAGGGAATTGCTATTTGGCTGCGGTTTTCTGTGAGTTGGAGGTACTTCCCCAGTCGGACTATCGTCGTGCCCTACCTCTCTTTCGCCGAAGCCTCGTTTTTTATTCAGCAGGGTACACCACTGGCAGGTGAGGTTGGCTTTGGCTATAAAGGTGACATTGAGCCACTTACACCCCAAAAAATACCATAATATTCTTGGGTAGGTTTACGCAATAATGTGGTTAACTGCATTTATAATTAGAACTATGACCTTGTATGTGACAGGAAAGGAACATATCAATAACGTAGTGATCAAATTAATAAATTAATTATTTAAATTTATAAATTATTTAATTGGTATTATTGCTAATCATATCGTACGCTAAAAAATAAATAAAAAATATGATTCACTGTTCAATACATGTACCTGGATAGTCACAGATCCCAGACATTTTTTTTTACTTGTTCACAACATCTCCACCAAATACCACCAGATTTATATGTCTTTTTCTTATAATATTCATAACCGTTGTATAATAGATTTTTACCACGACCCTTGTTAATAATCTTAAACTCAGTCATTATCTCGATCACTACCACTCAGCAAGAAAACACGAAAAATTTGTAAAAATAGTTTTATACTAACCAAACTACCCTCAACTATTTTTATATTACACCAGTAAGTGTTGCCAAATATAAATTACCATAATATCCTAGTTAACAAAATCATAGTAGATTTTTTTTACGTATCATGACTTACACTGGTGTAGGTACGTTTCTTATGTGTCTAATTAACGTTAAATATTAAGTTGTCTGTTAATTTGAGAGTTTCTAGCACGGTTTATGTGGGTGATAAAAGTTCACAAGATTAATAAAAAAAAGTCGCTTCTGTTCACCTAGGTGAATCAATTCCAAGGTGAACAAAGGACTCCGCTTATGTCGAATTATTTCACCTGGGTGATTTTACCTAGGTGATATGGTTCCAAGGTGAAATGAAGACACCAAAGATTCCACTTTCTTCACCCAGGTGATATCACCTAGGTGAACATAGTGGAATAATCCATTCACTCGTGTTTCTACATCAGCTTTGTATGTTTCTCCCTGCTGAAAGCGCATCCAAAATATGCAATCTCATCCACTTGTTCCAACACTTCATCATCAACCGTAATTCTTACATTAGTTCTGGTTTCTTCGCTTTCAAATACCATTATCTTTGTTTACTTCGCATTCAATAGTAAGGCTCTCTCCACACAATCTCGTCCTACATCATTGTGACCAGTGTTTGCAGTTCAGATTGTGCTTCTGCTACTATCGCAGCATCGTTTGCATACAGCAGACCGTTCTCCACTATAAGTCACCCATGCGCAATCCTTTTTTTTAGTCCATGAAAATGTAAACCCACAAAAAAATGACTAACCCACACCCGGGTGTGCATGATGGGCACCCTCCGGGACCCGATGGGACGAAGGTGGTGAACTCTTATGAGTACCCTTTCAGACGGCCGAACGAGTTATTACAGACTCCTACTGACTAAACACCGCCTAAGGACTGCCTTTAGCCGGGAAGGCTTTAAAGGCTTCATCGTAGGCGATCGCCCCAGAGGATGCGGGACGACACAAATGCGCATTCGATTACCATTAATCCAAATACGCCTTCGTGAATTATTGTCCTGTACGGCTACATAAGTGTATTGTTTAGTGATTATTATTATATGGTCCATAGCGCACGTCGTAATTCTAAACCGACTATGGTACTATACTTACTTAATACTTGTTTAACTGTCTATGGCTAGATGCTTCTCCACGATATTGCGGAGCGAAAAAACTTGCTCCGTACAGCCCCTTCCATTACGGTGATGCGTTATTTAAATATTTCTTGGAGGAGGAAAGGAGATATAAAGATGAAAACTCATTTCTTGTGTACCACATGTGATACACTTTAATCCCTGACCGTTTCTAGTACATCCACCTCACAGAAATCAGCAGCCAAATAAACTCTCTGAGGAGTAGCTGTGTTAGCAGCAGAGGTTCCAACGCGCGAGTAATACTTAATGTATTGCAAGCGTTTATAGGCTACGGTAACCACTTTACATCAGATGGGCCGTATGCTTGTAAGCCTCCTGACGTCGTATAAAAACGATAAATACCATATCTGGTGGCATGTTTGAGATCCTTAAGTAGCACCCGATGGATCCACTGCCGCCTGTGTCTGTGACCCCCGTCGACGAACACCGAACTGCGCCCGGTCGCGTGTTTATTCGTTTGGTGCTCGCCGAACATCACCTGCGACGTCGTATCGTTGAATGTCGACCACGTCACCACTATGTCGTTTGATTTACCTGAAATAAATAAAGAAATTATTTTACTGTCAACTTCAACGCAACCTGTTCATTACACTATGACACCAGACCGCGGCATTTTCATGTATTTGGCCTATCAAACTGTTGGAATAATTTACCACCTCCATTAAGTTTCCAATGTCAATTGATTTATGACAAATATATGATATACTAGCTGTTGCCTGCGGCTCCGCACGCGTCTCCACGCGGGCGGAGCCGCAGGCAACAAGTCAAGTCAAGTCAAAATCTTTTTATTCCGTAAAAAAGGCTACATTTGTTTGGAATCGTCACAATTTTTTTCCCTACCGTGCAGTTTATGACTAGGTGAGCACTGATAAAAATACTGCCAAAAAACTCAGGCATCCCTCTTTTGGTATCCAAACAAATTTACATATTTTATTAATTACATTATAATTGGATCGACTCACTCCCAGGCATTTTTATCATTAATATAGTCAGATACTTTATAATATGCCCTGCTACACAATTTGGCTTTAATAGTAGTTTTAAATTTGTTAATTGACAATTCTCTTATATTGCTGGGAAGTTTGTTATAGAACCGTATACATTGCCCCATAAAAGAATTACTTATTTTGTGGAGACGGCTTGCATGTAACACAAGATTATGCTTATATCTAGTATTTATGCTATGAGTATCACTCTTTTTACAAAATGAGTCTATGTTTTTATGGACATACAAAAGATTTTCATAGATATATTGCGATGCGACTGTTAGAATATTTATTTCTTTGAATTTTTCTCTAAGGCTCTCCCGGGGACCAAGTTTGTAGATAGCTCTTATGGCTCTCTTTTGCAATAAAAAGATGGTGTTAATGTCCGCGGAGTTACCCCAAAGAAGAATTCCGTATGACATCCAATAACGTAGCCTATGTGTTAATACAGATCATAATCTATCTACGTGCCAAATTTCATTCGAATCTGTTCAGCCGTTTAAGCGTGAAAGAGCAACAAACATCCATCCATACATACAAAATTTTGCATTTATAATATTAGTAGTCAAAGTCAAGTCAAACTCAAAATCTTTTCATTCCGTAAAAATGGCTACATTTGTTTGGAATCGTCACAATTTTTTTACCTACCGTGCAGTTTATGACTAGGTGAGCACTGATAAAAATAAAAATAATGATATAAATAATAAAATATTAGTAGGATATATATACACACATCAAAAGTGTCTAGGGATCAACATATATTTTTGCAATAACTTTTCTCCTGATTGATATTAATTAAAATTTTCTTTAAGGATTCATCAAATAAAGTGTTTTCGTTTGTCTACAGTAACGATAAACCAAGTCACCTTTGCATTAATAAAGAAATTTGCCATTTTCATAATAAAGGGATTTTTGACATTTGAACCACTAACATTAAAGTTCGAAAAAAAGACTGAAATAACAGTTTTCTTTAAAATTTTATTGGGTAACTTAAACAATTAATAATCCGTGTTTCTACCGCGAACACTAACAACACGTGGGAATGATAGAAGCTGGTTCCCGGCAACGTACTGTGGCTTTAGCTCTGAATACAAGTCAGAGTGTTATCAGTCGACTTTGGACACGTTACCGAAGCACTGGTACCGTGGCTGAGCGCCATGGAGGACGGTATCGCTGCACCACACGGAGACAAGACCGATACATTCAAATCACAACTCGAAGAGCTCCAACAATAACCGCCATGATGTTAGCCGTGACGCTTCATCACTCTTCAGGGAACTTAATTAGCGACCAAACAGTCAGAAACCGCTTGCATGAAGTGAACCTTCATTCCCGAAGACCGCTAAGGGTACCACCTATAGCAATGCACAATCGTAGGATTCGATATCAATGGGCTCTTGAACACAGAAATTGGGCAGAAGAACAATGGCGTTTCGTGTGCTTTTCTGATGAGTCTCGTTTTGGTATGAGACCGGATACAAGACGTATACGACACTGGAGAACCCCTGGACGCCAACAGCGATTAAAATCCTGCCAGGAAGTCCATCCTTATAGTGGTGGAACCATCATGGTATGGGCGAGTATTTGGATCGGCGGAAGAACTGAGTTGATTTGGATCAGAGGCAACCTCAACGCTCAAATTTATGCTGAGACGATTGTATCAGACGTCATCGTTCCTCTATAAGTGCAAATCGGTCCCTTATTTCAGTTAATGCATGATAATGCACGACCGCACACCGCAAGAGTTGTAAGACAGACTCTCGCCGCAGCTAACATCAATGTCATGCCCTGGCCTGCTCAGTCGCCAGACTTGAACCCGATTGAGCATGCATGGGATATGCTACAGAGAAGAGCTCTGCCGAATATGGAGGGTATCCAGTCGCAAGAAGACCTTTTTTTGTTGTTGCAACGAACATGGGCGGCCATTCCACAGCGTGATTTGGATGAACTCATTTTGAGTATGCCAAACCGATGTTCTTGTGTTGTTAGTGTTCGCGGTAGAAACACGGATTATTAATTGTTTAAGTTACCCAATAAAATTTTAAAGAAAACTGTTATTTCAGTCTTTTTTTCGAACTTTAATGTTAGTGGTTCAAATGTCAAAAATCCCTTTATTATGAAAATGGCAAATTTCTTTATTAATGCAAAGGTGACTTGGTTTATCGTTACTGTAGACAAACGAAAACACTTTATTTGATGAATCCTTAAAGAAAATTTTAATTAATATCAATCAGGAGAAAAGTTATTGCAAAAATATATGTTGATCCCTACTAGACACTTTTGATGTGTGTATATAGATATATACCTACCATACAACAACCACCACACTCAAGTACAGCTAAGAGCAGATCGCGCTCGACACTCAAAGGGTGATTGTAACATTTATTACGTCCAGAATAATACGAGAGTGAGAAAGTGTTAAGCTTACGTGCTCTTAGCTGCACAAGGGTGTCCAGTCTAAATGATGTGGAAGCATGTCACTGGAAACAGCTGCTTAAATGACTAGGACGCTTGCTTCTATTAATTTAGTTACTCTGCATATTTAGTAGTATTAGACATTAGTTACCGTTTCTTCTATCTATAACTTCACGCCAAATCCCTTGCGGGGTAGGCAGAGAGAAACGAGCCCCACGTGACTCGATCCTTACATATCTCACTCGCTTCTTTAACCTTCATTGCTATATTTTATAGTTTCTTCACAATAGTAAAGTTCTTATACTCTCACTCGGCGCGAGAGGCGGCGAAAGGATACTTGAGAAGAAATTCTCCATCAATTTTAGCCACATAAGCGAATGCTTTTTTCTCCGGTGATTGCTGTAAACTAAACGCACGGCCGATTGGATGCTCGATTACTTCAAAAAGATAAACACTATTCAAGTTCAATTAATTTGTGTATAATTCTAACAATATTGAAACCATCATACCGGCATTTGAAAAGTAAATTTTGTTATTCATAAATATTCGTATATATATAATAGCAATTTATTCTAATTAATCGAATAGGTTATTCAGACATTATGTTGCAGTTAAATTTACAGGCAATTTGATCCAAACTATTCTGTGTACTTTGATCGGTGGCGAAGTACACAATGTTTGTGGTTTAGATTAAACTGCTTTATCTCACAGTGATGCGAACTCGGCGATGTTAACATGTAAACCATTTAAACTATGGATACGTTACTAAATTTGTTCACGATCAAACTACTCAACAGAGATAACTGTGACTATTAACAAATACTGTATTGAAATAGATCGGGCATCATTAGATGGTGCCAGTAACCCTGGGAACGAAGGAAGGGTGGTGTGTAAGGACCGAATCATGTGGCGCTCAGATTTCTCTGCCTACCGCGCAAGGGACTTGGCGTATAGTTAATGACAGAATAATGGACTTGATTACATTGTTAATATGTACACATTGTTCTATCACATCACTTTATTATCAAGTGAAGTGAACAACAACAATGAACTGCGAAGCTTGTACACGAGATATAAAGTGTAATCCTGTAATGGAATGTAAACATCGCGATAAAAAGTATCACCAGCTGTGCTTAAATGTTATTCATAGAGAATATTCTTACAGGCTGTCAAGTTATGTACCATTCTTAACAAAATTGTAGCTACGAGTACATTGTGGAATCCCCCACAGGCAATGCGCATCGATCCGCATCTATTGCTGTGAATTATGGTGCATGCGGCAGTAGAGATGTCCACCCATTACGCAGCATTGTGTCCGGCGAGAACGGCTACAGCACCGCTCGCCGATGGCGCGGAGTTCAACCTCACACACTAGAGCCGCAATGGTTACGTACTGTGCGGTTCCAGAGAAGTTTTCTTCTGTAAACTCTCAAGTTGTGGAATGACCTCCCAGCCGAGGTTATCCCAAGGGACTACAGCATGGGGTTCTTCAAGAAAGGCGTGAAGAGGCTTTTGAAGGGTCGGCAA
Source organism: Pyralis farinalis (assembly GCA_947507595.1). Lineage (NCBI taxonomy): Eukaryota > Metazoa > Arthropoda > Insecta > Lepidoptera > Pyralidae > Pyralis > Pyralis farinalis. The sequence goes on from OX382275.1 coordinate 1,434,415, forward strand.
CGCATGAATGACGACACCCCTGGTTTTGCAAATGTCCATAGGCTACGGTGACTGCTTACCATCAGGCAAATCATACGTTTGATTGCCATCTTAGTGACATAAAAAAGGGCTAGTTGATATCATAAAAGCATATGGAAGACGGAGAGGTGTCATGGACCAGGAAGTTTAGCGGACCTTGAGAAAGCATTGAACAGAGTTGTGCGGAAGGGCTCTGGGACATTTGCAGTCCACTTATCGAGAAGTGTACAGCGTGTGTGCTTTCGGCAGATTATCGCCCTGGTTTGGCATTAATATCAGTGTCGCAGGCAGGGCCGCGTGCTGTCAGGTTATCCTTTATCTGGACAATTGTTTGAGGAGAATAATTCGTGTGATTATAATTATGATTGCGAAGTGGAAATTGTCTGCTTTACACAGACGATGCCGTACACTACTAGCAAAAATACTATCTGAACTGTAAACACTAGTCACAATGGTGAAAGAACAATGTATAAAGAAAGGCATGGTGAGATAATTCATCATAGATAGATCGTTGAAAACTCGTCGCCGGTTGGCTGTTGTGATATGTAGTTATGAAATAGTCCAGAAAAATATCAATGATCTTGTTCAATATCTTTCATCCTTAAGTAATGTTAACTCTAGATTCAAGACGCGTAACCCAGTCCAAACCCAACTCTTCAGGCATGTACTGTACTAATACGAGTAATAATACGTTTTAACACAATGCAGTAGTTAACTTAATCTGTGGGGAACTTAACAGCAGGTTATTCCCAATATTTTACTGGTTTTCATTAATACAGTATTAATTATGAAATAATTCATAGAATTAAACAATTTTTAACGGAAGTATCGCGTGTTTTATTTATTTTGTTGAACCTGACGTTACGAACGCAGCATCCGTGGTCGCAGGAAGACTATATACTTCAATTAAAAATTGTTTAATTCAATGTGTAACAATCGCGAAAACCTAAGACAATACTATGAAATAATTCGTTTAATAAACAATGGAATGCGGTAGTTCGTCATCTGTTCAACTGGTGCTACTGGTTTAAAATATTTATTACAGTATTTAGTCATAAATTAAATGCGTTAACTCTAATACTTAACAAATACCTAATAAAAATATTTATTCTAAATTCATCACGCCGTTTATTACTCTTTCAGGGCCACGGCGTTCGTGCCGTAATGAGCGACCTCACTGAAAGGCATATTTTACTGCACTGCAGCTTTCGCCTCGCTTTTCATATACCTGTTAGTTTGAACGGTTTGACTAAAAACATAATACAACTCCGCAAAACGAATCCTCCTTAAGGGGAACTTCCCCACACCCGTTACCATGCAACCGCTCGTACGTTAACGCCTTGGAACGTATATGTAATGATTTCTCCTGAGATTGAAGAAAAAACAGTTAAGCAAAATGTTTGTAGAATGTACAACACAAAGCCAAGTCCTGCAAGTAAAACCGTCCGAAATAGCATGCGCGTCAGAAAGACAATCTGACAAATGGTCTATGTAGAATGAACGACAACAAAAGACTACCTATAAGTAAAACTTGGAAATTAATAGTTGCATGTAAGTGACTTGCTTGATATAAATCCATCGATCTGTCTATGTAGTCACACCAAGTTCCTTGCGTGGCAGACAGACCGAGAGCTACAAGACTCGTACCTTCTACACCTAATTTACTTCTTTAAAATTCTTTTCATACACAGTCGCTCGAATCTAGGGCTCCTGACATCACCTGCTGATAAAATACGAATAATTTGGTCTTGGCCTTCCTCAGCTCCTACACCCTTCTTCTACTATCGCGTTGTATATCTGTTTCGTAATACTTCCCTTCTACATTCTTTCTACACGCCCGAACCAACGGAGAATGCGTCTTTTTATTTTAACCACAATAATCTTTTTCAAATCAACTTTAATCCTTACGTCATCATTAGGAACGCGTCGTCATTGTAGGTAGCGTTACGTCACAAATTTTGCGCATCACTCGCATTTCGACTGTGTTTAACACAGATCACAGAAACACCTTGTTTCTGTGGTGTTTAATCTGCTTAGCTCTTGCTTCCATAAGTTAGCTTTGAGATATAAATAAATCATGATATATATATATATAATTTTTAGAGGGTCGGCAAAGCATGAGTGACACCCCTGGTGTTGCAAATGTCCATAGGCTACGGTGACTGTCTACCATCAGGCAGGCTGTATGTTTGAATGACACCTTTAGTGGTAAAAAAAAGAGATATTACTGAATTTACAATATATTTATAGTCATGACATAAATATTCTCAGAATGCTGTTTGTACTCGTAGTTACCAAGAATAATATTTAGTTTTTGCTATCTCTTAGGCCAAAGTGTAGGGTTCAATGCTTGGCATAGATAAATCATTATAGATAAATGGAGTGCTATGCTTAGGGTTTTTCTAGAGGTCAAACATTTAAACTATAGTATAACAAACTTTTCATTTGAAACAACAAAATTTAAATTACCCAGTACCAATGGTAGCCCCCCCGTCACGCCAAAACTGGTGAGCTGTAACCAACGTCCCCGTAACGGACTTCACAGTATAAAGTATGTGCAATAATCTTTCCTCCTATGTTTTATTGTATCTGATTAATTTCTCATAGATTTCATTTTTTTTCTTTTTTAATCTTCCAGCATTTTTAAAATGACCATTGACGAAGAAGAAACGCCGAAACAAACTCGCAAATATAGCACTTTTTCAAACCGCGCAGTACGCAACCATTCGAGGTTCCGGTATATGAGGATGAACTCCCCGCCGCGGCGAGCAGTGCCGTCGTAAAAAGCTGTCGGCATTATATCTAACAATTTTTTAGAACACAACCCGTTGTACAATGAGCACACAAAGAGAAATAAAATCTCTCCTCAAACTTAAGGGCTCAATACCATATGTAAGCATGACTTTCTCACCTAACCAATTATGATGAACATGTTGAGACCCCCATACTTGCTCAGTACCTCAATAATGAACATGTTGAGACCCCCATACTTGCTCAGTACCTCAATAATGAACATCTTGAGATACTGAGCAAGTATGGAGTTACCAGTGCCACATTTTGCTTTTTCCAATGAACGCGTGTATTCCAGAAAGTATGTAGGTGTAGCTTTTACTAAATTTGATGTGATTTTCACTAATATATAATAATAAAACACCCCCAATAGCTTACATGCATATAGATTTATCCATAGGCAAATACTAAATACATTCATTACATTCATAAATACATTCTTCTCTATTATTCTGTACAATTTATTGTGAAAAGATGTTGGTTCTCACACTGATGAGAGTAGGAACTATGTAAAAAACTATTGGATGATTTCATATTACATATTTTTCTACAAAACTTATGTAGCATTAGTAACAAAGAGACAGAGTTAGAGATCAACTTATATAGTTTAAATAATTTAATAATAAAGTACTGGGATCGGTACCAGAAGCGTGCACGCCGCGACCCTGCCAGTCCAACACTTGGACTGCAATTCTGGACCCAAACCGCACAGACGCGCGGATTAGGGCGTCCCCCGGAGGCGACGCGCACCGATCCGCCCCCGTCGGTGCGAAATCTAAGGCATGCGGCGGTGGGGGCCGCCACCCACCACGCAACGCCCATCCCGGCGGGTCGAGGAGAGCTGAGTGTCGTATAGGCACATGGAATGTGAGAGGTGGTCTAAAAGATAAGATGAATGAGTTGATAGATATAATGAACGTGAGATGCCTAGATGCTTTGTGTGTGTCAGAGACCAAGCGAAAGGGAAGCGACACCGAAGATCTGCCCGGTGGCATGATGGCCCTGTGGTCCGGGGTGGACCAGGACGTTCATGCCAGCGCTGGCGTAGGTGTCGTGCTTTCATCTCGCTTGGCCGCTGGTGTGAAAGATTACGATTTAGTAGGTCCAAGACTTCTCTGGGTTAAGATAAAACTGGGGATTACGCGAGTGTTTTTAGTTGCAGCATATGCTCCTGTGAGCTCTGCTAATCCCCAGGGGCACTAGAAGTTTTGGGAGACTGTAAGGGGTATTCTGGATTTGGCTGAAGCGAATGAACGGATAATTATGTGTGGTGATCTGAATGGATGGGTTGGGACCAAGCGAAGCAGTTATGAGGCTGTGCTTGGTCCATACGGAGATAAGAGAGTGAACAATGCTGGTAAGTTACTTTTAGACGTATGTATGGAACGAAACCTCCTTGTGTCGAACACGCTCTTCCATCACAAGGATATTCACACTTACACATGGAGACGGAATGAACAGAAAAGTGTGATTGATTTGATTTTGATAGATGAACGTCTCCGAAAGTCGTTAATGGATACAAGAGCCTTCAGAGGTCCCACTCTTGAAACGGACCACTATCTGGTGGTAAGCCGATTTGTGGGCCTTTTCAAGAAGTGGAGGCACTGGCGAGTGCGTATTCCTTTCGGAGACCATGAAAGAATAAGAAGTGAAAAATTGGAAGATGAAAGTGTGAGGAGTACGTATGTACGTCTAGTCAGTGAAAGACTTGCGAACGCGAGTCTTTCCGACTCAGATGTAGACGAATGTTGGAAAGTTCTGAAAGAAAGTATGGTGGACAGTGCGAAAGAAGCATGTGGATGCGCAAAGAGACGTAGAACACTAAGAGGAGATGCCTGGTGGGATGCGGAGGTTCAATCCTCCGTGGAAAAAAAGAGGAAAGCGTGGCTGGATTACGTATCATCTTTGCACCAGAGTGATGGTATGAAAGAAATGAAGAAAGAAATATACCGTCGATGCAAGAATGACTCCAAAGCTTTAGTGAAAGAGAATCGTGAAAGACTACATATGATTGAGGAAGAGAAGCTGACGAAGAACTTCGAGGCAAATACCAAACTCTTCTGGAGAGAGGTAAAGAAGTCTCGAAGTGGTTCGTCAGCATCCAGAATGGACAAGATAAGATGTAAAGCTGGTGGCATTCTTGCTAACACTCAGGAAGTGTTAGAACGGTGGAGTGAATATTTTAGAGAAATGTATGATTATGTCCATGACGCTGGCATTGTGAATGAGTCTGTGATTGACTCGGCAGTGCCAGCGTACCATGAAGACATTACTATGGATGAGATTGAATGGTCGATACGAAGTTTGAAAGATGGAAAGTCAGCGGGAATCGATATGGTAACAGCTGAGATGATCAAGCTAGGTGGTACCTGCGTTAGGGACGCCTTCTGGTTTTTGAGCAAATTATGCTGGAGAACCGGAAGGGTTCCGAGCGATTGGAGACGCGCGGTCATCGTGCCCTTGTATAAAGGCAAGGGCTCACGTATGGACTGCGCCAACTATAGGGCCATCAGTTTGATCAGCTTAGCAGCTAAAGTGTATGGAAAAATCATTGAAAGGAGAATGAGGGTGAAATCCGATGGAATGCTTTGGGAAGCACAGGGTGGATTTCGAAGCGGCAGAGGATGTACGGATCAAGTTTTTTCACTCCGCAACATCGTAGAGAAGCATCTGGCTTTGGACCAGAAGGTTTTCTGCGGTTTTGTGGACTTTGAGAAAGCATTTGATAGAGTCGTGCGAAAGAATCTCTGGAACATTTTGCCCGGATATGGGGTTGACGGTGACCTACTCCGTGCTGTGCAATCCACTTATGAGGATTGTACAGCATGTGTGCGGGTGGACGGCAGCTTGTCGCCCTGGTTTGATGTCAACATTGGTGTCAGACAGGGATGCGTGCTGTCGGCTCGGCTGTTCATCCTGTATCTGGACAGTTGTCTTCAGAGAATAAGAAATATGAATGTGGGAATGCGAATGGGTGACTCAGTGGTCAACTGCCTGCTTTATGCAGACGATGCGGCATTAATAGCAGAATCACCATCCGAACTGCAAACACTAGTTACAACAATGAAAGATGATTGTATGAAGAAAGGCTTACAATTGAATGCGAAGAAAACCAAGATAATGGTATTTGAAAGAGAGACAACCAGAACGAACACTAGGATTATGGTTGATGATGTAGTGTTGGAGCAAGTGAATGAGATTGTATATCTTGGAAGTGCTTTTAGCAGCAATGGAAGGTACACCGCTGATGTGGAGAGACGAGTGAGTGCCGGGAATAGGGTGAATGGAGCGTTGGGTAAACTTCTAGGCTGCCGAAATCTAAGCCAGAAGGCACAGCTCGCTGTACACAACGCGGTGCTAATTCCAACGCTAACTTATGGAAGTGAGAGCTGGGTATGGCAGAGAGAGCATGAAAGTAGAATAAAAGCGGTCGAGATGCGAGCATTGCGCAAAATTTGTGACATAACGCTTGCTGACCGCGTTCGTAACGAAGACGTGAGAGAAAGAGTTGGTCTAAAAGAGAGTGTCGGTGTTAAGATAAGAAAGGGCATGCTCCGTTGGTTCGGACATGTAGAAAGAATGCGGGACGAAAGAATGACGAAACAGATATACAATGCAAAAGTGGAAGGATGTAGGAGCCGAGGAAGGCCGAGACTAACCTACCATGACCAAATTGGTCGTGTTTTATCAGAAGGTGATGTCAGAAGCCCCAGGAACCGGCGAGCGTGCATGAAAAGAGCTATGAATGTCACAGAAGCGAGTGAAGTATGCAAGGACCGCGTCTTATGGCGCTCGGTTCTCTCTGCCTACCCCGCAAGGGACTTGGCGTGAAGATATAAAAAAAATATAAAAAAAAAAAAAAAAAAAAAAAAAATAATAAAGTACATTTTAATGTTCGATAAAATATTTTTTAAACGATAAATCTATTTGAACATTACGTGTTACAGACTACAGTGTTGCCACATGTACTGCTAGAATTAACAAGAAAAGAGAAGGCATTCGTACATTAGCTCATAAAAGGAGAAATTGTGTGAGACCTGAGCATTTGATGTCTTTGTGACAAGTGAATGTATGATACTGAAAAGCTGCCGCTCGCCGTTCCATACCACGACACATAATGTTACGGTTTAAATTTGCATTCTAATTGTTGTAATGTATTAACATAGAATATTGACATTAGTATTATTAATTAATAATGAAGCATATATTTGCGTGCTGTATCACAGCAAGACATGTTGAACCTAGTTTTAAACAGACCAACATCCATTGTACACCTTTGCACCGATGTATACCTTACACATGCAAATTAATTATCTCATTTTGTCTTAGGTAGCGGACCACTCCAATCCTTATGGATTTGGAAACAGGATACCACTAAGATGAAGAAGCTCTGTCCTTTCCCGATGTCTTTAGAATGCATAACAAAAATACTTTTCGCGAAAAGGTTTATTATAGAATTGTCTATATCAAATAAGATGTCTGGAAATGATTCAGCATCGACAATCATACATCTAACATTAATAATGTACCATACTATGCTCATTTTTTTAAATTGCCACAAAGGTGGCAATTAAGTGTACTTGCCTGATAGTAAGCCTATACAGAGTTGTAAAGACCAAGGGTGTCAGTTATACATTGCCGATCCTGTAAAAACATCTAAATACATTAGGTTCTTCTAAACTACTAATGTATTTAATGTAATATCAATTGACATTTCAAAGACGTGTGAGTGTGTTACTCTTAGGTAAAAGAGTGCTCTGGTTTTCCGTCTGGGTTGTGGTGGTCTGACAGCAATTCTGTATCTAAGCACATTTCAAATGTGCAGCTTTAACTTTTAAAGGATTGATGGAAAGAAAATAAAAGAAAGGGTTTTAAAAATAGGATTTGTGACAATTTTAAACAATCATTGACTTTCAATCGCATGAGTAATGCTCCAGGCATTGCGATGGAACAATAGGCTTGTTTACCACCTTAATAAGGGAAAAAAATTAAAACTCTTCTGGAGGCACGTACATACAGAGATTTCAGAATTGAAGAGAACGCAATGCAGCCATATAGACATGCAATTGACTTTTTTATATGTATGTTGCTAGAGCATCTCCTTCAGTTTAATAATTCAACATTGTAGGACATGAGGCACAAATAATTTAAAAATATCTGAGTATGTGTAATTTGCAATCACATAAGTACACAAATTATAGTTATAAACTTAAATAAATAAATAGTATAATTTATTACAATATGTGTTCGTACCCCGAACGCTCTCAGTGCCACCCCAAGTGCTGTTTTACCAATAAAGTTTATTATTAATTTATTGGCTATACAAAACATACAAAAATTGAATGCATAAGACTTTAATTTAATAGTAAGTACCTACAGTTAATTCAATTCACTTACCTCCAAACGCGATATGTACTTGCTCTGGCTGACGGTATTCATCATTTTCCTCGTAATAATTGGTCACTCTAGCTTTACATATTCCTAAACATAGGAATAAAAATAGTAAACGCATTTTCGTGACCCTAATGAAAGAGATATGACTAAAAAATGGGCTCTTAATACCAAATGGATTGATTGGCTGAAAGCCTGGAACTAAGTGACTGTCTGTTTTAAATAATGTAAACTGTTCAGCATGCCCGGCCTGATTATTACAAATTATACGCAATCACAGTACCTACAATACAAAACAAAAATCCGCGCACAAACTACAATCCTATCAGTACAAGACAGTGAATCTGTCATGAAGAGGCAATATATGTCAACCGATGTCAACTGTCAGTGTCATGAAAAAGCAAAACCATATGGATATTTGAGGATGATGGCGTCCTGGTTCAGTTAGAGTCACTATTTCCATTGGGTTAATTAGATAGCATTTCCGATCGATTACGGATATTGTTTTAACTAGACCATACATCTAAATTAAAAATAAATTATATGCTTGAATTAAACAATTTTTAACGGAAGTATCGCGTATTTTATTTATTTTGTTGAACCTCACGTTTCGAACGCTTTGCAGCGTCCATGGTCGCAGGAAGACTAAGGTGGTATTTGTCTTACATTAGTTATTCAATTATTACATCTACCGACATGGATGGATTAATTATATATGTTCCGATTTACACAAAAATCACTCACAGTGTCCGAACATTTTTTAGATCTTTGGGTTTGGGACTTGATTATTTTTAGGACTGGATCCCAAGCAGGTGGTACTTGCCAACCATCTTCTCTATTGAAATTGGGGTGTTTTCTTATTTCAATAGCCTCGCGCAACATTCTCGGCATGTAGCGATTCTTCTTGGCGAGGATTTGTGGTTTATCGAACCGGATGTAATGGTTTGGCTGGTCCAGTGTATGTTCACATACTGCAGAGTTCTTATCGCGCCTATTCTTCATGTCAGCAATGTGTTCTTTCACACGAGTACCTACGCTTCTCTTTGTTTGCCCTATGTATGATAAACCACATTCGCAGTCTAATTTGTATACTCCTGCATCTTGTAAGGGGATATTAGATTTGATAGGTCTTAGAAATTGACTGATCTTCTTATGGGGCTTGAAATAAGTTTTAATAGAAGCTCGCCGTAAGATGTTGCCAATTTTGTCTGTGACTCCCTTTAAGTATGGTAAGATGGCAGGTTGACGTTAACTGTAGGTGGCTTCTGTGACGCATGCGAGGGAGTTTGTGACTGTTGCTCCGCAGTACTTGTTTGACAAGTTGGAGTTCCTCCTCTAGATGCTCAGCGTCGCAGATGCCTTGTGCTCTCTGAAACAAAGATTTGCCTACGGTAGCTAACTGACATGGATGGTGGTGTGAGTTACCGTTGAGATATTTGTCTGATAGATAATACATCAAATGCTCTGCTTATGCCTGTTTAAATAAGATATAGGCCTTTATTTTGATTACAATGTGCTCGTATATATTATATTTTTAATGTTTATCGATTTATAAAAAAAATATGCCTACATTGAAATCTTGACTATATCTATATAACTTGACTACGACAAAATTTGTCTATGTACATAGACAAATTTTGTCGTAGTCAAGTTTTAGTTAATTGATTATATTCTTCATCTGGGCTACCTGAACGCACTTTAGTTAAATCCGTTTCGTTGCCCCACAGGATTTTTTTCAAGCGTCATTTTGTAAAAACAAATATCATTACCATTTTCATCTATAACTTCGTGAAGAGAGGTCTTTATTCAAAATTTAAATGGTTTTTCTTCGCTTTATAATCGCAAAACACTATAATATATTGATGAAGCGTTTTTAAGTAAGTTACTGACTGCACTTGCTTGCTAACAGCACTAAAAATACCTTATCAAACGTCTCTTTTATGAAAAAAAAGATATTTATATAAGGTTTCTTGATTACATAAAATTATATTATAATATTGTGCCTTGATATATTTCAAAACATAAAATACTCCTCATATCTTTGATTTTATACAAAGATAATCGAACTATTGTATATTTCTATAAATTTCTAAAATAAATTATCTAAAACAATTTTTCCTTGAGCTAAAACGTTTTAAGAACTGGCAGCAAGCGGTGGCTTGTCACTCTCGCTCTCTTTCAGACCAACATTCTTTCTTAAATCATCATTGCGAACGAGGTCATCAACGTTGACGCCAGAATTTTTACATAGTTAATAGATTCAGGCGTTATTTTGCGAAAGTCAAACTTACATGCAATTTGATCCAATCTGCTTTGCGTGCTTCCGCCACCAATTTATTTTTTAATAAATTGGTGGCGTAGTAATTAATTTTTACGTTATGCTCGCATCTCGACCGCGTTTATTCTACTTTTAAGCTCTCTTTATAATAGCCAGCTTTCACTTTCATAAGCAGTGATCGAAAATTCGGGGGCTATTGTACCTAAAGTTGAGAAGCTAGCATAATGTGGACATGCCCACTTGAATTAACCTACCAAAACATTCCGGGATAGACCCGGGATTACAAAATAGGAAATTCGGATGAAAAGCTAAATAACACCTCACTGGAGAATTATTGTGTTCTTGCGAGTGAGAGGACTTAACGAATTGCAGATTCAGATAAGGAATCTCTTAAGGAATTGCAGTATAAACAGCAGGGATGGGCCGCGACGCGCGTGTAGTAGTTCTTCAGCATAGTACCTCACCAAGAAAGAAAAAGACTTGCTAATAATATTTTAGAGTAGTTCTTAACATAATTAACAAAATGTGAGACCAATAGAAGAGGAGATGTACAAAATCTTCTTCTACTTAGCAAGTCCCCTGTAGCTACCTAATTACAAAGCTTTTTATTTGTAATATTCATCTTGCCTTTTGCATTATTTTTTTGGTGTTGTTTTATCTAAAGATACAACAAATACAAAACTATACAAATAATATTTATAATTTTATTTCAATCGCAATTAACAAAATAAGCTTATACTTATTTAAATTTTATAAACGATAATATAAAATACCTATGATGAACTATTTACACTTAAAACAATAATATCACAATAACAATGCGATAATCTATTTGTACTTTCTGTCAGTAACAACAAACGAAGACAACACGCACTCCATCAAAAATGAACAATTAATTTTTAACTTAACATACAAAGGCACGTAAGATTGTTCAAAATCTAGTTAACAACCTGGTGAATTTCGCTTAAAACTGTTTGTTGCGATGCAAATCCCAATTAACAAATACTCTAACTATTAAACCACTTGGATTTATTAATATTATTTTATTTTAGTAGCTTATACTAAACTAACCTCTCCTTCACTCCTTAAAGGTATTATAACGACCGACTGCAAATCAGAACTATACTTTGATAGCATAGAACTAGAATAACTAGAATCAGAAATTGAAGAAACTCTATTCCTCCTTAATTTTCTCTTAAGTTTTAACTTTACCTCACCTAAGCTACTTATTTCTGAAGAGGAATTATCGGCGTCTACTGAACTTGAACTACTTGTCGCACATTTTCTTAAGGTTTTTGATTCTTTGACATTGTTATTTTCTTTCTGTTCATCTTTCAATGGAGTTTGACTGCCATCGAAATTTGATAATACTTCACGAGAATTCTGAGGTAAGCGTAAACTGAATCTGGGCGAAGACAGATTTATAGTGATGCCTAGATCCTCGACTACGTTCTCAATTTCAAGTTTTCGATCCTCTTCACTTGTTACACACACCATAGGGCTTGTCTGACGGTCTATTGGTAGAGATAAGTAGAATGGAGACGTAGTTCTTGTTTTAGTCCGAGTTGGTGAAGTCATAACACATTTAACATGTGCTGGAGATGTTTGAGTATTCTTAGGAAATGAAGCCGTATTAAGTTGCGTATCCTCTAGTTCATTATTTTTCGATGTTGACGGCTTTGCTATGTTTTTCTCTAGCAGTTCGCCATATTCTTCAATTATCAGCTTTTTAATAAAATCTTTCTCTAATTTCAGCATATTTTCAACTTCACCCTTTGGATCAACAGAAGACCACAAGTCGTTATGTATCGGTTGAATGTTGACTCTTTCGTTTCTAGGTGACGTCTGTGTTTCTTTTAGAGATATTTTCTGTGCATTAGTACTTTGTGTAGCAATATCATGTGTGTCAACCGAATGTACAAATTCGTAAACATCGACTTTATTTTTAAAAGACAAATTAGATAATTTTGTGTACGTTGCATTATGAACCTCTATATGAATTGCATCACTACTATCATTTTCAGCATCCTCATTATTTTTATACTTTTCGACATTAATGACTTCTCCAGAGCCTATGTCAGAATGAATTTCGATATCTGAATTTTGTTTATTATACTCTTCAGCGATATCAGAATTTTCATCTTCAAAATCATCAGCGTAACTTTCAATATCATCATCATTGCTCTCGCTTAAAATATTTGGAGACTTTACTTTCGGTTTACTTACTTCTTCCGCGTTCTTTGACAACGTTTTGTTAACTGTTCTTTCTATATCCAATACTTCTTGTAGCAAATTTTCATCAGACGTAGTAAGTATTTTTGGATTATCGTTTTCTTTACATTTCCTTGGACTTTCATTGTTAAAAGAATTTTCTCGACTGTTTAAAATTCTATCTAAAATAGGACTTAGTGGTAATTCATTTTTATTAGGAATATTCGATATTTCTTTTTCAATGTCACTAACTCTTACGCCGCCTAATGTTAGTTGTGAATAAGGTATGTAACTAGCATTATTTAAAATAGAATTAGGCGAACGAATCTGCTTATTTTTTTTCGGAGACGCTGATCTAACATTCGTTTTAGATTTAACAGATAATTTGCTTTTTCTTGATGTCGTTGGATGGCCATACACAGCATTTAGTTTTTTCTTCCATTCGTCTAGATTTAATTGCGATCTATTCTCCACTGGCTCTTTCACACCTATGGCTTTTTGATTCCTTTTACTAACAATACGAGGGGAATTTTTAGGAGACAATTTTAGAACGATTTGCCTCCGCGATTTCAAGTTTTGTCGAGCATCCGAACTGACATTGTTTGTTGAGCCACTACTGTCACCTGTTGATATCCTGGATACTTTTCTGACAGGTACATTTTTATGCGTCGTTTCTAATTGAGTATAAAATTGTTTTTTAGGATCTGTAATCGGATTCCTTTTTATGGCAGGTTCGTGTTTTATTGCAACGACAGCGACGTTACTTTTATTGCCTGATATTTCTTTATTTTTTTGATCGTCAGGCAAAATATCTAATTGTAAGACTCTTTGTTCAGTAAGCTCACTCCGTATATTTATACTGGGCATATCCTGTACTTTTAACAACCTTCTTGGAATCATGTTATTTGTCGGTTCATTATACTTATAAGAGAATTCCTTACAGTTTACCGCAGGACCATCATTAATTACTTTAATGTTATTCATCCCCTTTTTTAGCAAATGTTCGTCAATCGGATCATTGACTTGTATTACTTTCATGCGTGAAATCGTTAGTTTCTTATTTATAGGTTTTTTAAGTATAGGCACTGCGTTCACTTGGACACTCGCATTAACTTTGTGCTTGTTCAAATTACTAGGTACTGACCTGGTTTCCCTTGTGCTAACCTCATTTTTATTTTTAACATCAGGAATGTGCGAATGTGACATATCGATCATTTTATATCCATGAAATTTGGCATTGACAAGTTCCTCAATATGGACTTTTTCATTAAACTCTTCATCCAGTGGTGTGGGCGCCGTTTTGACTTGTACTCCTGGCTTGTGGTGCTTAGATAGTTCTCCAGAGAGCAATTTTAGGTCGTCCGCAGTTGATTGCAGCATTTCATGTAACTTTCTTAGCATGATTTCGTCTTCAGGTCTTAATGCGGGCTCTGAGTTCCAAATGTCGTCGTTCATGATGTTAACCATTTTAACTTCTTTGCTGCTCTCAACCTGAAAATATGTGGTCGCAATTAGGCAACATATTTACGGAATTTATAAAGAATTTCTTGTTGAAGCACCAGTCTCTATGATATAAATATAATAGACGAAACTAACTAGCCGATGTAAGGTATAAACGTGGAACTCATGCCGTTTAGGAACGTGAGTTTTAGTATGCGGATTCCTTAGGAAATGCGGGCATCCATTAAGCAGAGATTTTTTGGCAATGATAAAAATAAAGTTGTGAGTTCAATCATACTATATTTATATGTTGGAAATATTATTTCTATACAATACGCAAATAGCTATAGTAAACTTTTAACTAGACCATGTGAACATTAGTAATAATAATTAATCCAAATACAAATTTAGTGTCGTCCTAGGAACAGTCTTACGAATATTAATGTTTGTGTGGTACTGACCAAATATCGATCGACTGGATAGCGAGGCATCTCGGACCTCATCTGTTGGTCAGGCAGAGGGGCTCCGGCATTCGTTCCGCGTTCCCGCTGCTTCTCTCTGTGGACAAACAATATTTACGAATGTTATATACGAATCATTATTATTTTTATATATACCACTATACAAACAAGCATACGGTTGGCCCGATCATAAGAATTTACCGTAACCTATGGGTACTAACAACACCAAGGGTGTCACAGGTACGTTGTCGACCCCGTAAAAATCTGTTCAAGCTTTTTTGTAAAACGCTACGTAGTTGCCCCTTAGGAATACCTTCATTCTACAAGTTAACAGGTCTCGAAAGAAATCTTCCCTGGAACACATTGTGTGACCATTGCGGTTCCAGTGTGTGAGGGTGATATCCCTGCCGACGATAAGCGGCACAATAAGTAGAACACACTAAGGAAGATAAAGTTAATTAAGGGTTCCATACCATATCAGTTTCTGCACAGAATGTCACAAATTCCTAACTGTTCCGCAGGTGTTTCGTACAAAGGTACAAAAAGAATACCAGTAGATACATAGAACGTAATCTACTAATTTATCGCCAACGACTTGCGTATTAGGATTTACTCATTTGATCTTTGACCTTTGTTTGCGTAGACTTATTCACTTAAAGATTTATTTATTTGACATTGACCACAATATAAAGGTACGAAACGAGCCCCAATGTTAACATCCTCTAGAAGGTCGATGGTGTATCATTTGCTGTCAATAATTCTCATTATGTACTGTCTGTTCTGTAGCCGAACAAAATCGTTTGCCTGGTTCATCGGTCATCCTGAACTGACATTCGAGGAGTGCCCTGGAAAATACTTGACTCGGAGTATATATACTACTTTCTTTTTCAATATAACGCTACATGTTTAGAGAAAACTGCAATATGTCGTGCCAGATGAATTGCTTGCTTGTAGCACGGGCCCTGTGTAAATACTCTAAACACGAATCATGTCACGAAATCAACATTGTAACTTAGTAATAGTAACTTTTAAGTGGATAGGTGGCAGCACTGGAAAAAAATACCAATACAAAACTGCACTCAAAGCAGCGGGGGTGAACAAGGGTATCAGTGGGGTGGGGTGCTTCACATGACGGTACGGCTTACGAAACCGATTTCTCCCAAATCGAAAAAAACAGGCAAATTACTTTTACATACCGCCAGTTTTCAAAACCGGATTTAAGATTTGGAATTTTTAGGTTTTTATGCTTGTAAAAACCTGTACCTGTACCATGTAGAACTTAAAAATTCCTTTTAGTCAGCCGGATTCCTGTATCTACCTACCGGTATAACCACTTCAGGTGCTCAGTGCCTATTATGTGTAGATAAAGATATAAAATCTTATTTGCCTTTAGTTAGACCCTCACGGGCACTAAGACACGTCTTATATTCTCAATATTGTATCTTATTTTAAAATAACCATTGGTGAAGAAGAAATGCCAAAAGAAATTTCTCTCTCTTTTCAAATCGTCAATTTATATTACATTAAAGTTATGACAGTGTATAATGGTGACAAGTTGTATAGTTGAAAGATATATTAACACATGTGCTGAATCATATCGAGACATCTCTGTCAGCCAAATAGTCATCGATCCTGTAATAACCCTTCTTACATAGAGTATTTTGGATGTGCTTTTTGAATATATTGCCAGGAAAGGACAGTAGTAGAATCGGCCTGCAGTTCCAGCGTAGTTGCAGTGCAGGAAATTTTAATAGAATACACCTATTGGCACTGCACTATTTCTGCACGACTCGAGTGATAGGCGTAAACGTGCAGTTGCAGTTATTTAGCAGAATTGGCCTACTGTGCGTATCCTGCAAATGAACTACTTAACGCCTGTCATGTTACCATATTTCAATCTAATAAATTGGATTTTTACTTAAAGTTGACTCCTATAGTTTCACACCCGATTGCCCTTGGTTGCCGACGTGGAGGTATTTCTAACGGAAAAGAAGCTTTACTTAATCATATATTCTTACAAGCATTTCTCAAAACAAAACAAATATTTTGCAATATAAATCACCACTTCAGAATATTAATCTTCGCAAAAGTTGCTCGAGACTAACGTTAGCAAAACTGCAGATAAACTCCTTCGCAACTTCTGTCACCGCTACAAATGTCAAAACAATTTAACACAATACGATTATATTGCAGGAAACGTGCAGGTGCAGTGCAGGTTTATTAACAGAATAGCGAGTCATTTACTACAGCGTTGCTGCAACGCCGCTGCTGTCAGATCGCTTAACAGAATAACGAAACGTCAAAATGTACACATTTTGACATGCCGCACAGCAGTGCAGTTACTGTTATTTAGCAGAATTGGCCTGCACAACTGTTTCAGGTAATTTATTATAGGATTGAATTCAATTTACAACAAAAGATCTACTCGTCTTAGGAAGCCGATGTACTGGCATACGGAATATATTCCTGCTTCGAATTTTCACTACATTTTGAAAACGACTTTATACTTTTACGAGCATACATTGTGTTCTCATAAATGTACTAAAAAGTAACCGTGAGGATATTTATTTCTTTGAATAGTTCTCTAAGTGATTCCCTGGAGCCCATGTTATAAATGTAGCGGATGGCTCTTTTCTGTAATATAAAAATAGTTATAATATCAGCCGCTCTTCCCCACAACAGTATACCGAACTGAAACTGACTAAACGAGCAGTAGCCGCATCTGTCAATTGTCTAATTCTCCTAACGGCGTATGCGGCAAAGCTGAGCTTACTGGTCAGTTTTTATATGTGGGGGCCCCACTGCAATTTGGAGTCGAGAGATTGTAATTCCAAGAAATACAGTATCATTAATAAATTCTAGTATATTATTGATAATGAAAACTTCTGTATTGGCAGAAGGCACATTTGGTAGACAAAATTTTATACATTTGGTTTTGGTTGAATTTAATAAAAGATTATTACATG
Organism: Pyralis farinalis; assembly: GCA_947507595.1. Classification (NCBI taxonomy): domain Eukaryota; kingdom Metazoa; phylum Arthropoda; class Insecta; order Lepidoptera; family Pyralidae; genus Pyralis; species Pyralis farinalis. Next base: position 1,451,970 of record OX382275.1, read on the forward strand.
TGAACCAATTTAGAATGGCAGCTTGAACACTATTTACATTGTCAATATTTTCGCACCGGCGAGTAACATTAAAAATTAAAGAAGTATCATCAGCAAACAGTAGTATATCCGCCATTTTCTGCACCATGTAGGGCAGATCATTCACATATACTAAAAATAAAAAGGGGCCCAATATAGAGCCCTGGGGCACCCCAATATTAACATTGCTGCTTACTTAAATAAGTTGCAATCAAATTATAGGCTTTACCTTTAACTCCATAAGGGCACAGCTTGAGTAATAATGTCCGATGGTCGACACAATCAAAAGCTTTGGAGAGATCACAGAAGTCCCCAATGGCGTCCTGGGATCTCTCCCATGCGCTAAGAACATGCTTGACCAATGCTACTCCTGCATCTGTAGTGGACTTACCTGCTGTAAATCCGTATTGTGAATTATAAAAAATTTAATTGGTCTTAAAATAAAGTTGCAATTGGTCAAACATTAACTTTTCAAATACTTTGCTCAATACTGGCAAAATAGATATGGGTCTATAATTTCCCAGTTCACTTTTTTCACCAGACTTGAATAATGGAATCAATTTACTAAATTTCATCAAGTCTGGGAATATACCCATATCTATACATTGATTAAAAATAAGTGCCAAGGGTGGAGCTATTGACTCAATAATATAATAAAAATCTTTTATAGACAATTCCCCAATGATCCTCCGAGTTTTTAATGTTTAATTGTTTAAAAGTTTTAATAATGTCGCTTGACTGAATATGTGTAAATTAAAACAGTTCCACACTTTGTTGTACATTCTCCTTTAATAACTCATCCGCAGCATGTGGAGATGAGTTAAGGGAGTCAGTGGTACAGTAAGGGATATTAAAGAAGTAGTCATCAAATAGATTTGCTACTTGTTTTGCAACTGTTACAGTTTGATTATTATGTTTAATAGAATACTCATTATCCCGTGGTTTATCTTTACCTGTTTACCTGTTTAGTGAAATTATGACATAGGGTGGGCTTTACTAACGGGGCGCACGATTTCGGGGTTGGTCAGGGTTAGTCTCCCCTTTCAAACGACCCTACTTGGAGCTCCAGGAAATATATACTTTTTTTTAAATTATTATTTTAGTGCACGTGAAATGGATCGAATTTTGTTCAATAAAAATATAGTTTGTTGTAAAATTGTAATTTGTTACCTTGAAACGGAACGTATTATAATGACACAAAACGTTTGGGCATTTATCATTTCTCAAATCTTTCAAACAAATAAAACAATTGTAATAAGTATAGCAACAGAAATCTCAGTTGGTTAGGTTAGGTTAGAGTATGACAAGCAAGGCACGAGCCGAGCGAGCGAAGCGAGCGTGCCGCGGCCGGTGAAGTGCCAGAAGCGAATCGCTGCCATTTTGAAAAGTGTCATTATAAAAAGTAGACCAAACATACAGTTGGCAAGTGTGAGGTTGGGAAATAAAACGATACGATACTTCAAAGAAAGAGGAGGAGGAGGGACATAATCCTCCCCTCTAAATATTGATATCAGATGGAAGTGATTGCTCGAATTTGAAAGATTGTAGGTGACATAACCTCAAAAAATTAAAAAGTTAATAACTTTAAAACTATACGTTTCCGTGTTATAGTAAACCCCCCCCCCCCCCACCTTAAAACACACTTTCTCTTAAAAATTATAATATTTAAGAAAAAGATTGTTTGGTAGAAAAATAAACGATTTGAATAATATTCTAATTGTTTTATAATAGAATAAATTTAAAGTCAACTTCCTTATTTTTTAAACATAGCTTTTAATAAATCCAAAATCACTGCTAAAAAACCGTTGAACCAGTTTTAATATACCACCAGGTTAGTGACATTTCCCTATTGGGTTGTTAGCTACTCGACTCATATAAAAAAAATGGATTTATTATTTATTGTTACTTGAATATAGCAATATACTAATCCTGGAACGTATCGACGACAAATGTCGTGATACATGAAATACGGGGCTCCAGTTGCGAGACGATTTGTTAGTTAGGCTTGAGTTTTATACTTTGTCTGTTCTAGGCGGGGCCGTGCGCGGGCGCACTCTGATCTCTGCTTCGCCTAGAAGCCTACTGTACTTATATTTCGACATAGCGTAAACCGAACTTCGGTTTTAAAATTCCAGCAATTTCTTTGCTCCAATTTGTTTCACTGAATACAATCTGACGAAAAGTAACGATACTTTATTTAAAAAATGCTACGACACCTGCTTAATTACGTATTGAGACACTGAAGTGATACGCGTATAATATGTAATTAGACTCTGGCAGGCACACACACAACCGTTACGTAATAATAATAATACTAATGTAGTGTCGTTGGTACATAAAAATAAAAAAAACAAATGAATAAGACACACTCAAAGAAAAAAAAGTGTCGAAGTAACCGCGAGGGCCCATTGGCAATTAAATAACTGCTATCTTTCAACTTGTCGTTCAATACACCTTATTAATACATAAAGAAAGAATATAATAAATGTCACTTAAACTTTTGCTGTTAATGATTCCGAAGGAGTGTTGACAGTTCGAGTTAATACTACAGATGGTAGTTTAATCTGCACTCCTGTTTGCGCGTCTGTATTGTGTTAATTTATATGATTTCTTAACATTATTTATTTTCTCATAGTAAAGTAGAGGATGGAGTAAATAAAAGGACACAAATACAAAATCACATCAATTGTATTTCACCAACATGTACATTAACGTCTTAAACGAAGCATTCCACTTGTTGCTTACAGTAGAAGAGACGACTCACAAAATTATATATGTATTTATCGTGTCGAGTCACTATCGACATCTACAAACAAGCCTATGGGTAGAGGCGGACTATGACAGTGGGTATGTTATTTGTACGCCAGAAAAAATATAGTACAATTTCAGTATCGGATTGTGCATTTGTGGACCTAGTAAAGAACCCTGAGGTATACCAGAAAAGTTACGTTGCCGATGTCCTTTTTCCAGCGTAGCTACTTTTTAAAGACTGGTGGAGAAATTGGAACACTTCATTATACGTCAAATTGTATATGGGTACAATGCGTACAATTAACACGCCCACAGTAGGAAAGTAAAATGCACACTTTGTGCTTACAACGTAACGTTTGCCACGAGTGGCCAGCACTGACCAACAGCGAGGGCCCGCGGTTGACCGAGAGTCTGCTGATGGTGATAAATACTAACGTTCAATTTCGAATCTATCAGAAACGTCACAGTGGGTCTATAAATCCAAAAACGGGAAACCCTGCGTCAAAGTATTATTACAACGCGCCTTAGTAAAACCGATAAAAAACACGTCAAAAATATTCAGTAGGTACCTAACTCCTTAGTAAAGTATAGTAGTAATTCTGATGATTAAAGATAATCAACATCCTGTTGATATTTGATAATAATGTTCACTATATAATATAAAATCAGTACGATCATCCAAAACAGACAATGCAAGCGAGCTATAACAATTAGGTATGATCTAAATACTGATAATACTTGAACACTGAATCATACTATGGTCTCATAAAGACTGATTCCATGTATATAAACTGAACAAGCAAGAATAATAAAATGAATGTTTTGCATGTAGTCAACAACGACCTAACGCCGGTACACTTACTAATACTGGGTGAAGAACTCTTACAAAGTTCGCTGTTCCACGATACCTAAGTATTTATTTACAAATAGACAAAGTATGTACAAGGTACGTATATGTACACATAAATACTTCTAAAATAAATAATGGACATGTCAATTTAATTGAATGTACTATTATGCACTGTTTAAAGACGTAAAAGTCTCGACCTACACACAGCTATTAAACAAATATCATATTAGTAACAATAGTTATGCAAAGTAAACAAGACGCACGACGTGGTCCGCTGCGCGCGGACAGACAAGCGGACACGATTGTTAACCACTCTGACGGCGAGTCACACAAAAATTGCGCAAACGTAAAGACGAAGCGGTAAAATGCAAACGGTAGATCGCAGCCTCCTGATAGCGTTCGAAATTGACGTGCACTACGAACTGTTAACATTATGACATATATAATGATAATTATTTCACTTTATACAAATATAGCAGCGAGTTTTAAGAGTTCCTATAACGGCCGCGTGTTCGCGGTGACAATTTGACATTTCACAAAATGACTAGGTACGCCCCGACGTATGCTGGGCTGACGTATCTCGCTAATACTGCGGCCCTCCCGGCGCCGGCGCGGCCGCATCTCGAGACAGCCTCACACGTTCACTTGCCCTTACAAAATAATCAACTCAAATATACACTCCGAAGAGCTCAAATATAATTTTGAATGATCTCCAATTGAAAAAATAACGTCAACATTTTCATAAATAAAGCAAATCGATAAAGATGCCGAACGATGTCGAATGCAAGACAGTAACGGAACTCGAACCACTCTCAATAAATTGCTCCATAGTAAATTAACACTATTTCGCATGCACTGTAATAAATACAAATATACATAGAGCTAAGGTCCGCACGAGTGTGCAGGGAGCATACGCTCCCGATATCAGAACTATGTTTTTACAATCAATACTTTCGTCTACAATAATAACATGTCATGATCGTATATCGTATAATACTCGTATAGTATATATGAATCACATAAATAAATGCCAAGTTCACTATGGTTCGGGACCTAAAGGTAACTAAGAAAATGGCATCCGAAGAAACCCCGCCGCAGCGGCGCACCATCCTCGACAAGAAACTATAAACTCCCGAAATGATTCAGATCAACAAATCGTTCTCGTAAACGATGCGGTCCAACATCTAGACAAAATTAGTCGAAAAATCTCCAAAGGAGGATCATGTGCTCTATTTAGAACGTCGCATGGGCTCGGCCACAGATTTCAAAAATCACGAACGCTTCGAAACTCTCGCTAAAAAATAGCTCCTACAAAAATCACAAATCAGATCCAACACTCTGAATAGAGCGCATATCCTCGCAATCCGTCATCGCGACAAAAGCTCCCGAATCGTCCGCAGAGATTGGCGAGCGAACTAAACTTAAAATCGACTATTTACAAAGATATACAAGTAATCGGTATGTGCGGGCGAGGCTGCGCCCCCGCCCCGCCGCGGAGCCGCTGCCCGAGGGCCGGCGGCCGCGTGCCGCGGCTGCGGTACTCCTCCCGCGCTCGCCGGGGCTCACAGCGAGAGGGACAAGAGGTAGAGTCGGGTCGGGCCCGCGCTGCCCTAGGTCTCCCGTTCCTTCTTCGGCTTGAACTCCTCGCCGAGGATCGTCGCGATCTCACCCTGCATGAACGCCCACGGCACCGTCGAGTTCGCTAGCGGGCACTTCTCCCCGCTCGGACAGTATACCTGCAGGAAAGAGAACGATCATTGCTGAGCGTAGACATTTGGTGTTCAACATCGACAAAGTTAGAACAAAGCGGAGGTCTAGAAGCGAAAAAACATCAAATGATAAGGAACTAACCTCTGATCCTTGCTGTCGCTTGATGGAGTCCCTCGAGCAGGGGAAGCAGAACTTGTGATGCGGTTGACTGGGACACTGCACGAAGTGTGTGTCCTCGAGCCGCTCCTGGCAGAGCGTGCACTTGAGCAGCGGCGCGGGCGCCGGTGCCGCCGCCTCCGCGCCCTCGCCCGTCTCCGTCGACGACACCGACGTCGTCGACGACACGTGCCGGGAGCCCGACGACCGCCGCCCGCCGTTCGACCCTGCCGAACCAGAGTACAATTGTAAGCTACCGTCTGCTATGACTTTACGTTTGATTCGCGGGGGACATAGTAGACTCAGCGGCGATTATTGACTAGTTTATGTGGGCAGACTGTAGCTAGACGGTATGGGCGCAAGCGGTCGTCGGGCGCCACGCCGTGGTTACGGTCGGCGCAGCGATCGGACGCCCGCCTGGGTTATTCCGTCGTATGAAAGCCAATAATTACCCATTAAACGGTATGCAAATTGCAACATTTACATTTAAAAATCGTAAACTTCTGTATCTCATTTTTCTAAATGAACAATATTGAATTCTCGTATTCTAGTATCGTATCGAGGTCGTGATCTAGCCTCTTTTACCTGAAGAGTTTGGCGAGTGCTGACTGGAGCGGCTAGCTGAACGCGGCGGCGGCGGTTGCGGTGGTGACCCGCCGGCTGAGCGTGGAGAGCCCGGTGGTAGCGTGTCGGCTACCGACATGAGGGCAGCCATGGGCGAAGGGCCTGCGCCGGCAGCCGAAACAGGCGGCGAGCCAGCAGCGCGCCCCAGCGGCGACCCGGCGGACCCATTCGTTAGTGGCGTGCTGTTGCCGTATCCTGCAAATGCTTTTCATATCAGTAAAACAGTATAATTGTTAATATCTGAAAGAATGTGACCATAGATAATTAGATTATAAAAATGAAACATGTGTGTCTTAAAATAATCGTCAGTGAATAGATTGCAACATGTGGCGTTATAGTATTCCTAAAGTTGAAGAGTCCTGCGATGTTGAGTTAAATAGAAATATTTGTGTGGGGTTATCAGTAAACCATACAGTTTTAGTTGTAGTGATAATATAAACCTGAGTTAATTAACTAACCGATGAAGAACTACTTCCAGCGAGCAACGAAACTATATCTACGATGCAACAAAGACGAACGGCATCGCTTCAACTCGTCCGAATAACCTCACATTCAATGTTAGATGACACATCGTTTGCGGTGGACCGTCGAATAGTAAACACGCATTTGCACACGCATATAATGTCTTATAAATAGCACGCGTTACGTAGCGTAGTGAGCGTTCATTTGTCACTCGGGGCTCGGTCACAACTCGGCTCTCGCCATTCGGGTTGATTCGTGCAATAGGCGGTGGCTGCGTAGGTATAGTATAATGAACTGGTAATCTCGTGGCATACTCAGGCGGCCAATGGCAGCGCGGAGCGGCGGCAACGTTGCCAAACGACTCCCGATCTAGGTCCCGTGAGCGTTGATAATTGACCAGAACTAACTTGTTCCTAACGATTTCTGAGTTCTGGACGGTCCGACATATATTTAATATACGGAAGATAGAAACAAATCGTGACTGTAACATACTGTTATTCATTAAACACCGAATCCTTTCCAATAACTAACCAGCTTGTGTACAAAACATCATCAGAGAAAGTATTCGGTGTTATAGTAAATAACTGTTTCCGTCGGCATGGTGTCTCTCCTGCCGCACGCAGTACGTACGCTGCATGCTCCTGTTGTTTACGCGACCCGTTTGCATTTCAGTGAATTGTCAGTTGTCACGAATTAAATTGGACGTAAACATTGTTGATTAGGGCGCACGGTAGGGCGGCCAGAGCCCGGCCCATATGGCGGTGGTGACGTCACGCGCGGTGACCTTTTTGGCCGCAGCCCGTGGCGCGCCGCGCTCCCTACACACACGCCAGCGGAATGTGGTCGAGCGGCTCTGCCAAGCGTGGGTTGGCGCTATATTTTTTCACTCAACGGCCTACCTACATACGTACGCGAGCGAAAATGTCGTCACGCGACGTTGCCACACCGCTGTGTCGTGCTCGTGCATGCATTCACAGCGCGCGCTGCGGCGTTTACATTGCGTGGGTGTTCGTACGTAGCGAGCTTGTGTGCGAGAGGCCGCAGGCTCGCTTTCGAGAACGCTCAACCAGTCCGACCGGTTTCGTATTTATGGACTGAGTTAATGCACCTACCTATGAATCCCGTGGCGGACGCTTGCGCAAAACAACCACAATCATCCGTCTGAGCACGTTCACGCTCGCAACCCATAGCTCAGTTGTAAACCCCGTGCGTGACTGCCCGACTACCGGGCCGTCTCCACCAAATTAAAAGGCTGATGTTGATCAACAACGTAATCCATTTGTTGTGGCATCATCTGCCTATTCTTTTGACTCGATACGAAAACTATGAGTACATTGAATTGATCTAAGGATTAAGTAATTACAAAAAATATGATATCAATCGAATAATTCCCTGGGTGCGAATGTTTTTTCGGTCGTTAATTTAATCCGATCGTCTTGACTCGGATCGTACGTTCATGTCTAGTTACTTAGACACCTGTATCGTTCGATTTGACAATAATCCGATAATAAGATGAATAGTGTTTTCTTCTTGCGATGACTGAATTAAGTCTACGTTCAGAGTTCTTTCAAATGAAAAGCTACGTTCTTCTCGATAGTTGGTATAGTCTTCTCTATCCCAGCTCTCTACATTACTTGTTCAACGCCTTCAACAGCTAAATTTGCTTTGATTGACTTATCTAAATGTTAAGTCTACACCTCTACCGTGATGCCAATCTTCTCTCCATATTTTTTCCTCAATACATTTTCAAAAATTTGATGTATAACTAGACAGGCCCATCGCTCATACCCACCACTGTATCTCCTGGTAGTGATGAAATTTGATATGTAATATTAACTTCATTCTTTTATACCGTCATTACTTTAATATATATCAATGAGTAGATCCCAGAAATGGCTTCTTCACCAAAAGCCGGAATCTCGCATCGGGAGTAATTTTGGTATACGGGCTTACAAACATGTATTTGTTTGAGTCTGGGCGTGGCTATCAATATCATTGTTGTGTTTGACGTATCTGGTAAAAAAAGTAAATTCAATTTTGGGGTCACCATGCTGCATGAATAATGTCTGATTGTATTATTGATTGAACCAGTTTAAATACATTTTGAAATTGTCATTCGAAGAAACTATTCGTGATATTTTTTTAAATATATTCTAAAAGAAATTGAAAACTAATCTTCAAAATGGTGGATGTTCTCAATTCAAATATATGTGTTTTTAGTTGGTGTACGTTATGCGATATCTTCGCCGGTTTTGGAAATTATTACTTTATTGGAAACGACTTAGCGTCCAATGTAAATTTGGGTCATTTTGATTGCAACTTCGTTACTATAAACACGTTACTATTTTATAATATAACAAAAGAAAAGATTTTTGTTATGAGAACAGAGCGACACGAATGTTTTCACAAAGTTCCTGAAGTCGTCATAAAAACGACAAGATCGTCCGCAACAATTTAGGTATTAGGAATATCCACAGTAGTAGTAAAACGAGTTGTGATGTTACGAAACCATTACATTTCTATTGAAAGAAAGTTTACAATGGTGGCACAGATAATACAGTGCACGTCAATGGCATCCAACGGTCGACAATAATTGTTTGCATTAACAGCACAGACCATTCCGTGCACAGGCTGTTTAAAAATATAATAAATAACTTCTATATAGATAGTGTGTGTCACATATTAACGATTTCCGATGTTTTTGGTAACGACTATGAGCAAACAATTCTGTTGCATTGTTGAACAAAAGTATGTAGATAAAGTGCATTTTACAGAAAGGTCTGTTTTCCCTCGTTCGTTTCAGTGATTAAAATGAATATTGTAAATGATCGAATTTAAAGCCTAATATCGGTATGACGATTTATATAAAACTAAACGCCACAGTGCAATCTAGGGAGCGAATAAATGAGTTCTGTTTAGAAGATTTAACAACCAACGATTAAAAAAGATAAAAATAATGCCTTACCGTTAGATTTGAATGAACTAGCGTCGAAAGATGGTGTACGAAGAGGATGCTTTTCCTGCTTGAACACCCGGTCGGGGCCGAAGGGGGCCGCCAGCGACACCGCGGGCAAGGAATCCCCGCGAGTCAGAGGTGGCCTAGAGTGTTCATCGAGGAGCCTTTTCGTAGGCTCGTGGTGACTTTGGTGATCATCGTCATCGAGCGGTCGCTTCAACGTCAAACCTGGAACCAGACGAGCCCCACCGTGTGCTGGCAGGTGATGTGTTGGTAAATGAGTTAACCGACGACTCTCGTGTTCTTCGCGGCGACCCCCATATTCTGCTAACAGGCCAGCGTTTGCAGTTGGTCGTGCATGATGCAAAGTAAATCCAGTTGTTGGCGCATGATGAGCCGGCGGAGCAGGTTGGCCTCGAGGAGTATTTTCTGCTCCATTTTGATGTGCTTCTAGAGGAGCACGATGTGTCGCCTTTGTGTGAGTCGGGCCCCTTCCTTCTTGGAAGCCGTGAGCCCGTTTTAATTGTCTGGCAGTGTCGAGAACTACCTCGATGCGATCCGCACCTTCGTAATTCACACAGCCACGACACACCGCTTCCGAAAACTCGTGCAACATCGCCCACGGCATGCGGGGCAAGTCGCACAAGTAGCAATGTTGTCGCTTCTGCATCACCGACATCTCGCCGCCGGACGTAGTTCGGAGTGCGAGAGATCGGCCGTCTTCGGTTCTCTTAAAAATTGTCACAGATTTTTCCAACTCGTAAAGAAAAACACTATCACCATGGTATACACACAGGAGCACTAAACAAGATCACATTCGGTTCCGAGAACGCTGAGCGGAGGGATGTAGAACGCGTAAGGCACTCGCACCGGCAGCGGTCGAGGATAGACTGAGCTCGCGTCGACAATGTCGGCAGTGGTGGCGGGGGCGAAGTCGGCGGCGGCCATTATCGAGCGGTGACGTCAGCGCGCGCAGCACGACGACGCGACGAGCCGTTAGCCGCGACGCGCGGATGCGCCGCCGCCACGCCGCCGCCCCGCTCGGCCCGCGCCCTGGCCCTGCGCCGACAACACGCTCGCTGCGATAACGAACACGACACATGCACCGGTTGCACAGGCACAGAGCGCGGTGCTCGCCCCGGGCCCTGCTGCTCCTGAGCTGTGCAAAATTATCGCCAACTCGACGTTCATCGATGACACGGCATATTCTTGCGTATTAAATGAAATTCGAAAGTTGCTTACGCGGATATTATTAGGCGAACTTGCTTCACTTGGAAGCTTTAATTGGCTATTTCGTCTTAAAACGACACGGTCTCTAAGAGATATTTATGTCTCTGAAAATCTTAATACATTAAATTGCCGAGAAATCACTGGAGACATTTGCGAGAACTTGAAATGATTTCAGACATCGCTCGTTTTACCATTAAATCACAGGGAACAAGATATATTTTTTTTGGACCTTTCCTACTAGCTAACACACTTCACAAAATAAACTTGCAGTGTGAACAGGTGTTATATAAAATTATAATAACAGTGTCTCGTCTCATACATTAGGTCTTGCATAATATTCTGGCGAAACATCGTAATTGACGAAGAGCGTTGTGAAAACTTAGACTAATCATACATCAAGTTAATTACATAACGTAACACTGATAGATAACTCCTTCGTTCCATTGGATGGAGGTGATTAAACAAATGAGTCACGAACAGACGTTATCGGGTCAGGCTCGGGCCCTCGATTCTGCTAAGTCTATATTATTCAACGAAAGTAAACAGATTCAGTTATACAATGACAATTAATATGAACATGTAAAGCCGACGTGTTCCATACGTTTAATTCGAATCTATTCTCGCTCGATTTCCTTTCGGCCGGCTGCATTCTAAATTATTATTACCGAGCAACACAAAACGGATCCGGTTGGAAGACGGGAGCGGGGGGAGCGACCGGTGTGGCGGCCATCTTGAGACGACGTGACGTCACGTGACGAGTCAGCCGAGCGTGCGGTGTGGCAACGGCGCGCGGTCGAGATCGCTGTGCCGCGTTGCCGTTCATTTCTGTTGTGCTTTAATAATAATGAAGGCGGACAGCTCATCGCTTTTTGTATTCGACAGAAGATCGGGGAAAAAACAGTTATGCGGCCAGGTAAACGTGAGTGACGAACCAGCGGCTTGTCAGATACACTGCCTAGGCAGATATAAAGATACGCGGGCAACCTGATCGCATAATAAGGTAATTTAGACAAAAACGCTGTTAATATTTTGAGTCATTCCAAAAGTATGTTTATAGAGAGCAAGCATCATCGTTTGCGGTCGCGATATTATTGTTTGTTGTTATTTTGAAAGAGATTCATGACGTGACCATCTCGTCGAGTGACTACACGGAATTTCTGTGCACTTATCCGGTGGCGTGAGCGCGCTGGATTTGATGCACCCACCCCATGTCTTCAGCTATCATTAAAAACGAGGTAACGTTGTTGTTTGGATTACGGGATAATCTCTGGAACTGCTGATGCGATTTAGAAAATTCTTTCACCAATAGATGTCTGTTACTTTTTCATAGGGCTCATATTCAAAATTTGAAATGCCGAATTCTAAATGAGCAGAGTCGCGGCAGCAGCTGCACGGTAAAATTATACTTGTCGCTTTTGTTAATAATTTAGATGTTCCTTGTCATTGTCTAGTTCAGTTTGCAACTTTCGTGTTACTACAAAGTCAAGACGAGTCTATCGTGTGAGCTTCGTTTCAGATATAGCTTTATTTCACTCTAAAATCACGGTATTAATGTCATTTGATAGTATCTTACATGTAGAGATCCATCCAGTGAACGAAAAAAACATTAGTATAGGTATTGGGACTATGCGACACATGTTAGAAACTAATAGGAGCTGAAATCTGGATGGACTAGAAATTATTACATAAAAGTGACGTGTATAAAATGACGCGTGACATAAAAGTCATAACCACCAATTCTGTTTATGTCCGGCAGGCGGTGGCTCGCTACTCACTGAATGGATGACTTTTTGTGAAGTTACTTGTGTCGTTATGTACTTTAAAGCTTCCACTCCTGGAGCAAATAGCTCTAATGACTCCTTTATGAACGACCAATGGCAAGACAAAACAGAGTGCGGGCCTTCTTGGATTTCTAATCTTGGTGCAGACGAAGACCCTCTTCGACTCTCTCGAACACTCAGTAATTGTACGACTATTGAGTAGCTGCTTAGCTATTTATGAAGTCATTAAGAAACCATTCCATTCTTTATATTCATATGATCCCGACAACTTATTACACGCGAAGATCATCATAAAAGATTAGTAAAATTAGAAGAGTAACGCAGCAGGCAATCCAGGCCCTTCATTGTATAATGAACTGAGCTTCAAAAACAAACAGCAAGTTTTTCTCTTCTTTATTTGAATTTTCGGCGTCGAACTTTGCAATCAAGTAATCTAATTTGCCTTTACCTCATCACGGCACGTCTGAAGTGTAACTCGATTCAAATAATTTGGAACCTTTGTTCGAAATTATTTGAATTAACTCGTGAATTTAAATAACGGCCAGTTTTGATTTGAACCAGGTTTGAACCCATTTGTCATGGCGCGTGTTGTGCGTGTGTATTGTGTGCAACATTCTAAAATTAGAATCAATTCTAACGATAAAGTAATGATATTGTAAATCAAAAATGGGTGCCTTCGGAAATCCAAATCCGTGAGTTATTGTCCTGTGCGCCTACTCATACGTGTGTTGTTTAGTTATTATTATATTATGGTCCATAGCGCAGGTCGTAATTCTAAACCGACTATGGTAATATACTTACTTAATATTTGTTTAATTGATTAGAAATAATATTGTTTTTCAGAACGATTCCTCAGATAGTTTGATAATTACCTATGAGCAATCATATGACAACTACTAAGTTGTTAATTTCACCGAAGGGTTTTTCTCAGGGTCTCTAATTTCAACGAAGGATCAGAAGATCATGAAAGGTTGAAGGAAAGGAAAGTCATGGTTTCTAATTTATTTATTTGTGTATTCCTGCTACGTTACTATATTTCCGGGGTATCCTATATTCGTTGACCTTATTCTCTGCAGACAAATATTGAGATACAGAATAAACAGCCTAGTTAGTATGGTAAATTAAAAAAAGAGAAAAACTAAAAAAAAAAAAAAATAAGTTATAATATTGAAAATGTAAGACGTGTCTAAGTGCCCGTGAGGGTCTAAAGGCAAATAAAGAATTTTTATCTTTTTATCTTATCTTTTATCTAGTTAATAGCATGCCACCCTGTTTGAGCATGCAACCAATTTTGACTTCATACCAGGGTGACACGCTACGCTACAATCTATCCGCACACATGCTGAACAATCCTTGTAGGTGGATGGCACAGCACGGAACAACTCCTCAATCCTTCAACCCCATATCTCGGCAATATGTCCCACAGTTTCTTTCGCACAACCCTATCAAATACTTTCTCAAGATCCAGAAAACCGCAGAAAACCTTTAGGTCTATGGCCAGATGCTTCTCCACGATATTGCGGAGCAAGGAAACTTGATCCGTACATCCGGGGTTCCATTACGGAATCCTTCCTGTGCTTTTCACAGCATTCATCGGATATCACCCTCATTCTCCTTTATTTACCTTGTCATTGATTACTTGGAAAATTTCTTGGTAGTAACAGCTTAAACATAAAGGCTCAGCTCGTTCTACAGAACGTAGGGCCGATCTCAACGCTGAATTATGAAAGCGAGTGCTGGGTATAGCAGATACAACTTGAAATTCATGTATATGAAATTAGAATAAAAGCGGTCGAGACGCAAGTGCTGCGCAAAATCTTTAACATAATGCTTACAAGTGTTCACAACGATAATGTAGGTGAGTTGGTCTAGAAGAGAGTTATTTCGTTTTTGTAATCCACTGGATTAGCGGGACGCGCTGCCTTATCCTAAGGATTTGACGAAGATAGTGATTTTGACACGGAGCGACTGCCATCAGACTTCCACAACCCTGAGGGAAAACCAGATCATTCTTTGGTAAGATCACACGTCTTTCGAAATATAATTTCTTGGACGTGCGTGTTTCCTCACGATGTTTTCCTTCACCGCCGAGCAAGTGATAATTAGACGTGTGTAATTGTTAAGAAAAGAAGATAAGGGAGAAGAATGACGAAACAGATATACAATGTGAAATATACAAACTAATGTATATAATATAAACCAATGATTGGGTAGCAGCAAGTACTGATGCACAATCAGCGCGTGAAGACAGTTTCTAGTCCTGGGTTGCAGCGCGCGTTCGCATCTGCATAATATCTGCCTTTTGTATTCAGCACAAGGTTTTATTCGCCTATTTGCATTTTAATCGCTTGGGGATGGAGAAAGTTATTTCACGATGGTCATATATAGGGATATGCATGTTAGGATTGTCTATTTCCATCTGTGCTATTGATTCTCTAGGTTAAATTATATGTGATATCTATGCCTCATGAGTAAACTGGCTTATTATAAAGTTGATGAAAATATCAGGCAGAGATATCGGGAAATGACTCAGCACTCGCAATGATATATCTTTAATGTTATCACTTGACATCATGTTGTTGTACGTACATTTTATAATATACTCCCGTTCCATTCTCCTATTTATCTTTTTTATTTTTTTAATCAACTAGCATTCCGGGAATGACCAATGGCGAAGAAGAAATGCCGAAAGAAACATGCCAATATAGCTCGCTTTTAAAATGGTCAAGTAGATATTACAATAAAGTGTGCACGAATTAATGATGACGAAGATGTGTGCATGAACGTGTCCGTCTTGGTCTGGATGTTTTCAAGAGAGGTAGGGCCCAAGACAGCAGCTCTACTGGGGAGGTACCTCCACCTCACAGAAAAATAACTTGTGTTCCAGCGAGTAAGTGAGGTTACCAGTGAGTTACAAAGGAGTTGCTATGTTAGTAGCAGGGTGGCAATGCACGAGTGATATTTCATTTATTACAAGCGTAGCGAAATGTATAAGCTACAGTGACCGCTTTAAATCAGGTGAGATTGCATGCTTCCCGAAGTCGTACAAAAAAAAGAACCAGCGAGCGTGCCTGAAAAGAGCTATGAATGTTAAAGAAGAGCGTGCGTAAGGACAAAGTCATGTGGCGCTCGGTTTTCTCTGTCATAAGGGACTTGGCTTAAAGATATAAATAGATAATAGTCAAATTTACACGCAATTTAATCTAAACTACTTTGCACGCTTCCGCTACTGATTAGTTCATTCGAACTAACGCCGGCCGGCACTCTCACACTACCGCTAGTAGTTGCATGGCGTCGCTGCCATGGCTGCTCCGGTCGTCTCTGCTTCGGCTGCAGCGGCCCTCTCTAATAGTTTATGATGCGCTGTAGATTTTAGTCATTAGAATAATAGGTCACCATGTCTTCTAACAACTAACATCTACAGCGTCCGGGGATACCTCGTGGATAGGCGAAACACGCGACATAGAGACAACCGGAGCAGCCAGGACAACAACGGTGGCGATTATGTTTCAGATGGCGGACATTCGCAAAGGCGACCGGAGTAGCCATGGCAGCGGTGGCGTGCATCTATTAACAGTAGTGACTGGGTGCCGGCCGACACTAGTTCGCATAAACTAATCGGTAGGTGAAGTACACAAAGTAGTTTAGATCAAATTCCCAATTGGCAGAACTCTTCCCCAATTATTGGCTAAATGGGTTATATTTTAGGAACTCCGTTTACTTTTAAACAGTGTTCGCATAAGTTTGAAATATTTGTCCGTGTCTGTAGCCACGTCGCTTGTAATGCTGCACAAAGTTCAGTGACGCGCGGGCAATGCAGTTAGCGATGCGTTAGGCAATTACAGTTGCGTTATCAGAGCCCACACACGTGCAGGCGACAGCGTATGTCCACTTGTATGATGCATTTCATTGTTAGTTGAGTCTCACTCGTAAAAACCGTAAGGGTGATTGTGACAAATGTGTTGTTTGTCTCATTTACAACATGATCTTGTTTGATAATTATCCTAATTACCAATAAACGCCACTTTAAAATAGTTAACGCTAGTGATATACTTGCAAAATTAATACATACGACATACATATATACCATTACGCCTATCCCTCCGTTGGGGTAGGCCGAGACTATGGACCGCTTGGGGCACCGATCAAAATATATTCGCTTCTTATACATATATGAACTTATTCATACATGATGGCCGATTTCCGGTGCTCTTGATTTGGCCGTTTTTCAGCACAGCTATGTAGATGATGTGTGTGCACTTCGAGCGGTCCCTGCCGACATATCCACCCACTCCTGCTCATTACAAGTCTTTCGAATTCTTCAGTCACCCATTCTTTCCAAATTTCCTAAACCATCTCAGCACACTCAGGGGGTCGGTACCAGAAGCGTGCACGTCGCGGCCCTGCCAGTCCAACACTGGACTGCAATTCTGGACCTAAATACAAACCGCACAGACGCGCGAATTAGGGCGTCCCCCGTAGGCGACGCGCACCGATCCGCCCTCGTCGGTGCGGGTTTAAGTGCATGCGGCGGTGGGGGCCGCCACCCACCACGCAACGCCCAACCTGGCGGGTCGAGGAGAGCTGAGTGTCGTATAGGCACATGGAATGTGAGAGGTGGATTACAAGATAAGATGAATGAGTTGATAGATATAATGAATGAGAGATGCCTAGATGTTTTGTGTGTGTCAGAGACCAAGCGAAAGGGAAGCGACGCCGAAGATCTGCCCGGTGGCATGATGGCCTTGTGGTCCGGGGTGAACCAGGATGATCATGCCAGCGCTGGCGTAGGCGTTGTGCTTTCATCTCGCTTGGCCGCTGGTGTGAAAGATTACGATTTAGTAGGGCCAAGACTTCTCTGGGTTAAAATAAAACTGGGGATTACGCGAGTCTTTTTGGTTGCAGCATATGCTCCTGTAAGCTCTACTAGTCCCCAGGAGCTCGAGAAGTTTTGGGAGACCGCAAGGGATATTCTGGATTTGGCTGATGCGAATGAACGGATAATTATGTGTGGAGATCTGAATGGATGGGTTGGGACCAAGCGAAGCAGTTATGAGGCTGTGCTTGGTCCATACGGAGATAAGAGAGTGAACGATGCTGGTAAGTTACTTTTAGACGTATGTATGGAACGAAACCTCCTTGTGACAAACACGTTCTTCCATCACAAGGATATTCACACATACACATGGAGACGGAATGAACAGAAAAGTGTGATTGATCTGATTTTGATAGATGGACGTCTCCGAAAGTCGTTAAAGGATACAAGAGCCTTCAGAGGTCCCACTCTTGAAACGGACCACTATCTGGTGATAAGCCGATTTGTGGGCCTTTTCAAGAAGTGGAGGCACTGGCGAGTGCGTATTCCTTTCGGAGACCATGAAAGAATAAGAAGTGAAAAATTGGAAGATGAAAGTATGAGGAGTACGTATGTACGTCTAGTCAGTGAAAGACTTGCGAACGCGAGTCTTTCCGACTCAGATGTAGACGAATGTTGGAAAGTTCTGAAAGAAAGTATGGTGGACAGTGCGAAAGAAGCATGTGGATGCGCAAAGAGACGTAGAACACTGAAAGGAGATGCCTGGTGGGATGCGGAGGTTCAATCCTCCGTGGATAAAAAGAGGAGAGCGTGGCTGGATTACGTATCATCTTTGCACCAGAGTGATAGTATGAAAGAGAAGAAGAAAGAAATATACCGTCGATGCAAGAATGAAACCAAAGCTTTAGTGAAAGAGAGGCGTGAAAGACTACTTATGAATGAGGAAGAGAGGCTGACGAAGAACTTCGAGGCAAATACCAAACTCTTCTGGAGAGAGGTAAAGAAGTCTCGGAGTGGTTCGTCGGCATCCGGAATGGACAAGATAAAAGGTAAAGCTGGTGGCATTCTTGCTAACACTCAGGAGGTGTTAGAACGGTGGAGCGAATATTTTAGAGAAATGTATGATTATGTCCAGGGCGTTGGCACTGTGAATGAGTCTGTGACTGATTCGGCAGTGCCAACGTACCATGAAGACATTAGCATGGATGAGATTGAATGGTCGATACGAAGTTTGAAAAATGGAAAGTCAGCGGGAATCGATATGGTAACAGCTGAGATGATCAAACTGGGTGGCACCTACGTTAGGGACGCTTTCTGGTTTTTGAGCAAATTATGCTGGAGAACCGGAAGAGTCCCGAGCGATTGGAGACGCGCAGTCATCGTGCCCTTGTATAAAGGCAAGGGCTCACGTATGGACTGCGCCAACTATAGGGCCATCAGTTTGATCAGCCTAGCAGCTAAAGTGTATGGAAAAATCATTGAAAGGAGAATGAGGGTGAAATCCGATGGAATGCTTTGGGAAGCACAGGGGGGATTTCGAAGCGGCAGAGGATGTACGGATCAAGTTTTTTCGCTCCGCAATATCGTGGAAAAGCAGCTGGCTATGGACCAGAAGGTTTTCTGCGGTTTTGTGGACCTTGAAAAAGCATTTGATAGGGTCGTGCGAAAGAATCTCTGGAACATCTTGCCCAGATATGGGATTGACGGTGACCTTCTACGTGCTGTGCAATCCACCTATGAGGATTGCACAGCATGTGTGAGAGTGAACGGCAGCTTATCACCCTGGTTTGTTACCAATATTGGTGTCAGGCAGGGATGCGTGCTGTCGGCTCGGCTATTCATCCTGTATCTGGACAGTTGTCTTCAGAGAATGAGAAATATGAATGTGGGAATGCGAATGGGTGGCTCAGTGGTTAACTGCCTGCTTTATGCAGATGACGCAGTATTAATAGCAGAATCATCATCCGAACTGCAAACACTAGTCACAACAATGAAAGACGATTGTATGAAGAAAGGCTTACAATTGAATGCGAAGAAAACCAAAATAATGGTATTTGAAAGAGAGACAACCAGAACGAACACTAGGATTACGGTTGATGATGTAGTGTTGGAGCAAGTGGAAGAGTTTGTATATCTTGGAAGCGCTTTTAGAAGCGATGGAAGGTACACCGCTGATGTGGAGAGACGAGTGAGTGCAGGGAATAGCGTGAATGGAGCGTTGGGTAAACTGTTTGGCAGCCGAAATCTAAGCCAGAAGGCACAGCTCGCTGTACACAGCGCGGTGTTAATCCCAACGCTAACTTATGGAAGTGAGAGCTGGGTATGGCAGAGAGAGCATGAAAGTAGAATAAATGCGGTCGAGATGCGAGCACTGCGAAAAATTTGTGGCATAACGCTTGCTGACCGCGTTCGAAATGATGACGTACGAAAGAGAGTTGGACTGAAAGAGAGTGTCGGTGTTAAGGTAAGAAAGGGCATGCTCCGTTGGTTCGGACATGTAGAAAGAATGCAATATGAAAGAATGACGAAACAGATATACAATGCGAAAGTGGAAGGATGTAGGAGCCGAGGAAGACCAAGACTAACCTACCATGACCAAATTGGTCGTGTTTTATCAGAAGGTGATGTCAGGAGCCTTAGGAACCGGCGAGCGTGCATGAAAAGAGCTATGAATGTGAAAGAAGCGAGTGAAGTGTGCAAGGACCGCGTCTTATGGCGCTCGGTTCTCTCTGCCTACCCCGCAAGGGACCTGGCGTGAAGATATACATATACATACATCTCAGCACACTCTCTTCAATTTTTATCACTATCTCATTTTATCATTACGACAATATTTTCAAATTTAATATACTCGTATTATATCGTCTTTCATTTCACACCGGTCTCGTATCGCGCTATTTCTATTTATATATGCTATTTCACCCTATGTCAATCATACTAACTCCATATATACTCTTCAAACTTCAAATTTCTACAACATTCATTTTACAATCATGCTTCTTCTGCTATACCTATGGTTCACTTTCATATAATACCATAACCATAGTAAAGTTCATTCAGTAATTAGTCAACAAAACAACAGACCACGTTTGATCAAACACACAATTCCTACAAATTGCATAGAAACAATGTTAAACTTGTAGACAATGGTGCAGTGTTAATGGTTGATGAAATTAACCCTATAGGTTTAGGTAATTGACTTGATTTTACGACGAATGACCTGTATAATACGTAGTTTGATGATTAATAAAGAGAACAATTAATATTTAAGGTTAATATTAATATATCTTTATGTACCACTAAGGCAAGAAGTAGAAAGAACCGCGGTGGTCTCTCGAAGTACCTCAGTACCAGAGTCCATGTCGTAACTTAGGTTGACGGAAAAAATCCTCTCTGGGCGTGTTACTATTGATCAGTATATTAACACTAAAATCTTTACAGAAGTTTCACTCTGCCTACACCCAAGGGATCTGACATGAAGTACAGATAGATGAGAAAGAAACTTCTTCACATAATTATTTTATCTTATCTGGAGAAGATTTCAATGAAGTCATTTTGATTTTCTTATTTTTTTTAGTCTTAGCTTTAGTCTGTCATCAACTACTACTATTCTAGTTTTACATGAGAGTAAATTCAGATGAAACCTAACTGAACAAATTTTGAAACGTTCATCGAAACATTCGCGACGAACGTAGAAACCTCTTCCTTTTTGAAATCGGTTATCAAAATAATTCTATTCAAGGCATATAGAACCATAAAATAATCATGAAACCAACACTCCATAACAAGCTCGTCAGTAAACTGTTAAATGTAATAGTCATTTTGTTAGACAAATAAGACTTATTATGGCAAAGGTGACGTAGGATGAACCCTATTCAATGGAATTGACTTCGATTCGTTGTTTCTGCGCCATCGGAGAAGTACGAGAGCACGGAGAGGGGTCGAGGGTCCCATCACGTACGCGGCAGCTCCGGATCGATGCGGCGGGCCGGTCCGCGCACGCGCCGCGGGCCTGGCACACGTGTCAATGTTTATTTACGTTCTAAGCACGTATTCACAGCACTCGCTGATTGGTGCCGCTCACACCATCGTCCATAAACGTAACTAATTTAATGTAAACATACATGTAGCATCCAGATACCTGTGGATGTAGAAATGAGAACGGACAAAAAGGCGTAAAAGAATAAAATTTACCTCTGACAGAAAGGTTTTTTTATTAATCCAAAGGATTTGCAAAGGAGTGTCTTCGGTGTATATTCATATAAACCAGTGGTTCTTAACCGTTGGGCCGCGGACCACTGGTGGTCCTTGGAAGCACAAGAAGTGGTTCCCTATCCCATACTTAAAATGAGATTAGATCAGGACTTGACTCGGATAAAACTAGTATTAATTAATAGTATTTATCTTGAAAATTTTTGGTGCCTAAAAGCATTTCCTTTCCCAATGATTCGAGAAATTGCTATACGTTACTTAACTTTGTCTTGTTGATAACGTAGCAAACCAGAATTTTTGTCAAATGGTCCTTCATCACTAAAAAATTAAAGACCACTGATATAAACGAAAGCTTGAGTTAATTCCAACATGAACTACGAAGTACAATGTACTTGAGAGACATTTGATTCTAAAAAGAAATAGAAAACTGAAATATACTCGTAATGTCCAATGTCCTTGACATTCATTATTGAATACTCCTAGTAGGATCAACAGAGATAGCTTAGTGGATAAGGAACCGGATTATTAACCGACTGATCCTTGTTCGAATCCTGGTGTGGGCATGTAACCTTAAATTTCGAAAGAAGTGTGACCTAAACTAAGAAAGTTATGGCTTTCCCTCTGGGTTGTGGAGGTCTAAATACAATAACTTCACCAAATCCTTAGTGTTCGGTAGCCGACTCCGTCAATACTAAAGGACAGCGCTCTCAGGACATTCAAAACTTCAAGAGCAGGGCTCTCTATGCACTTATGATTAAGCCGGATCAGACTAGAAAACATTAGTTCAAATGACTGTTAGTGCTATGAATCTTTACTAACTGCTTTGCATAATTGCATATACGAACAAAAAAGAAGAAAATTATTTATTTATTGGCTATAACCATCGAGCAGCTTAAATATAGAAGACTATGTGATAGAGCCGTCAGCTTAGGTGTAAGTGTGCGGGGCATAGATCACAAACGCCCAACATCAACAGGAACGCAGTTGTGGGTCGAGCACGCGCTTCAACAAACCTTTATTGATCCTGTCGTGGGCAAAGACTGACAATAAAGCTTCCATTTGACACCCCACTCAGAAGAAACAATATCTATGACTTCCTGTCTGCTGGTCTGATAGCGGAGGTCCTCAGCCATGGAGACTTCTCAATACAGATGATAAAGTTTGTTCTCGTTATTCTATATGAGCCTATTGGAAAAACAACATGACCTGTTTTCATTTTCAAAGACTATAATCTCATTCATTAATTCACGCAATAGTTTCAGCTGTAGTTTATTAATAATTGTTAATATATTCTGCGGCGAGCATCCAGCGTTAAATTGTGTGAAAGCAGTTCCACAATCTAAAGTCATAATATGGTTTTATTCATTTTAATACATCATATCATACCATAAAATACCGGATTATACTGGCACTTTATCGTCAGTGCCTACTATATAGGCTTAATTGGATATTAATATGGTTGGCAAGTAGTAAATAAATTATCGGATGGCACATTTTAAATGTCTGCAATCTCACGTCCAAATTATCAGTGTTGTTTTTTAAATCAAACGATAACTTGCGTCATTCGAAGCAAATAATAGCGTTTCGAAATCGTTCATTAATGATGATTTGATACTATATTCACCTAATTATTTATTTCTTAATTATAACATATTATTACATATCTACATACATATGTACATATCATTACGCCTGTCTCCCATTGTGGTAGGCAGAGACTATAGAACGCCAGATGCGCCGATCCAAACATATCTCTCTCGCTTTTTCTCTCTCATCAACCTCTTCATACATGCTCTTCGGTTTTGGGTGCTTTTGATTTGGCCCCTTTTCAACAAATCAGCATAGTAACAAGCGATAACATATCGAGCAAAGCTCGGCTTTCTGTCATTCAGGGTGTATTAACGACAACATTGACGTACGGCAGTGAAACATGGGTATAGCGAAAGGAACATGAAAGCAGGGTGAACACCGTAGAAATGAGAGCACTGGTGAGTATGTGTGGAGTGAGAATGATTGCTAGGGTAAGAAATAGCACGATACGAGAACTTTGTAGAATGAAAGATGATGTATTGACAAACATTAAAAAGGGTATGCTGAGATGGTTTGGCCATTTAGAAAGAATGAATAACATACTATTATTTATAGATAATAACAATTCTGAGAATATTTTTTTGGTTTTCAAATTTCACACATCATGATGTTAACTTTCTCGACTAGCAATGCATTAAACACTGTAACAGTGTAACCAACTGTTAGTTTCTGCTGTGCTGTAAAGCGCTTGCTTGCAGTTTTTCACGAAATCTCCAGCATCAGTTATATTTTTTCTTACACATTCAATACGATGACATCGAGTACGATGGAGGATTCGTTATCCTTTGCTGTGGGCGTTCCTCAGGGCGGTGTATTGAGCCCGCGTCTTTTTCCTTATTTATGAATATATTTGTATTAACGTAAAGCTCGAGCGCAAGTTAGTTTGTATGTAGGGGTAATCTATGAAATCACTGATAAGTCTGAAATTCACTAATAGGAAGCTATATTTGTCTTGAAAGTCGTAGGTTATTTCACGCACCCGTTGAGTACCGGAACCACACGTGTGGTTTTCATATTATGGCACATATATGGAATAACGGTAAACCCGGGTTTTGACGGGTTAAGACTGTAAAACTTGCAACACCGAAGTTAACGCAGACGAAGTCGCGAAAGCAGCCACTCCAATTTTAGTACTTTGTTTTTCCAATCATTTATGAATATTCTCTTCATATTTATACTAATCTGCAGCTATTCACTGTCATCAATAACGAGACTCATGATTATCTGAATATGAATGAAGTAAATCCATGGATTGTTTGTAATCAATCTAAAATACAAACTATAGTAGCAGGCAGGCACTGCGCTATCATCAAAATTGACTAAATTAATCTTACGCCTGTATTTTGATAGAACTTCTTCTTTTACTTCTTAATCATTATTTCTTAATACCATCACATCTACTAACTTAGAGAGAAGCTGCTAATCTTTTCCTGCTTTTTTCAATTCCTTTTAATCGATGAGATTACGACATTTTACTATCATTCTCGTCTCAACCTAATGCGAGTCAATAATCTTTCCTCAACATGTCTAACAATTAGGTAAAATCTGCATTACATCATTGTATTATTGTATATTGCGGGCATGTTGCCCGGCTCGGGCCCTCGGGGAGCGACGGTATTGATCCGTGACGTCACCACCCCGCGGTCCTCACTCCCAGTAAAGTCACTAGGAACGTTAGTATCCCATCTTTGTGATAAAAAGGAGACACAGCGTCCACGGCTTACGCCGGCAAGCAATGTGTGAATTGCCGTGATCTCTTCTAGGTTGTCACGTCTCAAGGTAGCAAACAATCTTACGGCCTGCCTGATGGTAAACTCGACATTTTGAACACCATGGGTTGCCGACCCCATGAAAACCACTTCATGCATTTTTTAAGAACTTCATTCTGTAAACCGTAGGGAAAACCTCGGCAGAGAGTTCATTCCACCACTAGAGTTCTCGGTAGACCGCACAGTACGCGACCACTGCTGTTTCACATTTCCAAAAGACATAAGCACTCTTTGATTGCAGGTATTACTGTGATATTACCTGTCAGCTAATTTCGCCTATTAATTGTAATACTTGCTTCACCCACGGGCCGTTGTGATGAGCCAAGCTTACACACAGCATTGAGCTTTTAAGAAAAAGGCTTTGCCTCTCTTTGTGTGATTTACCGACTGTACAATAGGTTGTGTTCCGAGGAGTTGTTTAATATACCCACAACAGAACCGCTAGCCTCTTCCTACAATAGTACCGCTCATCGAAATGATACCGTACTGTGCAGTTCCTGAAAGGTTTCTTCCGCGAACTTGTAAATGAGCTCACTGCCGAAGCTTTCCTAAGAGCCTACTGCATAAGGTTCTTTAAAATAAGTGTAAAGGTTTTAAATGATTTAGGAAAAAGCGTGCGTGCCACCCACGGCGTTAGAAGCGTCCGTAAGCTTCGGTGACTAATTATCAATAGACAAACCATTCGCTCGTTTTCCATCTTACCTTAATGGCATAAAGAATTTTATCCTTTTGTGATAGTTTTCATAATTATTCCATACTTTTTATATAGTGTCCAGCGGCAAACAAGCATACTGCCGGCCTATTGCGATGCGGTATCGTAGTCTACAAGCGCTGCCAATACAAAGGCGACATGCTTCCTGACACGACCATGGATGTTTTTTTATATTTTCATATGGTAGAAAATAGCTTAGAATTTTTACTATTTTTAGAATTCCGTACACCAAAGGAATATGAGACCCTCATAGGATCACTTTGTTGTCCATGTGTCTGTCTGTCCGTATGTCGAGATCCTTTTTCTCAGGGATTGGAGGGGTATCAAACTGAAATTAATATCAAATACTCAGGTCTGCAATTCATTCGGGCAGTAACAAAAATCAAACTTCTAAGTCAGTGCAATCAAAAGATACGGCTGTTTATGCCTCGTTTATGCGTATATTTTGACACTCGCAAGGGAATCAAAACCTATAGGGTACTTCCCGTTGATCTAGAGTCATGAAATTTGGCAAGAACCAATGTCATACAGCACAAGTAAAGGAAAAAAACCGAAAACCGTAAATTTGTAGTTCCATCACAAAAAAAAAAATGCGCAGATATTTTGTGGGCGACGGATGTATTGAAGAGTAATGGTGAATTGTTGTTGGAGTAATATTAAAGCCATCGTTCCAGTCGCAGCAGATATGACGTTTGATGGAATAGAATCACAGACGTCAAATGTCATGTACAGAATATTATACATTTTTATTTGGCAATAATGAGACATTTAATGCCAATAGGCAATTAACGTTTTATGTGGTTACAAATTGTAAATACAGAGAGCGCTGGAATACAGATTTTGACAAATTTGAGAAAATGTTTTTACTGACATTTGACTTTTTTTTTTTGTAATTTTCTAGTGAGTGCCAAGGAATACGGACGGTCGTCTTAGCAAGAATTCTTTCTAGTAGACCACGCCGACATCGTGTTACTCTTAAACGGCTATTAGCTTAGAATTTCTACTATTTTTACCACTATTATGACATTGCTGAGTATCCAGATCTTGAAGATATGACGGTCGTGCCGGAAAGAATGACTTCCAAGAACGACCACACTGAATGTTATGTTATTCTTGAATTTTAAACGGTATAAAATAGAGTTTCGATTAATTCGATTTTATTCCAGCTGAAAATGTAAGAAAAGCATCTACGGTGGTGCCAGGAAGGATGATGCTTACAAAGAGTGCCATTTCAGCAATGCCGTCATCGCAGCAACCGCAGCGGAGTAACAGCTTCATGGATAGTTCTTATGTTCTCGTGACTAAATGAAGTCACCGGTAAGCTCCAGTAAGCAGTAGCGATGGTAAGAAACGAGACTCCCCGCATTGCGTTCACAGGTAGACATTTCACAGCAGTCGGGCAGTATAGTTGTATGCATCCCGAAGTTGTATAAAAAAAACATATCTGAGTAAAACAATCGATCAGTTTTTTTATACAACGCCGGGAGGCATACAACCATAAAGTCCACCTGATGAAAGTGGTCATCGTGGCCTATGAACGCGACTGTCACGACAACCGCCTCAGGAGAATATATAACATACAGATTTTTGTCACGTCCAATGTATGAGAGGGCCCACAGGAAAAGGATTAAGTTACTAGAAATTCGTATGTAGTATTTTTTCGAGGGGGCATCCTCCGGGAACCGATGAGAACTCTCATGAGCACCTTTACAGTCGGCAGTACGGGTTATGTCCAAATAACTGACTATACACCACCTAGGGGTTGCCTTTAGCCGTGAACGCTTTAAATGAGGCATCGGGGCGACGCAGTCTGTTCATACCACAGTAATATAGAAATACTTCTTCTTTGTTGCGTTATCCCGTTTCCTAATCCATTAGGATTGGCGGGGCCCGCTACTTAAGCCTAATGATTTGACAAAGATACTGATTTTTACATGGAGCGACTGTCGTTATTACGAGTACCTCGACAAACTAGCGCGAAAACCAGATCTTTTTTAGGTTAGGTCACAAATCTTTCGAAATTTCCTGGACTTATAGGTTTCCTTCACCGCCGTGCAAACTGGTAAATATGTAAATAAATCTGCAGACACGAATTTAGTAGTACTCATGCCCGCGTCAGGATTCGAACAGGCCACCAGCTGGTCAATAGGCCGCTTATCCACTGGGCTTTCACTGCTATAGAAATACATTTGGTTAAAAAAAATGTAAACAATCCGTAGAGTAGAAAAAAGGCATTATGCTCTTTCAAAGAACACTTCAATTCGTCGTGAAAGGCGTCCGCAGACGGAATTCTAAGAAGGTTCACTGTTAACAGGCAGTATACCGCTACGGCAGGACCGACTACCCCCGCGCTCCGAATACAGAATAGCATCTTTTTTCTGAAAGAATCGCAATTCTTGACGAAAGTTGGTGTTGCTGGGAAAAAAATAGCTGACGTTGGAGAAAGTAGATTTGAAGGATAGCCTGTTGATATGAACTCGTAAATGTAAAATATATTGTAATCTATAATAATGCCAAAATATGAATCTATTTGACATAAAATAATTTGTATATTATTATTTAATTAATTTAACGATTTTGTAATGACTTACTTGACTCTATCTTATAATAATTTTACGATGAATAACTGACTACTTCACTTATACAATGTTAACATAATGTAATGCGCATTGAAGGTGAAATTGAAAAGGTGTTGTATGTGTGTATATCTTCACGCCAGGTCCCTTGCGGGGTAGGCAGAGAGAACCGAGCGCCATAAGACGCGGTCCTTACATACTTTACTCGCTTCTCTAAGCTTCATAGCTATTATCATGCACGCTCGCCGGTTCCTGGGGCTCCTGACATCACCTTCTGATAAAACACGCCCAATTTGGTCATGGTAGGTTAGTCTCGGTCTTCCTCGGCTCCTATCCTTCCACTTTCGCATTGTACATCTGTTCCGTCATTCTTACAGCCTGCATTTCCTTATCTTAACACAGACACTCTCTTTCAGACCAACTCTCTTTCGTACGTCATCATTTCGAACGCGGTCAGCGAGCGTTATGCCACAAATTTTACACAATGCTCTCATCTCGACCGCATTTATTCTAGTTTCATGCTCTGTCTGACATACCCAGCTCTCACTTCCTTGAGTTAACGTTGGGATTAGCATGTTAGTTGAAAAGGTGATCTGTACATTGTAATCCTTACCATCTAACAAAACCTGTAAAGAGTGCCAATTATGTACAAATCTCAATGAATATAAGTAAATAAATCATATGCAAAATTGGAAGGTTGTAGGTTATTACACACCATCACAATACGACTCTTAGAACTCTTGACGAGCTCGGTGGCTCAGTCGTTAATGACGCGACTTTGAGACCAACGCTCGTGGGTTCGATTCCTACATAAGGCAAACATTTGTGTGCATGAACATGTCTGTTTGTCTTGGTCTGGGTATTTTAAGAGAGGTAGGGCGCATCAAAGCAGCCCGTCTGGGGAAGCACCTCCACCTTAAAGAAAACCGCAGCTAAATAACAACTTCCTAGAGGGTTGTTGTGTTCCCGAGTGTGAGTAAGGTCACCAGTAAGCTCCTAAGGAGTAGCTGTGTAAGCAGCAGAGGAGGCATTGCGCGAGTGATACTTAATATATCGCAAGCGTTAATTGGCTACGGCAACCGCTTTACATCAGGTGGGCCGTATGCTAATATGCCTCCCGATGTAGTATAAAATAAAAAATAGAAGCCGAGAAAAAAGAAACAAAGTAGAAAATACGATTACTATGGAATACCTTGTAAACGCGCGTTAAACGTATGTTTACGGATTCATGTACATAATCACCACTCGGTCACCGCCGAGGTGAAGGAAAACATCGCGAGGAAACCCGCCCGGCCGCTCTATGTTCGTATATCGTACTATCGACAGATATACCAACACGTCCTTTGTTGAAGACCATAAAAGATCGAGGCGCCCGCGTGCCGTTAGAACTATGTACAAGCTGTTAATGCTGTTAAAGTCAGAATTCCCCGAAACCCGATTAGAAAACCAAAAATGTTATCGCGAGAAATGAAGGTTCCCGGCAGACCTTACCTAACAAAGGTCTGGTTTCCGCCTGGGGTGTGGTCTGACGGCAGTCGTTCCACGTAAAAATCAGTATCTTAGTCTCCGCCAATCATAATGGGTTAGGAAACGTTCAGAAGAAAAGAAGACTTGGTAAACACGGGACGAAGTGGCGGGCAGCCAGTAAGGTTAACGAGCACGGTGTCGCAGTGGTTAGGAACGCTACTTTGGCACCAACGCTCGCGGGTTCGATTCCCACACAGGACAAACATTTGTGTGCATGAACATGTCTCTTTGTCTTGGTCTCGGTGTTTTTAAAAAAGGCAGGGCGCATCAAAGCAGCCCGTCTGGGGAAGCACCTCCACCTTAAAGAAAACCGCAGCTAAATAACAACTTCCTAGAGGGTTGTTGTGTTCCCGAGTGTGAGTAAGGTCACCAGTAAGCTCCTAAGGAGTAGCTGTGTAAGCAGCAGAGGTGGCATTACGCGAGTGATACTTTTTGTATTGCAATCGTTTACGGCTACGGTAACCGTTTTACATCAGGTGAGTCGTATGCTTTTATGCCATACGTAATTATACGCAAAAAAAAAATCGGCCAAGTGCGAGTCGGACTCGCGCACGAAGGGTTCCGTACCATTATCTATAAAAACAGCAAAAAAAATCACGTTTGTTGTATGGGAGCCCCCTTTAATATTTATTTTATTAAATTTTTTAGTATTTGTTGTTATAGCGGCAACAGAAATACATCATCTGTGAAAATTTCAATTGTCTAACTATCACGGTTCAAGAGATACAGCCTGGTGACAGACGGACGGACGGACGGACAGCGGAGCCTCAGTAATAGGGTTCCGTTTTACCCTTTGGGTACGGAACCCTAAAAACCAGAAAAGGTCCGGTCGCTCAGATACGAGTCCAGTAACTTGGTGATGTAAGGCCAGGCTCGTGCGAGGATGCACCTGCGGCGACGGTTCAGGACCTATGTTAACGCGAGTCGTTTACCTCGCGGCCGCGGGTGACGTGTGCAGCGTCACGTCGTCTTGTAACAGACACAGACAAACAGAAGGCGGGTATCGAGCGCCGCGGCGGAGCGCGCCAGCACGCACGCGCGCCCCCTCGTATCGATTCGGGTGCTCCGCGGTGGATGCGCTTGTCACACCGCGGGATCTCGTTACATTACAGCTAGCGAGGGCTGCCAAAAATTACGTTACTACTTTTTTTATATCACTCAGGCGGAAAATAAGCGTACAGCCACCTTGATAGGCAATTAACAACAAGACATTTGCAACAATAGTAGTCAACCTTATAAAAAAAGGGGTGAGGCTGTGTTGTGGACGCGGCCGACGACGGTAAACGGAAGTAAGTTACACTGAAAGGAAATTATACAATGTAGTAAATCTCAAAATGACGGCGTGTTCCCCCGCCGCGTGGGAGGCGTCATAGTCCTCACACAACTTAATGAATTCTTTGTTTCTATGCTATCAAGTGGTGTAATTAAATTTTGGATGTAGGTAAACGATTGATGTGCAGCTACTACACCAAAGTGCATCTCCCGATTTTGTTGTCATCAGTTATCTGAATTGCTTCCCACTGTGGAAACAAATTCAAAATATATACGCCATTTTATGGAGAATTTCATGACGTATTCCTTGAGAAGATTTCGGCAGGGTGTTCATTCTGTAGTAGAGGAGTTGCTATAAAGAAAACTTTTCTGAAGTGGAACGGTACGCGACCTTCGCAGTTCCCGTGTGTAAGGATGAATTCCCTGTCGACGGTGAGCGGTGCGATTGAAGAAGAAAGCTCTTTGAAATCAACTCCATTGTACAAGCTAAGACCAAATCACGCTTAACACTCAAAGTGCGATTGTAACTCTTATCACGAACAGCATAAGACCGGTACAAAGGTCAAAGTATAAAGCTTGAGCTGTACATAACTGTACAATCGGCAGAACACAAAGGGAGGCAAAGTTTCTCCTTAAATGTGAGAACTTAATACCGCGTGTAAGTTAAGAATCATCAACAATTTTCTGTTCAATTTTTGAGTAGGTCCTAGCTAGTATCCAGGTGCTCGCGGCCTAAGGTGACTACAGCACTCCTTGTAGCCCAAGACTAGAAGAGTCATGGACTACCTCGATTTTAACATCCACACCCAGGACCAAAATAGGTTGTATCAGAAGATTAAGTCAGGAGTCCTAGAAACCGGTGAATGTGAAATGAATGAATGTGATAAGAGAACATGGAAAGGAGTGTAAATGTTAAAGAAGCGAGTGAAGTACGTAAGGAACGAGTCATGTGATGTTCGGTTCTTTCTATCTACCCTGCGAGGAACCTGGCGTGAAGATGTAGGTAGACAGTGGTGGTAGTTTCAATGTTGTTTAAAAACCAATGTTAAATGGAGAACCAAAATTAAATCGTAAGATGAAATAGAAGGATGGCAGCCCTACTTAATAAGAGAGTTACATCATAATGTTTCAATGAACATAATGGCAGTGGAGCCCCCTCCCGGTCCTGCACAAGCCTCGGGTGATTTCGTGACTATATCTTGTCGTAGTTATAAAGCCAGACCTAAGGATCTCGGTGGCTCAGTCGTGAATGACACCACTTTGACACCAACGCTCGTGGGTTCGATTCCCACACAAGACAAACATTCGTGTGCATAAACATGTCTGTTTGTCATGGTCTGGGTGTTTTAAGAGAGATAGGGCGCATCAAAGCAGCCCGTCTGGGGAAGTCCACCTCACAGAAAACAGCAGCCGAATAACAATTCCCTGAGGGTTGTAGTATTCCTGCGAGTGAATGAGGTCATCAGTAAGCTCCCAAGGAGTTGCTGAATCCTGCTCCTACATACTTCCACTTTGACGTTGTATTAATAATATTATTTTTTTATTCCTGCATTCTTTCCACACGTCCGAACCGACGGAGCGTGCCTCTTCTTATTTTAACACATCTTATTTTATATATTATTTAAATGGTTGCTACTGCAATGTAAAACAGACGAGTTAGGCAAGCCGGGCGGTGGGGTGTGGCGGTGCACCTCTCCTAGCAGTGTAATCGATACGCAGGGATCACTTACCTCGACCGACACTAATCACTCGCAGCTCGCCATAGCGCCGCAACTACAGTGATTCCGTCCACATTATGAATATAGTTCTTCAAGGATTTAAATTCTCTTGATTTTTGTTATACAACGTCGGAATGTCATACAAGCATACCGTAGCCTGTCTATGGATGGATTTATCTATCTCTAGTTTCTCCGTGCTTCGGATGGCACATTATGCCGCCGGTCCCGGCTGTTGTCGATACGCGACAGTCGTTAAGCTAAGTTAATGGCCCTCGGGCGGCTTGAAAACACTGACCTCCGCCAATCCGCATTTGAGCAGCGTGGCGGAGTATGCTCTAAACCCCTTCGGTTGAAGGGAGACCCGTATCCCTGCAGTGGGATAAGTAAGGGTTGATGTGGATATACTACTATATACATATACTGTCTTAAAGTTAGTACTATGAGGTGTTCCGAGTCCAAAGGTAAAATGTATGCCTTCACGCCAGCTCCCTTGCGGGGTAGGCAGAAAATACCGAGCGCCATAAGACTCGGTCCTTACGAACCTCATTCGTTTCTTTAACAATCATAGCTCTTTTCGTGCAAAACACGACTAACTTGGTCATGAGTAGTCATGACTCTCGGCTTCTATATCTTTCCACTTTCGCATTGCATTCATCCTGTTTTAAAATGTATGTACGAACCAACGGAGCGCGCTTTTTCTTATCTTCACACCAACAATATCTGTCAGATCAACTCTCTTTCTTACATCATCTTTGCGAAAGCGGTCGGCAAGGGTTACGCCACAAATTTTGCACAACGTTTGCATCTCGACCGCATTTATTGTACTTTCCAGCTCCCTCTGCTATGCCAGGTGAAATAATGTGTGGAAATATGGCATATACCTAGTCTTGCCATAAATACTGAAACGAAGAAAAAAAAAATTTTTTTTTCTTTATATTTATGTATTAAACTAACACACTGTAAAAGTAATAAATTTTATTACTTTTACAGTGTGTTAGTTTAATACATAAATATATATATACCTACCTTACAAGCATACGGCGAATTGTGCTTTTTCGGGGATTAAAAGTAGCCCTAAATTATCACTATGCACACAATCGTGTCGATCTCTTACTCTGTAAAGAATGAAAACAAATCTATCCCACGAGAACAATACACTTTTCCGGGATAAAATGTAGCCTATGTGCTATTCCAGACTATAATCTATCACTGTGTTAAATTTCTTCTAGATCCGTCCAGCCGTTCTGGCGTGATTGAGACAAACATCCATCCATCCAAATTTATTTATAACTAGCTTTTACCTACGGCGTCGCTCGAATTCGAATTGCTTTTTAAATAAAATGTATCCTATGTTACTTCTGATACCTACAAGAATACCTATAATTTATAGAAATATTGTAATTAAAAATTTGACGATATAATAACAATTGATTGATTAGACTTAATAATATAAATTAATAAAAAATAATAATAATTGTAAAGACATGCGAAAGCAATGAAATATTGTAGTGCCCCAACGGGGCTCATGTGTTGCGGACAAATTTTAATATTAAGAACTATGTATCCACATGAAACAATAAATTTTATGACTATGACTAGAATATGTGTACAAAGTTTCATGATGATCGGATGAGTAGTTTTCGCGTGACAGCGTAACAAACAAACGGACAATCACATTTATAATATTATTAGGATATTAGGATTAGGATAGTACTCGTAGTAAGATTTTGTAGAAGCGGAAGAAGCATAAAGTACTTTTGCATTCGGAGAGCGGCACCAGCACCCACAGTGTTTGTGCGTGGTTTAATCATAAAACAGATAACTTAGGTATTTGTAATAACGGCGAAAAAGTATTCGATAACGAGTCTTATCTGATCGCAAATTCGCAACAAAAATTGTATCTTTGTATTAAAATTAAACATTTTCCTTAATGGCCGACACGATCGTGCAACATCAACAAGTGCTTTATCATATTTATTTCTAGATACGAGTATAAATACGGACAATAGTATAATTTTAGCTTGTATATTTGTAGTGTTGGTAACATTACAAATGTACAAGCCAAAATTATACTATTGTCCGTATTTATATATTTATTAATAGCAGCAAAACATATTCTTCTTCTTCGGGTTACCCCGTTTACTAATCCATTATGATTGGTACGTACCTAAGCCTAAGGATTTGGTGAGGACACTGAGCGACTGCCGTCAGACCTCCACAACCCGAAAGGAAATCCAGTATTTTTAGGGTTCCGTACCCAAAGGGTAAAACGGAACCCTATTACTGAGACTCCGCTGTCCGTCCGTCCGTCTGTCACCAGGCTGTATCTCATGAACCGTGATAGACAGTTGAAATTTTCACAGTTGATGTATTCCTGTTGCCGCTATAATAACAAATACTAAAAAATAGAATACAATAAATATTTAAGGGGGCTCCCATACAACAAACGTGATTTTTTTGCTCGTTTTCGCTCGATATTGATAACGGCAACAGGTAGATGCTTGAAAAATTCACAGAATATTTAGTTATATATTCACTTTAACAATAAATAATTAAATTAAAATAAAACAAATATTTAAGGGGCCCCCCTTAAATATCTATAAAAAATAAAAAAATCACGTTTGTTGTATGGGAGCCCTCCCATACAACAAACGTGATTTTTTTTTGCCGTTTTTATAGATAATGATACGGAACCCTTCGTGCGCGAGTCCGACTCGCACTTGGCCGATAGATTAGGTCACACATCTTTCGAAATATAATTCCTTGGACGTGCGGGTTTGCTCACGATGTTTTCGTTCACCGCCGAGCAAGTGATAATTACAAATATGTACATAGATCCGAAAACACTAATTTAGTCGTACATGCCCCCGCCAAGATTCAAACCGAGGACCAAGTGGTTAACAGGGTTACCTAAAAATTCCCACCCGCGTTTGTTCTATGACTATCGACCCATTCCCATCCTTCCAGTTCTTTCTAAAGTCCTTGAACGCTTAGTTCACCAACAACTAAGTACTTTCCTTCACAATATACTAATCCTCTACAACCTGGTTTCCGACCCGGTCATAGCACGACTACTGCTTCTGATGACATTCGTTTTGCTATGGATCATTTACACCTAACGGTTTTGGTTCTGCTTGATTTAAGTAATGCTTTTAATACAGTTGATTTTGACATATTGCTAAAGCAGATGCGTTCTCGCAACTTATCTCCAACACCAATTGAGTGGATTCATTCTTACTTGTTTGGGCGTCTATAGTGTGTGCGTATTGACTACTCATACTCCTCATGGAATGCGCTAACGGCTGGCGTACCGCAAGGTGGCGTTTTATCTCCACTAATATTCGCTTTATTTATTAACCCCATCACTTCTAAACTTCTTTCCTCCTGACATTTGTATGCAGACGATTTATAAATTTATATGCATGGTACGTTAACATTAATTTCAGACGTCATTTCTGTAGTTAATGATGATCTTTCTCGCGTATTGTAATGGAGTAATTCTCATGGTCTTGTTGTAAATCCAACCAAGACCCAGGCGATTGTAATCGGAAGTCCTCGCCAAATTACTAAAATTGATTGGTCTAATTTGCTTGCACACAGTAAACTTTAATGGTCCCGTTATACCTTTATCAGATAGTGTAAAAAATCTTGGGGTTATCGTTGATAAAACTTTATCATGGTCATCTCAAATGGCAAGTGTTAGTAGGAAGCTTATTGCTTCTGTTTGTTCGCAAAATTTTGTTCCAGTTGATAGGAAAATTACGCTCGTACAATCCTTGCTCCTTCCCATTCTCGATTACGCTGGCTCCTGTTACCTTAATATTACCGAAGTGCAATTAGATAAGCTTAAGCGTCTTCAAAATCTTTGTATTCGGTTCATATTTGGACTTCCGAAAATAAGACCACGTCTCTGAATTTCGCTCTCGTCTCAAGTGACTTCTCATTAGACTTCGCCGTAATCTACACACCCTGTCTCTCCTGTACTCTATTCTTTTTATCTTCATCTCCTGTATATTTGAAGGAATGTTTCTCGTGTCACAGTGGAACAGAGGGACGTACTTTTCGTAACGCTCTTGCCTTCCGTCACACTCATCCCAGTATAATACAAAATCTCTTTCGGTGCGAGCTGTGCAGCTCTGGAATGCTCTGCCATTAACAATTCGAAATGGAGAGAGTATATTCAGTTTTAAAGATCGAGTTAGTGCACACTATCATTCTTTCATCCTGTTTTAATTAGGTTCTTTCGGTTCGGTTCTTTTTTTGTTAATCTAGCTGTCACTGCTATATAACATTGTTTAAGTGAATTAATATATATGTGTATGAATGTATATGCATATATAAATAAATATATACATATAAACATATCAATATAAGTATTTATCGTTATTGTTGTTTTTCTAAGCAATCTTTTGTATGTTGTTTTTAGTTTATACTGCGCCACCTGTCTGCTAGATTTGATTATATATTTTCCTCTACACCAAGGTTGTCTGGAAGAGATTGCTATGCGATAAGACCGCTTTGTACTTTAATTTAAGTAAATTTTCCTTTACGCAGACATTAGAAGTAACGGTCGTGAGCTAGGCGATCCACACTCTGCGGGAAGTGAGTTCAGTCGCAGCTCAGATTTCTTCCATTAAAGTGCACCCATCCACGTCTCTATTCGTTACGTCTAACTTGATTCTACAGTTAAAGACTCCAATGTTACCCATACCGTCTCACGCCTGGAGCACGTGAGGATGCTACTGATAATACAGCTGTTCACTTCATATTGTAATGTTACTGTATTGTAATCCTCTTGTACTGTATTTTTACTGAAATTAATAAAGTGTTATCTCATTTATGTAGGAATACCCAGAGGCTATAGGTTCTTATATTATTCACGTAAATAGAGGTCTAAATACCATAGAAAATTCTGTACATTGCACACAAATACCTAATCTTAAGCAAAACGGTTATAATAACTGCAAAATGTACTAATCTCTTCTATAGTTTATGAGTCACAAAGCTGGCAGCAACAAGATATTATGAACGCCAATAATGAGGACATTACGTGACTGGCTGATTAGTCAACGGGACTAGTCACTCAGGGCTCCGGCAGCAAATATACTGTAACATATAGAAATAATCAACGCTAACATATGGAAGCGAGAACTGGGTTTGGCAGAGAGAGCGTGAAAGTAGGATAAACGCAAGGAAATGCAGACGTTGCGCAAAATTTGGAGTAACGCTTGTAGACCGCGTTCACAATGATGTTGGAAGCAGATTTATTATTATAGAAGGATGAACGAACAGAGGAAGGCCAAGACTTACCGCTCACTCATCAAGCGGTAAGTCCCGGTTGCATCCACTACAGAGCCCGGGGTTCGCTATGATCATGATCCAAGATGTGGCGAGTCCAGTTATTACATTGGAGTGACTGCCAACTGACCTCCGTACATCCGTGCAGGGTTCCTCACCAGGAGCAAGTGGCAGCCGAACGCAAATAAATTATACCTAGTCGTAAAATCGAGTGGGCACCCGCCGGGGTTCGAACGCGAAACCTCACGCTTGTTGGCGTGCGGTCATACCGCGGGGCCACCACCGCTCCAAACGCCAACACTTACACGATGATATTAATCGTGTTTTATCAGAGGGTGACGTCAGGATTCCTAAAAACGTGCGTGCAAGAGAAGAGCTATGAATGTTAGAGAAGCGAGTGAAGTCTTATGGCGCTCGGTTCTCTCTGCCTACCCCGCAAGGAACCTGGCTTGAAGATATACATACATTCATACGTATGCCTTTAACACAGTATATTAATTGAACTCGTTATAATAAATAAATTATTAATGGTACAAACAAAATATACAAATTACGTTATGAATTATGTTCTATCAAATTTACATTTGTATGCAATGAACATGTCTGTTTGTCTTGGTCTGGGTACTTTCTATTTACAACAAGTATGTATTTACAAAAAAAAAAACATGTATTTACGTATATGTATCAGTTGTCTAGTACTCATAACACAAGCTTCGCTTTGGAGCTAGATGGCGCTGTGTAATTTTTCAGACAATATTCATTATTATTTATATTCTATCAAATAACATTGCATCAATTTGTATTATAAATTATTCCTGCCTTTTCCTCTAAACAATCTAAAATTGAATAATATTTTTTTGGTTGCAGGAATTTCTTAATTTTTTTTTGGAGTATCTTTCTATTTTGACATGGAGCGACTTGTGTCAGACCTATACAACCCAGGTGGAAAACCAGAGCCTCCTTAGTAGGTTAGATCACACGTCTATCGTGATATAATTCCATGGATGTTTTCCTCACGACATTTTCCTTCATCGCCGCTCAAATGATCATTATAAATATGTACCTATATAAATTCGAAAACACGAATTTAGTGGTAACATAGGAGGAGCCCGTAGCCCGTACGAGGATTCAAACCAGGGACCGGTGATCGACAGGCTAGGCTATCATCCACTAGGCTATCTGCTATATCACTGCTAAAGTTAAAGGGGACACTGTACACTGCGAATGAGATTATAATTAAACCCTTTGTTTGATTATTTTCACCAGAGGCTTCAAACCATCCCAACTGGGGAAGAACCTCACTCTCACAGGAAACCATGGACAAATAATAACCTGGAGGCTTATCGCTACGAGAGAGTGAGGTCGCCGGTAAGCTTCCAAGTAGGAGCTGTGCGAGCCCGGCGTGGACCAGACAGTGCAGCACATTGTTTCGGTGTCCCGCATTCTCCAAACAGAGGTACGATTTGGAGCAGGAGTTGGGAATGCGGGTCACCGAAACCACAATCTCCGAAATAGTTTTGGGGGGAAATAGATCTAAATTTATAAAATACTGCGTCAGTCTAGCTACGGTTGTCATTGATCGCATTGAGCAAGCAGAGCAGCTCCACCTAGGACTAATGATGTATACCTCGGCTATACTTCGTATAGCCGATGGGATCGCGGTGGCTAGGTGGAGCTGTGAAGCCC
This sequence comes from Pyralis farinalis, assembly GCA_947507595.1. NCBI lineage: Eukaryota > Metazoa > Arthropoda > Insecta > Lepidoptera > Pyralidae > Pyralis > Pyralis farinalis. The sequence continues at coordinate 1,491,684 of OX382275.1, forward strand.
GCTGTCGCCCGTGGATGGACTGACGCAGTATGGGAAGGGAAGTTCGAAAATAACTGCAGTTATTTCACTGGCGTTCTAAAATGGGCAAAAACGAAAGATGATGAATGAAAGTTAGAATTACGGAATGAATGAGAATATGATGTATGAATGTGTTTCGGCTGGAAGAATATTATGATGATGATAGCCTTGCCCATGGCAGGGGTGCAAGAATTTATTAATAAAGAAAAATAAAAATAAAGTAGGACCTGTGTCATTGGGGTGGCAACGTGGCTTCGCTTCGCATCTGGTTGATCGTATGCTTGTGAACCTGTCGAGGTTGTAAAAAAAAAGGAGATTTGAATTCCTAACACATCTGACTGTAAAACCTTTTGCGTTCTCCAGAGATGCAGTGCTGTGACCGGCGTTAATGTTTTAAGGTAACGTCAACCAACGATGAGCTCATTGAGATATACTTAGATGTACAGTTAAGTGCACGTCATGGTTTACTCTTTGACCTTTGTACCATTCTTATGCCTTACGTAATAAGAATCACAATGGAACTTCCAGCGTTACACGTGAACTGGTCTCAGTTGTATAATCTTTTATTTATAGAATGTCGTGAGGCATACAAGCTTACGGCCCACCTGATATAAAATAATTACCGTAGCCTATGAAAGTTGGAATATATTAAGTATCATTTGTGCGATGTTACCTCTACTGCTAACAAAACAACTCTTAGGAGTTCACTGGTAACTTCACTCGCAGAAATACAACTACCGTTCAGGGACTTGTTATTTGGAGATATTATCCCAGGTGGGCTGCTTTGATGCGCCATACATTTCTTTAAAACACCCATACCAAGACAAACAGGCACATACACAAATTTTAGTCCCGTGTGGGAATCAAACCTTGGAATCAAAGTAACACGGTAACCTCTCCGCCACCGAGCTCGCCAGTAAGTGTTACGGTACTTCTCACTCGCAGGAACACAATAACCCTCCAGGGAGTTGTTATTTGGCTGCTGTTTTGTGCGAAGTGAAGTTACCGGGTTGCTTTGCTGTGCCCTACCTCTCTTAACACCCAGAACAAGACAAACACATGTTCATGCACACAAATATTTGTCTCGTGTGAGAATCGAACCTTGGCCTTTGTGTTAAAGTAGCACTGCCGCTCGTCAGTGTACAGTAAGTGTCAAGTTATTCGGCTCCAAACTCAATGAAGCTCGGCAAAGTAGGACATCGCCGTGGAGTCCAAGGTGAGGCAGCTAGGATCGTTAGCCGGGTTCGGGGTTCGGGCTGCAAATCCTTGGCCCCGTTTCCTATTTCCCGAGGCCTCTTACCTGTTGATCCGTTTTCCACGCATGTAGAGATTGTTATAAAAAATAATAGTGCGACATCCGTCTGGCAAATCCTCTATTTTTAGTTATACTTCTTCCGTTGTACCGGAATTGAAAATCGTTGTTCCATTGCAGCAGTAACCATTTCACCGTACAGCCTATGGACACTTGCAAAACCAGGGGCGTCGCTCGTGCAGTGCCAACGTGTTAAAACTATGCGCTTTTTTTTAGGAACTTAAGGGGAAGCCTGAACAGGGAACAATATAACTCTTTAGGAGCTTACTGCCGACCTCACTCATTCGCAGGAACACAATCTGTGAGGTCTGCAAAAAGTGAGTTCCTAAAAAGTCGACATGTTAGCAGCAGGGGTGGCAACACTTCCTGTATTAAAGTGTCCGTAATTCCCATCAGCCGGGTCATATTCTTGCATGTCTCCCGACGTCGCACAAAAAACAAGAAATTGTTCAAGGCTTCGTAGTGGCTATTTATATTGTGTGTCAGTCGAGAGGCAGTTCTCGTCAAAGTTCCCTCGTATCGCGGTGCCACCTCCGCGTCGCAGAACGCCAGAGCGACGCGTGGCCATCTGGCCGGGCCAGGGATCAATAACCACGGCCGCCGGGTCGCAGCATCCTTGGCCCGTTTACCGTTTCTCAGCACTGGGCTGGCCCGCGCCGCCCCGCCTTCCGCTGCATCCACATACCTCACCAACCTTTTATATCGATCACTGGACGTCACCGCAATAATTAAATTTATTTTAGAATCAATTATCTATATAAAACTAATTATTATCATGTACCAGACCTCCCCCCTCGTGAAATTGTTTTTTTTTTTTACAATTTCATAAGTTTTATATTTTTACCGCCGAACCTTAATTCTAATTCAAAATTTGTAGTTTTTGTGTTATGCTACACAACGGACTGACAGACAAAAAATAAATCGACAGAGAACCATCTCTAAAATTAGTTAATATATTCAGGCGTTATATTGCGAAAGTCAAATTTACATGCAATTTGATCTAGTCTGCTTTGTGTGCTTCCGCCACCAAACTTCATGCGAACTAGCGCCGGTCGGCACCCATCCACTACCGTTAGTAGATGCAACATGCCGTCGCTGTCCTGGCTGGTCCGGTCGTCACTGCCACATGTGTTACGCCTCTCTACGAGGCATCCTCAGGCACTGTAGATGTTAGTCACTAGGATAATTTGCTGTTATACTAACGACTAATATCGCGAGGACGACCGCAGCAGCCGAGGCAGAGACGACCGCATCAGCCGAGGCAGAGACGACTGCATCAGCCGAGGCAGAGACGACCGCAGCAGCCGAGGCAGAGACGACCGCAGCAGCCGAGGCAGAGACGACCGCAGCAGCCCAGGCAGAGACGACCGCAGCAGCCGAGGCAGAGACGACCGCAGCAGCTAAGGCAGAGACGACCGCAGCATCCGAGGCAGAGACGACCGCAGCAGCCGAGGCAGAGACGACCGCAGCAGCCCAGGCAGAGACGACCGCAGCAGCCGAGGCAGAGACGACCGCAGCAGCCGATGCAGAGACGACCGCAGCAACCGAGGCAGAGACGACCGCAGCAGCCGAGGCAGAGACGACCGCAGCAGCCGATGCAGAGACGACCGCAGCAACCGAGGCAGAGACGACCGCAGCAGCCGAGGCAGAGACGACCGCAGCAGCTGAGGCAGAGACGACCGCAGCAACCGAGGCAGAGACGACCGCAGCAGCCATAAAAACGACACGGCAGGTTACATCTACTAACGGTAGTGGATGGGTGCCAACCGGCGCTAGTTCATATAAATTAAATGGTGGGAGATGCACACAAAACAGATTAGATCAAATTGCATCTGTAAAATTATAATTATATTATAGAAAAAGAAAATTATATAAAAAAAAGTTACCGAATTTAAAACATTTATGGAGGGGAATATCAAGACGGGAACGTACCCTGTACACAGCGGACCTGCGTCGACGTATGTACAAAGATTGAATAATAAAACAAAAATACGACCGTTGGCCATGTGCCCTGCGACACCAATCGGAGCGTGCGACGTCATGTTCTGCATAACGTCATTAATTCAGAAAGCGAGGGTGGTGTTTGTGCTGTCGAAGACATTTCTCAACGTGCAATGCGCTGATTTATTGAACGAAGACATTCCCTGGCTCGAACGCGCACAGTCTGACACCGAGCGCAATCTCCCGTACGGTTCCTGTGTTACGGACGACGCGGTGCTCTCGGGACATTCTAACGTGTGTCGTCACTGGTGTCGTATCTTTATTGAACATTAAATTATTAGCCATAATAAATCACATATATTATACTGCGCATTTCAAATTGCAGTACCAGTATGATGATGATAAGGCACAAGTGTTTGCAACGGAAACATACTCACAGTGAGAATGATGTACACAATTGCCGCCTATTGTATTGTCTTCCATATGAGTTTTTTTTTATAGAACGTCTGGAGGCATATAAGACTACGGTCCACCTGACATTAAATGGTTACCGTAGCCACCGAACGCTTGCATTACAGGAAGAATCACTCGCGTGCCAGGCCGGCTACTGACACAGCAACACTGCGGTGGAGGTATTTCCCCAGGCGGACTGCTTGGATGAGCCCTACCTTTCAAAAATATCCAGTGTAACACAAACATACATGTTCATTAAAAAGTGTGATTAACAATGTTTACTACCAAGGCTCGGGGTTTCGTCACTTGGCTGCGGTTTTCTGTGTGGCTTCGAAGTATCCTACCTCTTTATTCTTTTCCTAGAATGGTTACGTTGTGAAATGAATCTCAGAAGGAAACTGTGAGCGATTTTTGTGTGAATCGGAACATATATAATTAATCCATCCATGTCGGTAGATGTAATAATTGAATAACTAATGTAAGGCAAATGTTACCTTAGTCTTCCTGCGACCACGGACGCTGCAAAGCGTTCGAAACGTCAGGTTCAACAAAATAAATAAAACACGCGATACTTCCGTTAAAAATTGTTTAATTTCAAAGGAAACCGAGTTTCTCTCAAGAGATTACACAGCATGTGGTGCTTCAAAAATGGTGTCTTGTCAGGATCGTCAGCGCACGCATGATTCTTCTCGTGTCTCACATTGGCATGGCAACTGCTTACTATCACACAGGCCATACGATTGTCATTTTAATGATCACTCGAATCACGAAATAATACTTATGAAAACATAATACGCATAGGTACTTATGACAACAGATCACTCACCAGTACGTACGTTTCATAATGCGATAGCGGCGTCACTGTGACAGTACATTTTGCGGTTTGCCTGTTTTGACTGGACCGGGGGCCTGCAGGAAACTGACTCGTATTGTGTTCAGACCCATTTATTAACGAGTAAATAAACTGAACCACTGCGTATCGAGGACGTCGCAACGAAAGGAATGTTTCAAATGTGACGAACACATTTTTAATATGTATACCTAATTTAATCGTTACTACATTTTGACAAGCTCGGTGGCTTAAGCGTGAATGACGCGACTTTGACACCAACGCTCGTGGGTTCGATTCCCACATAAGGCCAAATATTTGTGTGCATGAACATGTCTGTTTGTCTTGGTATGGATGTTTTAAGAGAGGTAGGGCGCATCAAAGCAGCCCGTTTGGGGAAGTACCTCTACCTCACAGAAAACCACAGCCAATTAACAACTCCCTAGAGGGTTGTTGTGTTCCTGCGTGTGAGTGAAGTCACCAGTAAGCTCCCAAGGAGTTGCTGTATAACCAGCAGAGGAGGCATCGCGCGAGCGATACTTAATATATCGCGAGCGATAATAGGCTACGGTATCCGCTTTACATCAGGTGAACTGTATGATTGTATGCCTCCCGACGTAGTATAAAAAAATACATTTATTGTACCGTTCTTATGTAATATAATTTCTTGGAGGAGCCAGTTCTCACCACCGGGTGTGATGAGTACATAAGTCCGAAATCACGTATACAGTGATATATGCCCGCACGGGGATTCGAACCAGGGACCACGCGGTGACGTCTGGTTCTTTGTCCACTAGGCTATCACTAGGTGAAAGTAACCAATCATGTTGTAATTGTATTACAGTGTCATTACACTGTACTACAATTACGTTTGTACAACGACGATGTAGTGGGTAAAGAACCCAGATTATTGACCGACTGCTCCCTTGTTCGAATATAAATATAAATTCGTGTTTTCGATTTTATGTACAGACAGCGACATATCATGTTGTACATCCATGCATCTTATGTCGTAGCAGTAAAGGTTAGATTTGCATGGGTTTGCATAATCGAGTACATATTTGTAATTACCAGCGGTGATGAAAAACACCTCAATGAACCCTGCACGTCCAAGCAATTATAATTCGAAAGTCGTGTGACCTTACCTTTTTTATACCACTAAGGTGACAAACAAGCGTACGGCCTGTCTGATGGTAAGCAGTTACCGTAGCCTATGTACATTTGCAACACCACGGGTGTCACTCTTGCGTTGCCGACCCTGTGAGAACCTCTTCTCGCCTTTCTTGAAGAACCCCATACTGTAGTCCCTTGGGAAAACCTCGGCAGGGAGCTCATTCCACAACTTAATAGTTCTCGGTAGAAAACTTCTTGTGAACCGCACAGTGCGCGACCATTACGGTTCCAGTGTATGAGGATGAACTCCCAGCCGTCGGCGAGCTTTGCGATTGTAAAACGAGGCTGTTGGAATGATGTCGAACAACTCCTCAGAACATTACCCAACCTAATAAAGATATCCTTTTCCCTCTGGGTTGCGAAGGTCTGACAGCAGTCACTCCATGTCAAAATCAGTATTTTCGGGGACAGCCAGCACAGCGCTAATCACTCTGATGGCTGTTCTCACATCTGGTTCTCATTGACGCTTTCCATCAGGCGTACTGAAGACAGGCCTCATTAAAAAAAAAGTACCTTCACCAAATCCTTAGGCTAGAGTAGCGAACCTCTGCAATCTTAGTGGATTAGGAAACGAGATGTCGCTAAGAAGAAGACATTAAATTCATCTTGTGTTCCTGCAAGTGAATGAGGTTACCAGAAAGCTCATGAGAGTTCCTGTGTTAAGAGTGGAGGTGACGTCGCGCAAGCGATACTAAATGTTTTGCAACTATTATAAAGCTATGGTGACTATTTAACAATGAGGTGTGCCTTTTGCTTGAATGCATCCCGACGTTGTATGGAAAATAAATATAATTATTATAGAAATAATAACGAGCTCGGTGTCGCAGTGGTTAGTTACGCTACTTTGATACCTACATTCGTAGGTTCGATTCCCACACGGGACAAACATTTGTGTGCATGAACATGTCTGTTTGTCTTGGTCTGGGTGTTTTCTATATATCATCAGTACGTATTTAAAAAATGTATTTTTGTCTAGTACCCATAACACAAGCTTCGCTTACTTTGGGGCTAGATGGCGCTGTGTAATTTGAAAGAAAGAAAATTATTTATTTAAAATAATCATTTTTTTAAAATAAATATTCATTTAGGGGTCGGTACCAGAAGCGTGCACGCCGCGACCCTGCCAGTCCAACACTTGGACTGCAATTCTGGACCCAAACCGCACAGACGCGCGGATTAGGGCGTCCCCCGGAGGCGACGCGCACCGATCCGCCCCCGTCGGTGCGAAATCTAAGGCATGCGGCGGTGGGGGCCGCCACCCACCACGCAACGCCCATCCCGGCGGGTCGAGGAGAGCCGAGTGTCGTATAGGCACATGGAATGTGAGAGGTGGTCTAAAAGATAAGATGAATGAGTTGATAGATATAATGAACGTGAGATGCCTAGATGCTTTGTGTGTGTCAGAGACCAAGCGAAAGGGAAGCGACACCGAAGATCTGCCCGGTGGCATGATGGCCCTGTGGTCCGGGGTGGACCAGGACGTTCATGCCAGCGCTGGCGTAGGTGTCGTGCTTTCATCTCGCTTGGCCGCTGGTGTGAAAGATTACGATTTAGTAGGTCCAAGACTTCTCTGGGTTAAGATAAAACTGGGGATTACGCGAGTGTTTTTAGTTGTAGCATATGCTCCTGTGAGCTCTGCTGATCCCCAGGAGCTCGAGAAGTTTTGGGAGACTGTAAGGGGTATTCTGGATTTGGCCGAAGCGAATGAACGGATAATTATGTGTGGTGATCTGAATGGATGGGTTGGGACCAAGCGAAGCAGTTATGAGGCTGTGCTTGGTCCATACGGAGATAAGAGAGTGAACGATGCTGGTAAGTTACTTTTAGACGTATGTATGGAACGAAACCTCCTTGTGTCGAACACGCTCTTCCATCACAAGGATATTCACACTTACACATGGAGACGGAATGAACAGAAAAGTGTGATTGATTTGATTTTGATAGATGGACGTCTCCGAAAGTCGTTAATGGATACAAGAGCCTTCAGAGGTCCCACTCTTGAAACGGACCACTATCTGGTGGTAAGCCGATTTGTGGGCCTTTTCAAGAAGTGGAGGCACTGGCGAGTGCGTATTCCTTTCGGAGACCATGAAAGAATAAGAAGTGAAAAATTGGAAGATGAAAGTGTGAGGAGTACGTATGTACGTCTAGTCAGTGAAAGACTTGCGAACGCGAGTCTTTCCGACTCAGATGTAGACGAATGTTGGAAAGTTCTGAAAGAAAGTATGGTGGACAGTGCGAAAGAAGCATGTGGATGCGCAAAGAGACGTAGAACACTAAGAGGAGATGCCTGGTGGGATGCGGAGGTTCAATCCTCCGTGGAAAAAAAGAGGAAAGCGTGGCTGGATTACGTATCATCTTTGCACCAGAGTGATGGTATGAAAGAAATGAAGAAAGAAATATACCGTCGATGCAAGAATGACTCCAAAGCTTTAGTGAAAGAGAAGCGTGAAAGACTACATATGATTGAGGAAGAGAAGCTGACGAAGAACTTCGAGGCAAATACCAAACTCTTCTGGAGAGAGGTAAAGAAGTCTCGAAGTGGTTCGTCAGCATCCAGAATGGACAAGATAAGATGTAAAGCTGGTGGCATTCTTGCTAACACTCAGGAAGTGTTAGAACGGTGGAGTGAATATTTTAGAGAAATGTATGATTATGTCCATGACGCTGGCATTGTGAATGAGTCTGTGATTGACTCGGCAGTGCCAGCGTACCATGAAGACATTACTATGGATGAGATTGAATGGTCGATACGAAGTTTGAAAGATGGAAAGTCAGCGGGAATCGATATGGTAACAGCTGAGATGATCAAGCTAGGTGGTACCTGCGTTAGGGACGCCTTCTGGTTTTTGAGCAAATTATGCTGGAGAACCGGAAGGGTCCCGAGCGATTGGAGACGCGCAGTCATCGTGCCCTTGTATAAAGGCAAGGGCTCACGTATGGACTGCGCCAACTATAGGGCCATCAGTTTGATCAGCTTAGCAGCTAAAGTGTATGGAAAAATCATTGAAAGGAGAATGAGGGTGAAATCCGATGGAATGCTTTGGGAAGCACAGGGTGGATTTCGTAGCGGCAGAGGATGTACGGATCAAGTTTTTTCACTCCGCAACATCGTAGAGAAGCATCTGGCTTTGGACCAGAAGGTTTTCTGCGGTTTTGTGGACTTTGAGAAAGCATTTGATAGAGTCGTGCGAAAGAATCTCTGGAACATTTTGCCCGGATATGGGGTTGACGGTGACCTACTCCGTGCTGTGCAGTCCACTTATGAGGATTGTACAGCATGTGTGCGGGTGGACGGCAGCTTGTCGCCCTGGTTTGATGTCAACATTGGTGTCAGACAGGGATGCGTGCTGTCGGCTCGGCTGTTCATCCTGTATCTGGACAGTTGTCTTCAGAGAATAAGAAATATGAATGTGGGAATGCGAATGGGTGACTCAGTGGTCAACTGCCTGCTTTATGCAGACGATGCGGCATTAATAGCAGAATCACCATCCGAACTGCAAACACTAGTTACAACAATGAAAGATGATTGTATGAAGAAAGGCTTACAATTGAATGCGAAGAAAACCAAGATAATGGTATTTGAAAGAGAGACAACCAGAACGAACACTAGGATTATGGTTGATGATGTAGTGTTGGAGCAAGTGAATGAGATTGTATATCTTGGAAGTGCTTTTAGCAGCAATGGAAGGTACACCGCTGATGTGGAGAGACGAGTGAGTGCCGGGAATAGGGTGAATGGAGCGTTGGGTAAACTTCTAGGCTGCCGAAATCTAAGCCAGAAGGCACAGCTCGCTGTACACAACGCGGTGCTAATTCCAACGCTAACTTATGGAAGTGAGAGCTGGGTATGGCAGAGAGAGCATGAAAGTAGAATAAATGCGGTCGAGATGCGAGCATTGCGCAAAATTTGTGGCATAACGCTTGCTGACCGCGTTCGTAATGAAGACGTGAGAGAAAGAGTTGGTCTAAAAGAGAGTGTCGGTGTTAAGATAAGAAAGGGCATGCTCCGTTGGTTCGGACATGTAGAAAGAATGCGGGACGAAAGAATGACGAAACAGATATACAATGCAAAAGTGGAAGGATGTAGGAGCCGAGGAAGGCCGAGACTAACCTACCATGACCAAATTGGTCGTGTTTTATCAGAAGGTGATGTCAGAAGCCCCAGGAACCGGCGAGCGTGCATGAAAAGAGCTATGAATGTCACAGAAGCGAGTGAAGTATGCAAGGACCGAGTCTTATGGCGCTCGGTTCTCTCTGCCTACCCCGCAAGGGACTTGGCGTGAAGATATACATACATACATAAATATTCATTTAATAAAGAAAATTTAACAACTCGTAAATGATCTAATATAGAAAAAATATTTGTCCGACAATATAAAAAAAAACCGGCCAAGTGCGAGTCGGACTCGCGCACAAAGGGTTCCGTACCATTATCTATAAAACCGGCAAAAGAATCACGTTTGTTGTATAGGAGCCCCCTTAAATACTTATTTTATTCTGTCTTTTAGTATTTGTTGTTATAGCGGCAACAGAAATACATCATCTGTGAAAATTTCAACTGTCTAGCTATCACGGTTCATGAGATACAGCCTGGTGACAGACGGACAGCGGAGTCACAGTAATAGGGTCCGTTTTAGCCATTGGGTACGGAACCCTAAAAATACCAACCACATTTATCGAATGCAAGGCGTATCGCGTAATATAACAAACATTCAAATAGAGAACGTCCTTTTTGAATTCGGTACAAACTGACTAATCTCCCATCAATACTTGATTCTTGAACGAGAATTGTTCTAGCTGCGTGTACACCTTCAGACGACTCCAACTGGAGAATGCAGTGTGTACACAAACAACGCCCAACTTGTATGTCACATGTGTATTGTGAACATACAAAATGGCGCACATGATACGACAGACAGAGCGGGGCCTTGTGCGCTCGTATCCGGTTACGATATCCACGTTTTAGTCGCGATCACCATAAACAATACGCGACCATACATACAATACAAATGCACTCGATCTTGGAAAAGACAGTCCAGCCAATGATCATATGGAATTGACAAACGCGACTGAAGCAAGCGTGCACAGATTTAAGAGGTTGGGCGCAGCGAACCAGCCCGTCTGGTGAAGTATCTCCTCCTCACAAAAAACCGCAGCCAAATAACAACTCCGTAGAGGGTTGTTGTGATCCTGCGTGTGAGTGAAGTCACCGGTAAACTCTGTGCTGTGTTAGCAGCAGAGGTGTCATCGCGCGAGTGATACTTTAATGTATTGCAAGCGTTTCTAGTCTACGGTAACCGCTTTACATCAGGTATACCGTATGCTTGTATGTCTCCCGACGTTGTATAATAATAAAAATAAACCACGGTACAACAGTATTGTACAGCTGTTAAAAATGACATATCAAGACTGTGGACTCTCTAACTTTATCTTCACGCCAAGTCCCTTGCGGGGCAGGTACAGAGAATCAAGCACACGACTCGGTGCTTACACACCTCGTTCGTTTCATTCATTGCATAGGTTTTTTCATGCAGGCTTGTCCTAGGGCTCCTGACGCCACCTGCTGACAATGTATGACCAATTTGGTTGTTATTACCACTTTACCACAACCAAGTTGGTGGCCTGGCCTTCCTCTGCTCCGATATCCTTCTACTTTCATGTAATATGATTTCTATTCACGATTATTATCTACATAAACAGTACGAATGGCTCAGAATACAGAACAAACTTGTTGTTCTGTATTCTCAGACGAATGGTTATATCAGACTTTTATTTCAATAACAAAGGCCTTTGAGAGATAGGGCGCATCAAAGCAGCCCGTCTGGGGAAGTACCTCCACCTCACAGAAAACCGCAGCCAAATAATAACTCCCTAGAGGGTTGTTGTGTTCCTTCGTGTGAATGAGGTCACCAGTAAGCTCCCAAGGAATTGCTGTGTAAGCAGCAGGGGAGGCATCGTGCGAGTGATACTTAATATATCGCCAGTGTTAATAGGCTACGGTACCCGCTTTACATCAGGTGGGCAGTATGCTTGTATGAAAAAAAAGTTATCATTACTCGTCAATTTTCGCCACAGACGGACAAAACCAAATATCCTGACACCCGCTTTATATATAATCCCAATAATACGAAGGGCTCAATTTATTTCTATTTTTCAAAACTAGTCTCGTCGACCTCATCGCTCCTTATCATACCATCAAAGACGGGCTTAACAGCTGGAGGGATACCGTTTTAATGATACATGATTATAGTTATTTTGCTAATGATGCATGATCTCCGGTTCGTAGGACTCCTGGCTACATCGTCTGATCACACGACCAATTTTGACTTTAGAACCCTTACTGAAACCATCTATTGGTTTACCAACAAATACGCATTCGAATAATGTAATAGTGAAACAGCCTGTTAACCCACAGGGTCCTGGTTCGAATCATAATAGAGATAGAATAGGGTAACTATCACTTTGTTTGGCGGTTTTGGTTTGGCGAGGAAACCTGCATGTTTAATAAAGGTCTAATTCTGAATTATCATCAAATCCTTGAGCTTACGTAGCGTACTCCGCAAATCTGAATGGATTAGGAAACAGGATAACGGCTAGGAAGAAAAATGTTAATCTATACTACCTAATATATAACGCGGAAGAATTTGTTTGTTTGAACGCGCTTATCTCAGGAACTACAAGTCGGATTTGAAAAATTTTTTTAGCATTTGATAGTCCAATTCTTGAAGAAGGTTATAGAACAATTCAAATATCACGATACAATATTTAGAAACCGAGGAAAAAGAAAGAAATTAGATAAAGTTTGTAAGGGATACGCGCGGTCGAGTCGGTCGAAGGATCGCGGGCTGTAGCTAGTATATAATATAACAATATACATCCTATCACGGCCGTGCACAACAACTACAAAAAATAGCAAGCGAACAATGCTCATAAATCAAGCAGAAAAATGTAACCACGAAAGTTGAAACATTCGCCCGAAATGACGAACACAGCTCCAGAATTGAGGAACATTCTAGATGATATACAAGGCGAAGCATCAAACGTCGCCAATGTACATTGGTTCGCACTACACGCAGCTGTCTGCGCAGCTCGTGCAAATATTAGTGATATGATAAGAGATAACGAGTGCGCCCCGTCCGCTCCGCAAATAGACGCATCCTCTTGGAAACGGAAAGTGTATGTGTCAAACACTACAGATACTGGCTATCGGGTGGGTGCGGGCTTCGACGGAGACGCCTGCGAGTCTTCGCCGTGTTTTCATGGCTGCAAACACAAGGTCGACCCTGCCCACACAATGCTTCTAACTATATCTTCTCGCCCGTACCTCGCGTAAGCTGATAATAATGAACGCAATAAGGCGCAGTCCTTACAGACATCACTCGGTTCTTTAACATTTTCATAACACAACCTTCTGATAAAAGACGAACTATTTGGTCGTGGTAGTAAGTGGACTTCCTCGGCTCCTACACCCTTCTACTTTCCCATTGTATATGTTTCCCACTGTTTCATCATTCTTTCGTCCTGCATTCATCCTACACGAACCAACAAAGCATCGACACTTTCAAACCAACTGTCTTTGTTACGCAATACTTAAAGGATAAATAAAACTATTTTTATTGCATAATAAGAAATCAGTACACAATCAGTATCAGTATCTGGAAATGAGTCAGTACCGTCTTCAATATTACATTCTACGTCGTCATTTATTGTACGGTTATACTGATATGCATTTATTGTAATATCGCTTGAACAAAAACACATATTGACAAGTTGCTTTCGGCATTTCTAGATAGATATATAAAAATTGTTTATTTGCATTATCGGAAACACGTACATACAACTCTATTAATACAATTGGTATCTTCCAAGTAAAGATCCCGTACACGTGTGTCGTACTAATTCAAAACAGGCCGCGACTCGCTGTACGTCTCTTCTCATTGTAAGTGAGCAAAAGACCTGCCATGCAATTCTGTAAGAGCAAACATTCTTACATCCTCGGAAACATCGGCTGTTACAGCCTTGAACACAAAATTGCAATTCTTTGGTGTCGCTTTTCATGGTTGTGCGACACTAGCGCCGCAGGAATTCTACAAGGTAAACAGCCTCGCGTACGCTTACAGCCTTATAGAATACCAAATAATTTAGCCTTGATCGCAGTAGACGATGTCAAAGCTGTGACATCTGTGATCACAGCGACGCACACAGCCATTACGAGTCGCTTCGAGAATTGCATGGCTGGTTTGCTGCCGCTGCCTTAAGGCTGACGACGACCGAACTTGCCGTTTTAGGATTGTCTGCAAAATAATTAAATAAACAGGCTGCATCTCATGTCTATGATGGTTGTAAACACGCGGGCAACAATAAACTGTAATGAGCACACCCACAACAACTGTACCTGATTCGATGAACCAAATGAGACAATGAGGAATGTCGGAAGAAAAAAAAATAAACAGAAGGAACGCGACAAATTCCGCCACCGAGGACTCCCAAAGAATTTCCATTTTTTGTTTATCTATACATATAAATAAAATTGAAGTGTTTGTCTGTGATTTCAAAGTAAAGCCTTTATCTTAAGCTCATATTATTATTTTCACGTTACCAAAGCCTAAATACGCATTTTTAACTTTTTGTCGGTCTGTTTGTTTATCCGGGCTAATCTTCGAAATGGCTGAACCGATTTTAACGGGACTTTCACTGGTAGGTAGAGGACTGTTCAGAGCAGAATATAGGGTACTTTGTATCCCGTAAATATTTAGGGTTCCTGCGTAAAAAATGAAAAACTGTTAAAATTAGGGGGAAATATCTTCCCCTTCGGGTGACTTTGCAATTTTATTTTTATTATTTTCATAGAATACGTATTTTTGGTAACATAAAATAACTACGCATTTTTATGTAAAATAAATAAAATACATATACGTTGGCTCCTGTAAAGGTCAATAGATGGCGCTGTACGAAAATTGAATTGCTCTATGGTTACATGTACGACCCTGAACTTTGTTTTTTTTTTAAACAGAAACAATTTCATGTCTACAGAGAAATAGAAATAAAGGCTATTAAAAACCCAAATTTCATGCGTGCGAAGCCGCGGGCGTCTGCTAGTTTATAATAAGTTCCACAATAGTGGTTACAATTTGAGATTTTTCTGGCTCCAACGGCCATCACTTCCAACTTGCTATTTCAACTACGGATGTATATAATACTGAGTCTATCTATCTCACAGAATTGTGAGCATGGCCATAATAAAATCAAATTTGATTTTACTGTGCCATGGCTCTCTTCAGCGCTGGGCAACCTTAAGCTAGCGTACGAGGCCCATCACACTTTGAGTCATCTTAACGGGTACAACAAGTAGATACTCTCCCCGCAAAATTTGGTATCGAATTAATTTAGATACACTGTGTATAATCAGTACGGTCACATGTTGGATACCCTCCAACTAAGACGTTATACTCTGATTCAGAATTTCCGTAGACTCCGCTTCTAATATATGTTGGAGGAAATTTACAATCATAATGACATCCATCCAAGAATTTGCAATTTGTATTTGAAATTCTATTCCAAACGTTGAAATTCAAAATACAATCCTAATACTGAAGGATGCCAAAAACTTAAATGTCTTATTATTAAGAACACCAGTATCATATACTTAATCAGCACATTCAGATTAGTCTGAAATTCTGGTTAACAGAGAGCATGTAAAAGGAAATAGTTGTATGAACGAAGAGGCTTGTACAAGTTTGGAACCAGGCATTATAACTAAACTGGCAGGGTTACTCTGGAAAGCAATTCCGATTTTTGAAGTGAAAACTTCTTTAGCGGCGTTGTGCACTTTTTGGGATGAGTAAAAAATGTTAAACTCGCGTCAGGACACGTGAACCTGACCATAAGATTTTGGTGAGAATTAGAACTTAAGTTCGCTGCAGCGCTAAAACTTTAGTTCCCTCTAATTAAACAATTAAAACATGAAGCCCTATAATATATAATATAATATAATCGTCCATAGGCCATTATTTTCTCGCGACCAAAACGTTGTAAGCGCCATGAAATTGTTGGCGTTTACGCGTTTCGTCAACATCGCTGTTTGGTTGAAGCGGCGCAGGGCGCTTGCGCGAGTGTGCGTGTGTGTTTGAGTTTTAGAGATTGGCGATGATGATGCTGGTAATGATGATGGTGAGTCGTTGAAATTATGGATGAAAGTTGATTTTTCTGAGAGATAAACTTTTTAATGTAAAATAATTGTAGTAATAGTTCTGAATTGTTAAATTTTTAATGTAATATAAATTGTCATGTTTGTGTACGATAGCAGAATAAATGAATATTGCATTTTACCACATACATGATAGTACTTTTATAGTGATAAATAAAGCAATTCGTGCGAAATTATTCCCTAACCATTCCAAAATATTCAAAAATGCACAACGTTAATGTTCAAGTTTTCACTTCTGCCGGCACTCCCGGAGTGCAACTCGTTTTTTTATTTTTTTTATACGACGTCGGGAGGCATACAAGCATACGTACTGATGTAAAGCGGCTACCGTAGCCTATTAACGCTTGAATAAATATTAAGTAACACTCGCGCGATGCCTCCTCTGCTGCTTACACAGCAACTGTTTGGGAGCTTACTGGTGACCTCACTCACACGCAGAAACACAACAACCTTCTAGGCAGTTGTTATTTGGCTTTTCTGTGAGGTGGAGGTACTTCCCCAGTCGGGCTGCTTTGATGCGCCCTACCTCTCTTAACAAAATCCAGACCAAGACAAGCAGACATGTTCATGCACACAAATGTTTGCCTTGTGTAGGAATCGAACCCACGAGCGTCGGTGTCAAAGTCGCGTTATTCACAACTGAGTCACCGAGCTCGTCAAAAATACGATATATCACCATTGGAATTAAACTGACAAATCACGACAGCAGCGGCAGGTCGGCTTGATTTTAGTGATGGAGTTTCTACAATCCTACGCTCATCATATTTTGACGTCTCACACGACGCATAGATCTCAAACAATATAAATAAATTATATAATTTGAGAATAAAAAAAACTGGATAAGTGCGAGTCGGCCTAGTGCACCGTGGGTTCGTTAATTTATACACAAGAAAAATAATGGTTTCCGAGAATATGACTCCAGACAAATACTACTCGTAGCAATATAATTATATCATCGCCGTTGCCGACGCGTACGAAGGCGTATCAAAGTTAAATATGAAAAATGAACGTATAATAATGTACACAAATGACTCGGCAATGAATTAATACATCCATAGTAGAACTAGAGTTACCGATATACTTTTAAGGATGATCGAGAAGTGGCATGCTGGGCACATAGCTCGCAGAACCGACATGGCGATTTTGGGTCAGGAGCGGCACTGGACTGGCGACAACTAACTAACAATTGAGACGATATCCTTGCTAAATATGAAGCATGCGTGCTAGCTGCACTGTACTGTGTGCGTGCTAGCTGCACTGTACTGTGTGCGTGCTAGCTGCACTGTACTGTGTGCGTGCTAGCTGCACTGTACTGTGTGCGTGCTAGCTGCACTGTACTGTGTGCGTGCTAGCTGCACTGTACTGTGTGCGTGCTAGCTGCACTGTACTGTGTGCGTGCTAGCTGCACTGTACTGTGTGCGTGCTAGCTGCACTGTACTGTGTGCGTGCTAGCTGCACTGTACTGTGTGCGTGCTAGCTGCACTGTACTGTGTGCGTGCTAGCTGCACTGTACTGTGTGCGTGCTAGTTTGTCTTATTTTGTTTTGTTTATGACCACTGTTGTTGTAGCTCTTCCAATGGACGTCAATGAACTCATGCCGTGCGAGGTAAACACTGCCGCCCTTGCTCGCTAACAACAAAGGTAAGAGGAGCCTCGTTTCTAATGATCCGCTGTTAATGCAGCAGTCATTAACTGTAACGTAAAAACCGGTACAATCGTCGAATGAGTTTGTTAAAACGGAATGCAATTTAGTTTGAACATTCTGATGATTACAAAAAAAGCAAAGTAAATCTGCGTGCGCCAAGTGTACTTGTCGCACTCAAATGGAGTGTGGTTTACTCAAAACTCATGTTGTAATTTTAAAATGGGTAAATAGCGACATATCACCAGTAACAACGGGCGCAAACATATTACTTAACCCGCACGAGTAATAAAAAAATAAACAAAATCATAACCGAAAATTAATACACTGGCCCACGGTTATTTTTGAAAATCGAATCTATATCAAAAGTATTCCTGCCGTTAGAGATAGACATAGAGCTTCTTCTCCTATTTAGCGTTATCCCTAATTCATTGGAATTGATGGGGTCCGCTACCGAAGCCTAAGGGTTTGGCGACGATAGAGATATTTAAATGGAGCGCCTGCCGTCAGACCCCCACAACTTAGAGGGAAAACCACAGATCTTTCTTAGGTTAGGTCGCACATCTTTCGAAATATATATTTTTTGGACTTGCGGGTTCCCCCGCGACGTTTTCCATCACCACCTCCGAGCAAGTGATAATTACAAATATACATCTATCTATAACTTCACGCCAAATCCCATGCGGGGTAGGCAGAGAGAACCGACCGCCACTTGACTCGACCCTGCCTCCTGACATCACCTTCTGATAGAATACGACCAATTTGATCATGGTACGTAACTCTTGGCCTTCCTCGGCTCCTACATACATACAAATTATACATGTATGTAATAAATCTATAAACACGAGTCAACAGAGTATTTCTGACGCAAAAGAAATGCGTTAGGGCATGGTTAGGGCTATAGCTGGTGCCAGTCCATTGCAATCGTGTGTTTAAAAAATATAAATTATTAACGTTAACAGGTTTATACATACTAGAATGTGGCCATTTTGTTAAAACGCATTCAGATTTTTTTACTCTAAAGCCTGTTAATCCAAAACTAAGACCAAGAGATCCAACGCGATTGTTACTACCGATGTGTAAAAATACAATATTTGACAAAAATTATTACAGCACGATGATTAAAACATACAATAAATTACCCCTAGATATGAAAATGCTCGATTGTAAACGCTTTAAATCAATGTTGACAAAATGGCTATTAGCAAAATGTTTTTATGAAATAAAAGAATTTTTGTAATAAAACTAAGGACTCTATAGACATCTCATTAAGTTCATATTATATTTTATTGCATTTATTGTTCTGTTAATTGTGTATAACGTAAAATACGACGAATTAATTATCAATATGCTGTTAATTGTTTAAATTTTTTTATTTACTTAATTAATATATTTTATGAAATCATCTACAGACTAAGCTTTTGCATGCCATTTGTAATATTGGCGGAACATGCTGAACTACTCCATATAAAATTTTCTATCGATGTACCATGTATCCTAGCAAATAAACAGTATTTCATTTCATTTAGTGGTACATGCTAAGATTGGAACCGGGGACCAGTCAGTAGGTCAATAGTTCTTTATCCACTGTCACTGCTGTATACGTGTACAGCTAGAGTTGAACGCCACTAAAGGTTGTCCACAGTGCAAGGTACGGTTCCCGGGCCGCAACTCTTCAGCCGGCTGCAGGCGAGCGACGCGCGAACATCGCTGCGTGAGCTCGTAAATGTTGCAAATAACCGACGACAGCTCGCAGACTTAGTGTAGGTGGTGCGATTGAATATAAAACGGTATCATTGTTATTTGTACGCGGTGTTTATCTTTAACGTTTATTTTAGGCAAGCAACCAATTATTTCGTAATTTTCTACGAAGCAGTTATCGCCGTCAATAATTACACAAAGAGCCGACTTAATGTGGCTATCTCGCTTATTCTTCACTAGAATTAGGTTAGAGAGTCATTGTTTCATTTTTCCCGTAGCCCTGCCGTGCTGTATTATTATTTTATTTAATGGTTATATACTTATTACATACACCCATACATATCATCACGCCTGTCGCTCATTGGGGTAGACAGAGACTATGCAACGCCGGGTGCACCGATTCAAACATAGCTTTCTCGCTTCTCCCACACTTATCGACCTCTTCACGCACGCTCTTCGGTTTTGGGTGCTTCTGATTTTGCATCTGCGTCTAAAATATACCTCATTTAGGTATGGAGTACCCTGGAGGTTTTTGTGAAAGAGTGGTAAGGAGCCAGTTATATTTAATTAGAAGCACGCCGTGAAACACAACCTTCCAAGAAAATATTTTTCTTGGAGGGTTGTCGCATTCTTGGTTTATATGTTTAACTGTATAAATCTTTGTAGGTATGCGGGAACCGATTTACGGCGGGATGGCCGTATGCTTGTTTGTCAGCGGACATCACTGACGTACCTCATGTTGATCGATGAGGTTAGACTCTCGCAGTCTTCCACTACCTTTCCACTTGCGTTGGCCATATTAAGACCGGCCGCAGGGGAGCAATAAAGAACTCTACGCAAAGAAACGTCCAACGACATCTTGGACTAGCAGGCTGGCCGTCGTCCTCGTCCCGTGACTGAGCACCGGCACGGCGCACGTTAAATACTCATGATGTGTGGTGTGGTCGTGAGGTCGTACAATCGCAGGCACATACATCGTTATCATTGCGTTGAGGCGCAAATAAAGTGTGCAAACAAGCGCGGGCCTTATCTGATATTATGTAACGCGTGTTGACGTTCGGGGATCGTCTTCGAGCAGCTCGCCGGTACTCTACGGCGCACAACTATGTTAACGTTTTATGACATCTGGGAAGCAAACTTAAGTAACAACGGAAAGCTGACAGGCAAACATAATTTCAGCAAAGGAAATCAGCAAGCTGAAGCGGTAGTTGCCAGGTCAAGTAGCTCGCGGAACTGAAGGGCGTTGGGACAGAAAGGTTCTCCAATGACGACCACGAACCGGGAAAATACCTCTCAGGGACAGACAATCTTGTGAAGATCGCAGGGAGCCGACGTAAACAAGCGGTACAGGATCGCTGGGGAAGGCTAAGGGGGGAGGTCTAGGTTCAGCAGTAGACCTCGTTCGGCTGAAATGCCGATGATGACAATCACTATCTATATTTTCACGCCAAGTCCTCACCGGGATGGGCTGATAGGCAGCGCCATCAGCTTCTTTAAAGTTCATAGCGCTTTTCATGCACGCTCGCAGTTTCTTAGAGCTCTACATCACCATCTGATAAAATATGATCAATTTGGTCGTGGTAGATGAGAAAGGTCACCATTCACACGCCCCTTACACTTTCGCAAAGCGTATCTGTTTCGTCATTATTTCCTCCTTCATACTTTCTACGGAGCAAGTCCCTTATGTAAGGGACACCACCGTTCAGAATGTACAGGTACTCGAGACCTTCAAAAGGGGCCTCATTCAGGGAGCAGGTACCAAATTTACATAAATCGTTACTCACATACATTGAAATTCAATTCAATACAAATAATTTATTTTCAGATAACAGGTTTTATAAACACAGGTTAAATATTCCGTACCTTAAAATGTATATGCTATTATAAATTTAAATAATTCCACTTAGAATCGGCGAGGTGAAGCACGTGTCGTACGTACGTAGATAACCATTCTCGGTGCTTTCGAAACACGATTTCCTCCGCACAGAATTCTTCCTTCTTTATGAAGAAGAAGGTCGGCAGATGAGGAGTCGGAACCATCACCACAAAGGAACTAAAATTAACTTTATGGCGAGATTCCAGTCGCTCGACCCTCAAGGTGAAGTTGGTATTCTTCATCACATAGTCTTCAAGCTCCTCGACCTTTGTAGACCAGTGTAGTCTGGAAACGTACAACGGCGTCGCTGGTATTTCCATGCGCATCTATGACGGTCCGGTCTGTGTGATGCCACAGGAATTTGCGATTGGAGGGCTTCTTTCTTTAAGAAAGAAGGGAATAACAATGGCAAAAGTTTGACTCTCGAACCGAGTTCGGCAATGAGTTAGTCGAATGAGCTTTTAAGCATGTGCTGCAATATATAAGTATAACCATGGTATCCTAGTTTAACGTAGGTATTCATGTGTTTTCTTATACAACGTCAGGAGGCATACAATCATACGTAATTGATATGCAGTGACGGCCTAGTGGATAATGAACTAGTCTGAACCAATCGGTCCTTGGTTTGAATCTCGGTGTAGATGTATGTACGACTAAATTCAAATTCAATAGTTAATAGATTCAGGCGTTATTTTGCGAAAGTCAAATTTACATGCAATTAGATCTAACCTGCTTTGTGTGCTTCCGCCACCAATTAGTTCATGAAGCCTAGCGCCGGCCGGCACCCACCCACTACTGTTAGTAGATGTAACATGCCGACGCCATGGCTGCTCCGGTAGTCTCTGTCAGGCCAGTCGTGGCAGCGACTGGTGGGGGCATGCGGTTTCTGTTCCAGATGGCAGACAACCGCAGCAGCCGAGGCAGAAACAAATTTAGGTTAGATCAAATTGCATGTAAATTCGTATTTTCGAAAGTAGCACCGTGTCAAAATCTGTCCGCCAAATCTTTCAAGCTCAAGCGGCAGACCCGACAATCTAAATGGATTAGGAAACTGGACAAAGCTGGAAAGAAAACCGACACTTAAAGAACGGAATCACAGTGAGGCCGCGTCAAATGGTTCCGTGCTTAATTTGTATGCAAATGTTGCTATATCATCAACACAACACGCAAAAAAGACAATAACTACCTGTCGGCCATCGAATATGTTTTCCATGGACTTTGGTTTCGGTACAAAGTATACTCCAGCACCTGCCGCTACCTCGCCTAGCGTTGTCATATACTGAATGTGATTTGTCACAGTTTCCACCGACCGAACGAGTGGATCAGCCATGCAATTCTCTAAGCGACTCGTAATGGCTGTGTGCGTCGCTGTGATCACGGATGTCACAGCTTTGACATCGTCTACTGCGATCACGGCTAAATTATTTGGTATTCTATAAGGCTGTAAGCGTACGCGAGGCTGTTTGCCTTGTAGAATTCCAATTCCAAACGCAGCCTTGCGGCGCTAGTGTCGCACAACCATGAAAAGCGACACCAAAGAATTGCACATTGAATTAAACAATTTTTAACGGAAGTATCGCGTATTTTATTTATTTTGTTGAACCTGACGTTTCGAACGCTTTGCAGCGTCCGTGGTCGCAGGAAGACTAAGGTGGTATTTGTCTTACATTAGTTATTCAATTATTACATCTACCGACATGGATGGATTAATTATATATGTTCCGATTCACACAAAAATCGCTCACAGTGTCCGAACATTTTTTAGATCTTTGGGTTTGGGACTTGATTATTTTTAGGACTGGATCCCAAGCAGGTGGTACTTGCCAACCATCTTCTCTATTGAAATTGGGGTGTTTTCTTATTTCAATAGCCTCGCGCAACATTCTCGGCATGTAGCGATTCTCCTTGGCGAGGATTTGTGGTTTATCGAACCGGATGTAATGGTTTGGCTGGTCCAGTGTATGTACACATACTGCAGAGTTTTTATCGCGCCTATTCTTCATGTCAGCAATGTGTTCTTTCACACGAGTACCTACGCTTCTCTTTGTTTGCCCTATGTATGATAAACCACATTCGCAGTCTAATTTGTATACTCCTGCATCTTGTAAGGGGATATTAGACTTGATAGGTCTTAGAATTTGACTGATCTTCTTATGGGGCTTGAAATAAGTTTTAATTGAAGCTCGCCGTAAGATGTTGCCAATTTTGTCTGTGACTCCCTGCGACCACGGACGCTGCAAAGCGTTCGAAACGTCAGGTTCAACAAAATAAATAAAATACGCGATACTTCCGTTAAAAATTGTTTAATTCAATGTGTAACAATCGCGAAAACCTAAGACAATACAAAGAATTGCAATTTTGTGTTCAAGGCTGTAACAGCCGATGTTTCCGAGGATGCAAGGACGTTTGCTCTTACAGAATTGCATGGCAGCTAAGTATGAATATAATAAATGTCATATACATGAGAGTTGCCGCGTTCATTTTCAGCTATTTATGTATACTTTAAGAGAGCAGTCATAGCTCAGTGGATAACCAGCCTATTGGCCCAGGGTGTCTGGTTCGAGTCGAGGTGTAGGCATGTACCACTAAATTAGTATTGTCTGATTTATGTACCTACATATATTTATCACTCGCCGGAGAAGGAAACATAGCGAGGAAACCCGCACGCCTAAGAAACTATATTTCAAAACACGTGTGACCTAAGCTGAGAAAGGTTTGATTTCCCCTCTGGGTTTAACAGCTACTCGACTCGACGGCCGTCAGACGGACGGCCGTCGTTTCATGACAAAATCAATATCTTCGCCAAATCCTTGGGTTTGGGTAGCGGACCCCGCCCATTCTAATGGATTAAGAGACGGGATAACGCTAAGAAGAAAAGTCATAACAAACATCATAGAGAAATTTAAAAAGCAAACTCCTATCTAAATAAAAAAGAATATCCAAATCGTTACAGTCGTTTCACAACTACCCGAAATATCCTACTTAATATTATAAATGTGAAAGGATTTTTGTACCATTTTCACGCCTCAACGGCTGAACGGATTTGGATGAAATTTGGTATGTAGATAGATGAGGTACTGAATTAACATATGGGCTACTTTTTTATCCCGGTGATATGTTCCTGGGAGATGGTTTAGATGTTAGAATATTACTAAATATAGATGGTTTTGATGGTGAATGGTTTTATTCCGCTTTCACGTCTCAGCGGCTTTTCATCTACTACTGGATAGTACAACACTATGCCACAACAACACATCACTGGGATAAAACGGCTACTTTTTATCCCGGAGATTTGAAGTTGTTAACAGCAAATCGTTAATAGATTACGTTATTATGTTTGTGCATCGCGCTATGGTTGGGTTATCCTGTAAGATATATCCCACCAAAAACATTCTGTAAAAAACTAGCCAAGTCTCGATGGAGCTGCTTGTTTATCTCTAAAAAGTAATGAAATCTAGACAAAGTCGTGCCAAGGTCTAAGGTTCCTTACTGCGATTTCTTTATTATTATAGGTAATGTTGTGTGACTCCGCCCGCCTCTCCATTCCAGTGACGTAGTAAAGGCCCACAGGGGCCGACTACATAGTCAGTGGCAAAAAAAAAAATGTCTCTATATATAGGCACTAATAACCTTAAAAGTGGCAGAGATGTTTTTAGGCACCTCATGCTTCTCGCATGCAGCAACTTCTTAGGAGCTTACTGGTGGCTTCACTCACACTCAACACAACAATACTCCAGAGAGCTGTTATTTGGCTGCGGTTTTCTGTGAAGTGTTTATCCTGTGTGGGAATCGAACGAACGTTGGTGACAAAGTCACGGTATTAACCGCAACGCCATCGAGCACGTCATTACGCCAATGCTAACAATAGAGGATACAAACATGAGGACTGGGCAATGACTGAATAACCTGATAAATATCGTATCGTAACCTGAGCTGGGCCGGTGTGAGACAGGGCGGCGCCTTTAATACAATGAGCATAGAGACGGTATTCGTGTAATTCCGCGAAATAACCGCAAACAGATGAGGTCATCATGTTACCCAATGTTGTCGACGGTCACATGACACGCCCTTTTCGCAGAAATGATATCACCGTGGACGCGCCGTGTTTGGTTGCCTCCATGACTGACCACCAGGCCGCTGTCAACGTTGTTGATCCGTCAATGAACCTCGGCGATGATTATTATGACATTTTTTATACAACATCAGGGGGCATGCATACGGCCACCGCAGCTCATGAACGCTCGCGATACAGAAAGTATTTCCCTCGACGGTACCCCTGCTGCTAACACAGCAACGCCCCAGGAACCGGCCGGTACTGTACTATTTGGCTGCGGATTTCTTAGACGTGGAGGAGTACCTCTCCAGTCGGTCCGCGTTGTTGCGCCCGACCTCTCTCGAAAAATATTAATTATTTTGACTAGCTACAGCACGTATCTCCGTATCCTGTAGGAACAGCTGTTTCTACGTTCTTTCTTTTTCCTTGGCTTCTAAGTGTCCTCATACGTGATGACGAATAGTCCTCAAGAATTGGGTAATGAAATAAAAAAATATTTTTTTCAAATTCAACAGAGAGAAGACCGAGACTACCATGACCAAATTGATCGTGCTTTATCAGAAGGTGATGTCAGGAGCCCCAGGAACCGGCGAGCGTGCATTAAAAGAGCTATGAATGTTAGAGAAGCGAGTGAAGTATGTAAGGAGCGCGTCTTATGCCGCTCGGTTCTCTCTGCCTACCCCGCAAGGGACCTGGCGTGAAGATATATATACATACAACAGACAGTTCCAGAGATAAGCGCGTTCAAACAAACAAACTCTTCCGCTTTATATATTAGTGTACATTAAGGCAGTTATCATTTTCCAAGAAGCGAGTAGTTAGTCAAAATCACTTCATTTAATTGAAGAACCTAGATGACGTTTAGTCGCAAGTCTCGATAGATCATACTCCGGTCCGGTCGGGACGAAGGTATGCATGACCATTTACGATCTCCCTCCCATGCTTCCCAAAGGGTGCTCATTTGTTTGTATCAGGCGTAATAAAAAAAGCAAAAGAAAACAAAGGTACCGACGAACCGTTGAAGGTACCTCTGTAATTCCGGCGCCAAGTGTAAAGGCCCTCACGGTGTGGTCTCTAATACAACGATATGATAAAAATGACAACTCATTTATTTGGGGTACTAGTACGTCGCTTTCAAGCAAATAAAAATCTTTTCGACTTCGTCTTTGTTCAGTACAGATGGATAACTAAACGGCGCTCTAACAAAAAGAGGTGAAGGGCAATAGAACAAGACTTCTGAAGATCATAGCAAATTAAAGGCAATTTGTTCTAAACAACGTTGTATGCTTTCGTTTTTAATTTATGCGAACTAGAGTCGGCAAGCACCCACCCACCAGCATCGGTATACGCATGCGATCGCTGCAGTGGCTGCTCCGGTCGCCCCCGCGAATGTCCGCCATCTGAAACATCATGGCTGCTATTGTTCTCGTGACCGAGTAAGAACCATGCATAAAGACTGTGAAAGAATCGACTGCCGGGGCTGAATTTCCCCTAAAACAACATCAAGTCTGCTGAACAGCATCATCCCTGGCCCGAAGTACTACAGTGGCTATTCGTATCAAAAGAGGTGTACTTTAGAATGGTGTAGCTGCACACATCTACTGGTGATATAGGTGTAGGCGATAAGGCGGCGGGCCACGGCGCGCCCGCGTGGTGATAAGCCGGTATCAGGGCGCGCGGCCCGCGGCCTGCGACCAGCCAACGTCGCGGGAACTTTCCACTACGACACAATCCCCAATGGAATGTTGTTGTTCGAGTTATCACTTCAAACTTATTCATTGCCTCAACGAATATGATTATATAAAAAATCAGTCAAGTGCGAACCTCGCTGTAAAGGGTTCTCGTGATGCTTTGTTCTGTATTAGGTCTCACATTACGACTCCTGAATAAAAATATTTCGGTCGCAGTGCGGGTATCGGCATTTTCAGTACTTGTCGCTTCAATACAGCCGCTATATACACAAAATTAAATAAACGATATGCAAAAATTCTAAATATCTACTAACTAAGATTCATTGTTTGTTAGACCCCGTAAAAAATATCGAAAACTTCTGCCATAACCTTATAAAAGAGGCAATGGAGTTTCATGTAGTGCCGGGCTGAACGGAGCCCAAGTGATCCGGTCGCTCTCTCACTTTCTACCCAGATAGGCAATCCTCACTAAATACATAGCGCCTACAACGTCTTTGACAGAAATAAAAGTCGCCTAGGGAAAATAGTCATTAGTGAAGACCCTCAGTGCTCGACTGAGAAGAAAATGTATACACGTAAAAAATATACGCCCTGGTTTAATAAAGATTTATGTAATTAGCCTTGTTGGCCAACAGAGTAATCTAAACGTGGAGGATACTTGCTGGATATTATCCTATACCTGAACATAGGGATACGACAGAACTACGAGTACATTGCATTCGTTTATTATTTAAAATATTTTGTAGGACTCCATCTAATCGAAGTACGCTAGGTAATCCTTCGCTAAGCGACATATATATCACATAGTACACCTACTCTAGATAACAATTTCAATTAATTTAATACCTCCAATAGTTGTTTGTAGTAAATTATCACTTATTATCTCTCAGTTGATGATAATATGTATTCAGACAGTAAGCCTAACAGATAGCAAACATATAAAACACACGTAGTCGCTGATATGTCATGGTTTCAAAGTTGCGCCAGTCTACATGATGATACCGGGGCGATTTCCGGTCTTCAGTGAGGATTTTAAAACTACTTCTTAGATGATTTTTTATGAATATGCTACAGGGAATTGTTTCTTTCCTAGACTTAGCTGTTTGAGCTGTGCGTCAGTGTTAGATGAACCGGTACGTTAGTTAGTTCCTATGTTTATTATAATATATAATTACGAAAATCTACAAGACAAGCGAATGGCAAAGAATGAAATTAAATGACAAGGAGCTATAGACAAAGCTATAGACAATA
This sequence comes from Pyralis farinalis, assembly GCA_947507595.1. NCBI lineage: Eukaryota > Metazoa > Arthropoda > Insecta > Lepidoptera > Pyralidae > Pyralis > Pyralis farinalis. Next base: position 1,519,835 of record OX382275.1, read on the forward strand.
TTGAAACGAATTTTTCAAGACCAACATGATCGTAAACACCTTGTAGTAGACCTTATCAAATCCAATAGGTATTTTATGAAATACAACGCAAGATATCAGGATTCCTTTAGATTTGTTGGCGCGCGCAAATAGGTGTCACCGTGATAAGTCGGATATGCGCTTATCATTGTTTGTTGAGCGATACCTACGCTCCACCTATACATTATACTTATCTGGTGACATGACACCACTGTCATGTTTAAACGTACATTTTACAAAACAACTCGGATGTCTGTCCCACTTACATAAACATCAAATATACTCTTTAAATATCACCAATCATCGCATTCCTCTTCTGTAGTGTCACTTTGTAACCGACTACAGCTAATTGCGGGTGTAATCACTTCACTACGGTGCCCAAACAGAGATCACTAGGGATACTTTTGACGCTAATTCCAATGATGATACAATTTGAATGACCAAGTTTAGTGCAATATTTCATAATCTCGACTATAATCTGGTTTCAACATGGGATTCAATCTCATTACCAGTGCCTATCAACGGCGAAGACCAAGCTAGTCTGGCGCTCCTGTCGTGATTCAAGAGCCTAATTCCAATACCGATTCATGGATATTGGCTTCCAGAGTAACCCTACAAGGGTAAGGGGTCCAAATAGAGGTGAATATAATATATTAGACGGCATTAACTTGGTGTCGAAAGCTCCGGTTTATGTAGTTGGTAATCAGTCAACTCTGCCGTACCCGGTTCGGATATGATTCAGGAACTTTACATACTACTTGAGCAGAAGAGAATTGCCTTTCTAACCTTAATGTAAATCTGATATTCCTAATTAAAACTCTCTTTCTTCTTAATCAAAGATCTCTGATAAGTATTTGGATATTGAAATCACGAAGATTTTGAAACTAAAATGTGTATCATTAGCTTAACATCATCTATCATTTACAGACACATTTAGTAGATGACTAGGCTTATTAGTCACTAGCTAATGTTGAAACTACATTTTTCTAAATAGTTGAATATATTTGAATAATTTCACGAACGATAACATTCCACCCTCTCTATTTTCATTACGTGCCTGCTACTAAATGTGATATATTAACTAAAACTATTTTCAAAAGATGTGAGATAATGAAGTCCGCAGAATGAAGGCTACGATGGGAAGGAAATATGATTAAAAAGGAACTGACACCCGGAGCTGTAGATATATCGATAATCTTTGATAAGTCATTATCATTTTGATCAGGGGATTTATATGTAAGTGCGATAAGATTGCATTTGCGTCAGCAGTACTAATTTTATCTCCCGTTATCGGCACTCGAGTCATGGACCTTTATTTAGAACGGTTTACCAGTTATCGCGATATCGATCCGTGTATGGAATATTTAATGTAATATTGTACTCTACCTACGATACGATCGCCGAACAAAAGTCTCTAATGTTATTTATCCATAAATAATCTAATATATTGTCATAATGACAGTACATTAGGAATTTTACTGGACGAAAATAGACTTCCCTGTTATTATGATGTGTTTGGACAAGTTTCAAACACAATAAATAATGATGATTCACTCGGAGAATATACATCAGCACAAACAGTAAACCAATTATTAAAAAGTTAAACGTGGTGGAAATAAATCGCGACGTATATTACGAGTACAATAACAAGTGTCTGTGATATACTAACAAATTTCTATTTTCATTGTCCTTATAAGTACTAATAACATTATGAATATTGTACTTTAAAGGCATATCGCATTTTCCGTTTCACAAGTACTATCAACGTATTCCTTTGTTTTATTTAGTTTATTTATAAATACTTTTGCAATTGAAACTCTTTCAAAAGCAATAGGATTTAATCAATGGATTACCACCTACTTTATTAACTACTAAAGCAGGAACATTTTTAGCTCCTTAGAAACTTTTCATAGAACTCAAATTTATTATAGCCCTCCTATCTTATGAAAGATAACTTACTAGTCATTTTAGCTAAATCGTGTATTGATGTTAATGTAAATGTGTTCCTAACACATATTATGAGGTTGTACATTTTTATTACGTTTCCCATTTATAGTTTTTAATCTTGAGTATAATTCAGGATTGCTATATAAGATTGTAAGAAATTCTTGAAGTCATAATTACAATATCAATTGTTTATTATTATGCACCCTTTTTCTTCTTAACGTAATCTCATTTTCCAATCCAGTAGGATATCAGGGGTCCTCTACTCAAGCGTAAGGATTTAGCGAAGATACTGATTTTGACATAGAGCGACTTCTATACCAGAGTGTTTGTTTACTAATATGCACATTATGACTAATTAACTCATTAACAGCAACAGAACATTTACTGAAACAATTCCTATTATAGGTACGCATTGATAACAACAGTTGTGAGAGAAACCTATAAAAATACGTTAGTGCCAATGTTTGTAAGATACTGAAATAGTCGCTGATAACATTACCGGCCATGTTGACAGAGATGCGCCAATCTACTTGCTAATTTGCACGATGAAAATACATAACGTTTCGTAGCCTTGGATATCACGGCTTGACATTATTATTGTGGATAAAACAAAAACAGCGGAGTTACAACTCAACACACTACCACCAGACCATACAGCGAATGTGATCAAACCTTCAAATAAGATTTCGTTTTTGGGACTAAAAGCTAGTGATCCTTCCGTGAAATTAGACAGCTAACTTAGACCCTTTTCTATTATATTCAATGAATCATTCAGAAGAATTAACATTGTCAGGGTTGGCCACGTCACGAGGCACTTTATCGGGTTTGTCATGACAATGGTTAGTAATAAAGTTATCTGTGGCGTAGCTAGTAGGTATTGAATAGGGACGAGTGAGTCGAATGTGTACGCTTACAAACATTGTTTACGAGTGGCCAGCTATTGATAACCCGCGACGTATACACGTATCTTTTGATGGTTACGTGTCATGTATATATTTTTAGGTTAGGTTCAAAGCTGGGCGATTGCGGGGTCATACATTAGTACGTGATACAGTTATAATTTTGTTTACTTCGATTAATAACTGACTTTCAACAGCACCATTTTCGAATTATTAACTTCTTCATTGTAGTTTTACCTGATATCAACTTCATCACCTGAATTTTTAACATTAAAAATAATTACATTAAAATTTGGAGTAAGACGTGGCCCATATAATTAATAAAAAAAAAAAAACTCCACGTGCTCAGTGTTTTTCTCTAAATACAGATCGAGTGTGCAACAATCGCTCTTTCCACACTCGCGCGAGGAATTCCAATAGGTCTAAAGACATATACACACCGTTTTATTGAAGCGATAAAGGCTACTCAAAATATAAACGAGCTATAAATTTCGCAATAAAACGATCCACGAATAGTTGTAATTATGCAACGCGCGTCGCGGATGAGCGACCACCGCGCGGCGACACGTTCGAGAATCAAATTCAAATGTCAAGGTGAAGGCGACGCGAAAGGAAACGCACGGTGACGTCACGCAGCCGCCATCTTTGCCCGTCGCCGTTGTAATGACACTTTTGTACGCTCGTGTGTACCGCACACTAGTTTTATTTAGGACACTAGACAATCGTTGCAAAATTTCATTCATTGCTTCTGTATGCTAAATATAACACCTTACGACACGTGGATTAAAGCCGAGTTGCTCAACTAATTCGTCGTCAGCTGTTGGCGTTTGCCATTTAATTAAATTGACATTAACACACAATTGGGTTCTTGGGGATTTATTTGGTCGAGGATTCGTGTGCATTGTTTGTAAGGTCAAAATACCATAGAATTTAGGTTCAAATTTCATTACCCCTATTGGCATACAATTGGACAAATTTCAATTTTCCCTACTTAGGGATTTGAACGTAGCTATATTGCCTAATTAGGATATAGAACTAACAGATGGCCCCAAGAGGAATTTGAACTCGACAACTTTATTAGACACCAATAATTCATTTAAATAGAAAATATCGCCGGCTGGAGATTGAAAAGTACATAAAAAGTATCTTTTCTGCCCAATATTACGTACTCTCCTGCCCCACTAAACATAATAATAGTAACGGTAACTAACAGAAAATTGGCATCAGTGCCTATGCCTAGCACAAAACTATAATCATGAATGGCATGTATCATTAAAACGGTATCCCTCCAGCTGTGAAGCCCGTCTTTCATGGTACGATAAGGAGCGATGAAGTCAACGAGACTAGTTTTGAAAAAAATAGAAACAAATTGAGCCCTTCAGATTCTATATAAAGCGGGTGTCAGGATATTTGGTCAACTAACCGTGTGTAGAAACTTGAAGTATTACGCAAGTAGTTGACCAATTATATCATATAATTAATAAATTGACGAGTAATCATAACTTTTTAAAGGCTCTTGTATTGAAATAACAAAAGCCTGATGTAACAATTCGTATCGTCTTTGTAGATAATATCTACTCGTGAATAAAATTATTTTACGCGAAAGTAGAAGGATGTCGGAGCAGAAGAAGACTCACCTTCCACGACCAAATTGGTTCTGTGTTATCGGAAGGTCAGGAGCCCTAGGACGAGCGTGCACTAAAAGAGCTATAAAAATTAATGAAGCGAACGAGAGGACCGAATCATGTGGTGCTCGGTTCTCTCTGCCTACCCCGGAAGAGACTATGGATGAAGATATACATACATATGGAAATTATGTTTAAGTATCATGGCGATGTGAGTGGATCACAAGTTTCGAAGTATAGCCTGTCGATTACTAGGGTAAATGATGCATTTACTCTATATATATCTAAATATAACTTCACGTCAAATCCTTTGCCGAGGCAGAGAGAACCGAGCGCCACATGTTTGGTATCAGCCGTATGTATCGTACTATCGACAGATATACCAACACTTTCTCTGTCGAAGACCATAAAAGATAGTGGCGACCGCGGGCTGTTAGAACTACAAAGGCTGTTAAAGCCAGAATTCCCCGAAAACCCATTAGGAAACAAAAAATGTTATCGCAAGAAATGAAGATTCTAGCTATATCGCTGTCGCGTATAATAAAACAAGACCTGAAGCTCGGCGCTTAACATCGATTATATATACAGAACATGCCCCTAAATCAATCCCTGCGGTTGAAGAGAGTGGATCGATCAAAACACCTTCTGTCCTGATACGCCGGTGAAAGGCGAGAAATATCCTCTTACTGACGAAGAAAAATTCACAATGACAAAGTGTACGAACACAGTTCTAAAGAAGCCGTTCAAGTGGTCGGAATGGTACAACGTAGGCATCATCTTGCGTCTGTAATGGTTTAGTGGGGGGTATATTATCAAGGAGTCACAGAGCTTCATTTTTGTGAAAAAGGAGTGAAGACTTCAGGCAAAGCGTATCAAGAGACAGTCTTGGATCGTGTTATGAAACCTCTCAGCAATACACTTTTTAAAAATGTACCGTGGACTTTCCAGCAGGACTCTCACCTGGTCAAAAGGTACGAACTACCCAAGCCTGGCTCGAAACCAACGTCCCGGACTTTATAAGAGCTGGAGGCTGGCCCTCGTCTAACCCAGATCTGATCCCCTTAGACTACAAATTATGGTAAGTTTTAGAGGACATGGCCTGCTCGAAGCGACACGCCTACATTGCGTCTCTTAAGAAATCTCTGGAGCAAGTAGTGGCTAAATTTCCCATGGAAACAGTGCGGAAATCCTTAGATTCGTGGCCAGAGGCCAGACAGATTCAAGGCCTGTATCAAAGCCAAAGGTGGCCATTTCGAATGGAACCATTATTTTTCTTTTTGCTGAGACTTCCATAAATAAGTACATGTAAGTTTTATTAAGATTACATTACTTCATAAAAAATAAATGCATATTCATTTGTAACAGAACTTGTGGCCGGACTAGGTATAAAGCGAGAGAGTTCGTTTGTTTATTTGTTTGAACTCATTAGTCTCTAAAACTACTAGATGTATTGAAAATGTTTGCACTTGATCGTCCAATTCTTGAGAAGGTTCTAGGTTATCCAACATCAAGACACGACTCTTAGAAGCTGAGAAAAAGGAAACAAAGTAAGAATAAGTGGTTCCCACGGGATTCCAAGTTACGCGCAGACGAAGCCGTAGGCTGTAGCTAGTATATCTATATACATTAGGCACAGAATAAGTATTATGATGGTGTATAGATAATTTGTATGCATAAGTATATCGAAGAGGCAAACTTTGCGTTTCGTACCAGAGGCTGGCTCCATTCCTTTGTTTCAGGCGCCGCCAGTTCCGGGCGGTCCCGCACGAGCGCGCGCGAGCTATGTGAACGTTAGGTAAGTTTCTCGTGCTGATGTCAGTGCTTGGGACAAGCGATAACAATAATTGTGCTGAATTAACCTTGGAGTAATACATTAAATATCGCAACAGCAGCGAAAACAGCTTTCGTTATCTGATGATAGCTATCAAAGTAGTACTCGTATCAAAGTAATCCTAGTGATTCTGGAAAGTTGTTTCCATTATCAGTGGCGGTCGCTCGAGCAGTGTAAGCTAAAAGTGATTATCCAAAATAAAAAAAAACAACCGCTTTTAAATTATCAATATTAATATGGAAGATTCATTCAATAGGAAACAAGCGACCTGTCCTTGCTTCGCACGAATGATCACGAACGGGTGATCCGATTGCTATCAAACTTCACAGAATCACCCGCTAGGAAAATCTGAAGATTCCTCAAAAATTTCATCATAGTCCATAGGGAACATACATATACACATCGAATTTTATATACAAGATACCTCATTGATTTTCCGTTAACTACTTTCTGAGTATACGCTGATGAAGGATTGGTAACGGTTCGGTTCTAACTGGTTCGGATCCTGTCAACGTTCATGACACCTATGTAGTGAAGTTTTTTATATGCAGATTAAGTTGCATAGTTCCGCGTGCGTCGACACAATCAGCTGCACCTCCAACGATCTAGTATTTCTCACGCGCGGCGTTTGCGTGTCGGCGATTGTCTTAAATGTTAAGTTGTTCCCGAGGCTCCGCGGCCATTGTGCCGAGCGATCCAGCTGGAAAATCTTACTCCACTTAACGGCCGAAATGAGCCAAGTTAATTTTTTGTAGTGCCACAATGGCGCCTTAATTGGAGTCTTGTTCTCATGAGGTTTACTTAATCATTTCTAAGACAATTGTGTCTGAAATGAAGATCATAATCGTCTTCGAAAAAGTAAAACTCGACTGCGTATTTCGCATCATCGCCCCACCTATTGACAAGAGTTTATTTTGCCGCGTGAGAATGTTCAAATGTTGTGCATCAGTGAGTTGTTGTTATTGTTGGCCTACACAATAATAGCTCTGGTTTAACATAGAAATGACATCAACGTCACGCTCACAGGTAACATTAATAACAAATTCATAATTAAATGTTTTCCTTTCAACAATATTACAAACGGAAAGCCCGAATTACCTATGCCTATTTAATACAACATGGCGGGTTTTGTCATTTTGCTGAATCTATGAATTAATAATTATTTACTATCGAAGGTGTTCTCACATGCTGCTTAGTCATAATAGTGTGTTTGAGGCAACTATTTTTAGTCAGTAAGATTGTACAAGGGAAGTCTTTTGTGTAAGGTAGTGTGTATGGATGCTTTTCTGTTATCAATGTTTGCTACCACGCAGTGGTGTTTGCAAATCTCCGTCGTGGTTGAAGGATGAGAGAGGCGACTTTACTGTACAAATTACGTTGCACCCTAGCGAAAACATCCTTTTAAAATCTGTGAAAACTGCGATGTATTCGTAACTTCACACTGAAGGTCCTGCATGACAGGAATAGAACAGATATAGAATGCGAGATTGAAGGACTCGTCAGGACTATATGACGAGTCCTTCAATCTCGCATTCTATATCTGTTTCAAATTCATTCACTCCTCTTGCATTATTTCTACATGTACGAAATAACTTGGCTCATCTTATCACCTATACTCGCATTCTGTTTAACTCTCTTTCATATCATCACATCTTCATTTGTGAACTCGGTTCACAGATTTTGCGTAACACTTGTAGCCCAATTTAATTCTACTATCATGCTCTCTCTGTTAAAGCTGTTACTTCCATACGTTAGCGTTGGGGTCTTTACGTAAACATATCTACTATATCTCTGGTAAGTATGTGGATTGAAATGGTATTTTAATATTAGAAGGTTTATTTAAAAAAGTCTGTTTGTTAAAAGTAAAAACATCATTTGTGACAGACAGACGCACGGATGGACTAGATATTGACCAAAAAACCACAAAGGTATGAATTCAAAACTCGAAAATTAACAAATAATATTTCGTATATTTACAAGAATAAACAGAAATCAGGTTAATTCAATATCATTATGATATGATTATAATATTAATTAAATGATCTCGAATCACCAAATCGTACAACAAGATAGAAGTATAGTAACAACCGTTTAATGAAAAACACAAGTTTGTAAAATGCGACGCAATACCTAACACAGTCAAACGACCATGTCGGATCCCGCTCACATAATTGGAGCCAAACAACTTCCAAAATACAATAACGTACAAACGTATTAAAAACAAACCGGCTTATCTAAAATTGGATTCATGTATTCAAAGGCAGAAATTTGAATTTCAAAGCGCGACGTTACCGAAAGCGTTTTAGCAAAATACGTACAACTTGCAACAGAGATTCACGTTTTTGCGGCTGATTTTAGAATGATGGCCAATAGTGTTGTTGTCGTGCAAGTGGGCGACCTTCGGCGGCCAGTTTCGGCCACCGCGAACAACTCCATTTGCCGAGGCGAGGAGGACGCGACCGAACGGGGACGTCACGCTGCCATTCGTAACGCGAACGCTCCAAACGACTATTTTATGCAAATGGCCGCGCGTTAAGGCCAGCTAAATAACATTTTAACGATCATCTACCAACTATTGTTTCGAGACTTCCATAATAAAGTTTGATAAAGGGCAAATGGTAGAGAGAACATGATAGTAGAATAAATGCGGTCGAGATGAGAGCATTGCGCAAAATTTGTGACGTAAGGCTTGCTGACCGCGTTCGTAATGTTGACGTAAGAGAGTTGGTCTGAAAGAATGACGAGACAGATATAAAATGCGAAGTGAAAGGATGTAGGAGGAAGATCAAGACTAATCTACCATGACCAAATTGGTCGCGTTTTATCAGAAAGTGATGTCAGGAGCCCTAGGAACTGCCGAGCATGTAAAGAGCTATGAATGTTAGAGAAGTGACTGAAGTGTGTAAGCAACGCGTATTATGGCGCTCGGTTCTCTCTGCCTACCCTGCAAGGGACCTGGCGTGAAGATATAAATATATATACATATAAAGGTCAAAGAGTTGTACACGTACGAACTCCAGGATAGTGTGAAATATATTTTCGTTTACACAAAACAACACTTACCCAGTTAAAATTTTAAACCATTCAGGACATCAAGTAAATCGGCTCCCGAGTAATAATAATCTCAATAGGATGGGAATGGTAAAATAAACCGTTGAAGCGAAGGGGGAAACTCGAGAAAGGGTGGATCGCAAAAGGGAATAGTAAAAACTGCAGAGACAAAGAACTTCCTCCGGTTACCTGCAACAAAGAGACGGGTGTTGTTACTCGTTTCGTCGGTGAAGGATGTGGCATGCATTAAACGCCTACATACACTATTTTTATAGGTGTTCTTTGAAAACATTACGATCCAATATTGTGTTAAACTGACAGACAAACTTGTTCTTGATTAGCGACAGTTAAATAAATATATCAATTAATAAATCGTAGTACAAATATGTTTTTTCGTTCATATTTTATACAAAATTTTTATATAATAATTCATCGTAATGACATCGTTCTTTTTCCTATTATTTTAATGTGAATTAGTACTTGTAATTACTGAAATACACATTTGTATGCCATTTATTGATCAAACATGTCGGACCTCAATCCAAAATAACTGCATATTACGTGTGTACATATGTTTTGACAAAAAAATCTTGAATCTCCAATTACCGTTCACGTGACTTGTACAACATAGTACATATCATCACGTCTGTCTCCCATTGGGGCGGAGACGGACTTGTCTATACTAAAAATGTTGATTTTTTAAAGGGTCGGCAACGTACGACCTATTTCTCTGAGGTTACAAGCGATCATAACTGCTTCAACACGTAACATTCTTGTACACCAGTTTCCTACCTTGTGCTATAAAAATTATACTAGGATAATGAACATACAGGTAACAATAATGTGTCATGCTGAAATATTACAGATTTATATTATTTTATTTATTTATTTACAATCAACAGCGTATACACTGCACCCAACCAAGATTACATAATATACTTACCATTTTGTCAACAAAATTCAAACAGACTCATGTGCAAATTAACTAACGTCACTATTACAACTATACGTAGGTATCAATAAAGAACCCAATAATATGAAATATATACTTACAAATAATAATGTGTTTAAAAAATATATTTTGTATGTGTACACACACATACAAAATATATTTTTACACAATATTACTTTGTCCGAGGAACATAACTAAGTCAATTGTTTTTGGTGAATATGCATACAATTCTTTTTTATATATAATTACAAAAAAATATAAGGCATCATTTAAATGGTTGGCAACGCATTGGTCACCAGAAAAATATATTCGGTAAAGAAATATTCACACGCCGACGGAACTATTTCTGGATTGAGATTACAAGACAACCCCATCGTCCGAACCTATTGTTTAACTCTTTAATAGAGAGAAATTACATCGACTTGGGTACATTTGCTGACCGCATATATTTGCTGATCAAAAAAGATATTTTCAAATTATAATCACCATACCATAGATCACAAAGGCTATTGAATAACTCAAATTTAAAAATTATATTTTACGGTGAAACAACAGCATTCATTGGTAAATATTAGAGCAATTGGAAAAGTAAACACTGCAATGAACAAACTACAGACAAGCCTTTGAAGTCGTAAGTCGGATGAGGTCAATAAAAACTTTGATGAGGATGTAAAAAACTAAGATGATGGGGAACAAAGTGTTGTTAACTCTGGGTGGTCGCAGAACAACGGTAAAGTACCGTATGTAACAGTTATTGGCAGGCGCAGGTAACAACATATAAAAATGGGGGTTGGTTTTTGACAATGACATTTATAAAGTCGTTCCGTTTTACGATGGTATTTTATTGTAATCTTTTGTTAACGCAATCACTACAGTGCTAAGTAATCCTTTCAAAACTAATTTTCTTATATCACATGCGGTATTTCTTGGCTAAACAAGTTTATAGATAGTCGATATAGACAAATCGATTCAGGCCTTATTTTACGAAAGTAAAATTTCCATGGCATTTGATTTAAAGTGCTTTGTGTGCTTCTGCCACGGATTAGCTCATTCGAAATAGCGTCTGTAGGCAATATAAAGGCGTTAGCAGATGAATGCCGTCGCTGGTAGTTTATTTTAACGACTAATATTAACATTAAAATAACAGAAACCGCATGCCGCCACCGCGTCATTGCTGCCTTGAAATAGCAGCATTTTATTCTAACGAGTAACATTTACAGCGCTGGAGGATGCTTCGTGGAGAGCAGAAAACGCAGAATAACCAGAGCAGTCACAGCAGTGACGGTGGCGGGTCCATGGTCTTCATGAGTACCATGAATCCGGGCAATCGCAGAGATGAGTGCAGCAGCCGAGGCAGAGATAACCGGAGCAGCCACGACAGCCACAGCATGCTTTTACTAATGGTAATGAGTGGTACCGGGCGGCGCAAGTTCTGATGAACTAATCCATAAATGCATTGCGGAAGCACATCAAGAAGTTTAGACCAAATTGCCCGTTCATAGAGACCCCACTCCCGGCAGTTCCAGATTAGTTGTTAATTAAACTAAATGACAATGAAAAGACACATTAGCTGACATTATTTAACATAATGTTTTGCATATTAAACTAGATTTTGATTAATTCATGGTTCTAAACCAGAATATCAACGTAAACAATTTGTTTTCCTATCACGCGTATGGCGCCAGCGTCAGGGAATGCCGCACGCAGCCTGCCTATCAGTGCGAACAATGGCGTTCAATTAAAGCTTCCTGCCTCGTTCCTTGTCTACCATGGAAATTCTGATTCGTCATAGTGTTCAATCAGCTCGAGCTGGCGGCCGCACGACCGGCTGAGTCGCGTGCTGCCGCCAGCGCCGCGTGGTCACGCGATCGCGCGGTTTCCGCGGCATCGCGTGTCACACGTCACTGTCACATTTCTATCCCTCACCAAAAGCTGCTCCTATTTTTCCATAAAGATAAGGAGAGACGAATAAATAGAATGTTTAGTTTTGGTTCTAAGTACTTCGTGGCATAAATATGGGCCTGTGTGTTATTACATGAGTCGGAATACTGTTTAGTTTTTAAGCTCAACTCAATCATTCGAAGTCGCAGTCTCTTTAGCCTAATTTTGGTAAGAGAGGGTGACAAAAGAGTCACGAAAGACGTGTATCGAGCAAGTGTGAGTAGAGACATCGGTAGGATCCGCCCTACACATGTAGGTATATATCAAATAGGTGCTGCATCATGATAGATGCTGAAAAAGGGTCAAATTAAATGCACCCAATATCGATCAGCATGAATAAAGATGTCGATGAGTGTGGAAGTAGCTAGGTTTGTTAAAAATATTCTGTATTAGGTGTTATTATTTTGTAACTAATCATTTCTGATGTCGTTCGCGCCTTATCATATACCTATTTATACCTTGCCACATCAAAGAGCCGCATCTTTCGTAACATTTCATAATACAGAGTTCGTTGATATCTGTTAAAATACGTACATTTTCAAAGTTTATCGCTTACATTTCCTTTATATCGGTACGTCTTGCTGCCACAGCACTCAATTAATATTTAATTAACTGCATGGTCCGCACTGACGCACCGAATCATTCGAAAAAGGTAATTTACCCAAGACAGCTGCGTGCCGTTTAAAACCCAGATATCCTCAATCTCGTATTGCAGATTTTTTGACCATGCGGCTACGAGACAAGTATCCACCAGGTGCCAATTGAGCCGCATTAAGAACCGCACAGGAGTAACGTTCTTATTTCCAAGCACGTGCTCGGTGGGATAGTCAGTCAGTCAGTAGCGCAAGACTCTTTCGGGTGCGTGCGGGACTTGAGCGAAGTCGATAATCCGTGCCATCTCCAGGAACGTACCGCTTCAGGTTATATGATCGGCGAGAACGCGGGCGTGGAAGGAAGACGGTTAGTCTGATGGAATGTGGAGACCGCTAACACGGATGGCCGCTTTAGCATTATTATGTGCATGGACATATACGAAAACAAGGACGCTGGGTAATACTGAAGCAGGATTCAGACGGAAGAATCCCAAGATTAATCGCGTCTCAATACAGCGTCACACGAATAGGACCCTGCGGCTATTGGGGATGTCCATGGCACTACATCACCAAATACATACAGCACCTTCGTTTCCACGCGCCATCCCTGGCTCGCACGCCCGGCGGGATGGAGGTGTCGTGTCGGAGGAGCATTAGTGGATAGTGCGGGTGCGGTCGCACGCTATTCTGAATTAACGCAAATTAACCGCCGGCAGCGCGCCCGTCACGCCACGCTCATGTTAGAAAGCGTGGATGGTCACGCTACTTCTAAGGCACGATATACAGAAGATACGAAATCCTCGCGAGTCAAATCAAATTTTAACCTATCACTTGTTTCTTCATCAATATTTCGTAGAATGTTAATATACGAAGTATCTAGTAGGTAATGGATATAGGTTAGTATAGTCGTGGGACTTGATAGAGGTTTAGTTATTTGTAATCGTGCGAATATGAATATTTCAATCTAAGGTTTAGAAGTTTCAAGTATACCTAGTAGTAAAACGAACGTTATATTATTTGAAAATTATATAATGTAAGTATTGATTAAAAATATATATTAAACTGAACGTTGATGTATTTAAAATTGTATTATTTATTTTGATATAATAATAATAATTTTTAATAATAATTTATTTTATTTCTTCCACAACTAAAATATATAAAGATGGTTAATTACACAGTTTTTGCGTCTATGTGTTGTGGAAAACTGGTGCCTTAATAAGATAATAGCAAATAAAGCGAAAACGAACAAAAAAAAATTGCTTATTGGTGCCCTGACTTTTTTTTATACAAAGCCGGAGGCATACAAATATACGGCCCATCTGTAAAGCGGTTACTGTAACCTATGAACGCTTGCAACACATTAAGTACCACTCGCACGATGTCACCCTCTGCTGCTAAAATAGCAACCCCTTAGGAGTTTATTAGTGACCTTACTTACACGCACGAACACAATAACCCGCCAGACTTGTTATTTGAGGTGGAAATACTTCCCCAGACAGGCTGCATTGATCCGCCCTACCTCTCATAAAAACACCCAGACAAAGACGCTAGTTTAAAGACGATAGTTATGCACAAACGTTTGTCATATGATTTACCACACTGCTATTGATATCCAAACTATACATATATTTACAGTTTATTTTATTACACTCGCGTGTAAACATAGAGTCGTGTGGACGGTCATTTGGTACAACTCAAAGCAACGGCATTTCCTTTAAGAGGGCCGGTAAAAGGTAGGCGTGTGGAGGGAGGGCTGTAATGAGGGATGTCTGTTTCGCGGAGCACGAGCACGGATGTCCATTTGGGTCACGGCTCCTCTGGAGGAAGCAACACTCTCTTTGAGATACAAATATACCGCCGTGTTTGATGTGAGCGCAGATGGAGATAGAAACTGTATTTGCCGTTTTTAGGGTTCCGTACCCAAAGGGTAAAACGGAACCCTATTACTGAGGCTCCGCTGTCCGTCCGTCCGTCCGTCCGTCCGTCCGTCCGTCTGTCACCAGGCTGTATCTCATGAACCGTGATAGTTAGACAGTTGAAATTTTCACAGATGATGTACTTCTGTTGCCGCTATAACAACAAATACTAAAAAATAGAATAAAATAAATATTTAAGGGGGCTCCCATACAACAAACGTGATTTTTTTGCCGTTTTTATAGATAGTGGTACGGAACCCTTACTGCGCGAGTCCGACTCGCACTTGACCGATTTTTTTATACAACGTTGGAAGGCATTCAAGCATACGATCCACCTGATGTAAAGCGGTTACCGTAGCCTATGCACGCTTGTAATAAGTATCGCTAGCGCGATGCCTCCTCTGTTGCTAACACAGCACCTGCTTTAGAGCTATTGGTGATCTCACTCACACGCAACCCTCTAGCGAGTTGTTATTTAGCTGCAGTTTCCTAGGCGTGGAGTACTTCACAAGACGGGCTGCTTTGATGCGCCCTACCTCTCCTGCCGTTGGGTTCTGGTGGACAATTATATATATATATATATATATAATTATAAATAATTGTAGATCTCTCTATACTTATATATACTCGTATAAGGTTGAATTGTTTGTTTGAACACGCTAATATCTGGAATTAGCAGCCCGATTTGAAAAATCTTTTAGCATTTGATAGTTCGATTCTTGAGGAATATACTATTCAATACTACGATACGACCCTTAGAAGCCGAGGTGAAAGAAAGAAAGTAAGAAAAAGCAGTTCGCACGGGATACCGGGATTCGCGGGCTGTAGGTGAACCTGTCTGACAGACATATTTATTGTCTGCTGTGCCCGCGACTTCGTCCGCCCGGAAAGGTTATTTTTTTTATCATTTAATTATATTAATAAAAATAAATAAAATTTCTAAAATAAAAGTAGCCTAAGTTACTCCTTATTATATAAGCTATATGCCAGTTAAAGTCCCGTCAAAATATGTCCAGCCGTTTCAGAGATTAGCCGGAACAAATAGACACAAAAATTGTAAAAAAAATTTTTTTGGTATATGTACCGTGTTATACATCCATATGCATTTATTAAAAAGCGGTTATTTTAATATTACAAACAGACACTCCAATTTTTTTTATCTGTGTAATAGAGTATAGATAAAGTCGAAAAGTGTAGCAATTGTTGCAGCAGCGGGGATGGCAACGGGCGATACTACTTGTGTTGCATGGAATCGTAGACCACACAGACCAAGCCACATCAGGCAGGCCGTAAGCTTGCATGTTTCCTCTCAACGTATCATAATAAAATATTATGTTGTGTGTTAAGGACCGTAAGACCATATAGACCAAATGAGAGGCTGGTCAGATTTTTGAGGTGGAGGTTTTTAATTACCTACTTGATTTTGTAGTTCCTGTACTGTTCGTGTCACATTCTATGATTTTACGACGCTAATATGACGCTTAATGTATTGCAAGCGTCAGGTAGGCCGTATGCGTGTATGCCTCCCGACGTTGTATAAAAAAAAATCTATCTTAGTGTAGAGTACTGAACCATCAGATCAGTGCATTGTGTATAGCGAGCTGTGCCTTCTGACTCAAGCTTTTAGTACCGAGAAGTTTCATTTAGGTAAGGGGTTAAAATTTATTTTTTGAACCCATTAACGAGTATAAAACTTTTGTACTACAAAATTGTGTATATTAAAGTTGTTTCAAA
Source organism: Pyralis farinalis (assembly GCA_947507595.1). NCBI lineage: Eukaryota > Metazoa > Arthropoda > Insecta > Lepidoptera > Pyralidae > Pyralis > Pyralis farinalis. The sequence continues at coordinate 1,536,345 of OX382275.1, forward strand.
ATTACGCTAAATATCCATTGGCTTAATGGCGACATTAGAATACATAAGTCATTTGCGGCGCCAGACGTTTGTACTCGTAGAATAAGGTCATAGGTAAACTGGGACATTTTTAGACTGTGTGGTCATACTACATCACTCGGCTAAAAGACAGCCCCGCTTTCCACCAGAAGCAGTCCAAAAAAGGATACAATCCTTGAGATACAGTCGATGTAGGTTCCATTTGACATTTGGTTATCGCATATCGTAGCCAGCCGTGTTCGGTCGGCCCCGGTGTACGGCAGCCGCGGTAATCTTTGACATTTCATGTCTGCACCAACCACATTTGGCCCCGTGGCGTGATCAAACTACTTACCTGCTGAAAATTTCAAGAGGCGAGTGCTCACGCAACAGGGAATATCGTGTTATGTTCTTTGGTCGACTGCACGATTTTGCCAGCGAGTGAGGTTACGTGTGAAGCTCCTAAGTTGTCCTATTAGCAGCAGGGGTGGCTCGAACGACACTTCCTGCATTACAAGCGTTCGTAGTCTACGGTATCCACTTTAAATCAACAGCAACGCCATAGGAGCTTATTGGTGACCACACTGACACCCAAGAACACAACAACCGTCTAGAGAGTTGTTATTTGGTTGCAGTTTTCTGTGAGATGTTTCGCTACTGCGCCTGCGCACCGAGCTCGTCAAAAGCTTCATATGAAAGCTGTAATCCAAGATATGCTTTATAAAGCCTGGTTACTTTGTAGGTCATTACTATCGACACCTTAGTGGTGATGAGTGCGGTGATAGCTCAGTGGATAAAGAAGCAGCACATTAACCAGGTTCGACTCCTGGCGTGGGCGTGTACCACTAAATTCGTGTTCTCGGATTTATGTTCTCATGTAATAATAACTGAGCACGTCCAAGAAAATATATACCAAAAGACGTGACAACTTACGAAACGTCTGATCTTTCTGGGTTATGGAGGTCTGACGCAGTCGGCTGTGTGTATACTTTGCCAGCAGACACTGGCAGTCTCAATGGATTAGGAAATGAGATAATGCCATAAAGATAGAGGTAGGGCGCATCAAAGCAACCCGTCTGGGGAAGTATCTCCACCTGACAGAAAACCGCAGCCAAATAACAACTCCCTAGAGAGTAGTTGTGTTCCTTTTTTGAGTGAAGTTTATACACAAGACAAACATTTGTGTGCATGAACATGTCTGTTTGTCTGGGTCTGGATGTTTTAAGAGAAGTAGGGCGCATCAAAGCAGCCCGTCTGGGGAAGTATCTCCACCTCACAGAAAACCGCAGCCAAACAACAAATAGAGAGATGTTCTGTTCCTTCTTGTGAGTGAGGTCTCCAGTAAGGTCCTCAGGAATTGACTTGGAGTGTGTTATCAGCAGAGGTGGCACGCGAGTGATAAATAATGTATTGCAAACATTTATAGGCTACGGTAACCGCTTTACATCAGGTAGGCCGTTTGCTTGTATACGTCAAGACGTGGTGGAAAAAATCGTCTGAAATTCACGCGCAGGTCTATATTTACCTCTGGCTGGGTACCTCCAGGTCCACCAGCTGTCGGCCAGCTCTGCCTGCACTCGTTTTAATTAGGCGGCCGTCCTCATTAGAGCATAAGCACAACATGTTTATTTCTAGCGGCGGCGGTCACGTGCGACGCAGCACTCGTCGTAATGGCCTACGTCTCGATGACCCAACAGCTGATAATCTCCAACACTGATAACAGGTCAGGGGCCGCCGCGGGAATATTCCGCTGATGGCCAACTTTAAACTACTTTCGTGTTTACATATACACGTGTATGCATATAAACATATATTTAAAACACGTCGGATGGTATAACCAATGCTTCGAGAGGGAAAAAGATAATTCTACATACCTACTATTATCATCACGCCTGTTTCCCATGTGGTAGGCAGAGACTATGGAACGCCAGGTGTATAGATCGAAACACACACTCTCTTCTTCGCTTCGCTTCTTCCACACTCATCAACCTATTCAATATTCATGTATGATTGACCGACTTAATTCTGTACCCGATATAACATGACCTTTTATTAGTTAAACGTAAACTAGTACCATGATTGAAGGAAAATAATTCTTTTCACTGAAAGAATTCTTTAATTATAAACCTGTGTAAGTATATCTTCACGCCAGGTCCCTTGCGGGGTAGGCAGAGAGAATCGAGCGTGCCGTAAGATGCGGTCTTTACACACTTTACTCGCTTCTTTAACATTCATAGGTGAGTCTTGGTCTTCCTCGGCTCCTACATCCTTCCACTTTCGTATTGTATATGTGTTTCGTCATTCATTCATCCTGCATTCTTTATAAATGTAATAACGTTTGTATGACATAATACAATTTAAATTAAAAAAAAAAACCTCGGAACTAAAGATTTTCTTATTCAAAAATAATTATTTTTTTGCTTTTTAGTTGTGTAAATAAAAAAAAACAGAGATTGAAAGTCCTTATCAAAAACTTTTGCTGAACGGAACCACAAGCCAAAACATTATCTGCGTATATATTTTTGTTTTTGTTCAAAAAGCGCTAAATCAATTTCGATCAAATGTATATGGCGCCACCTCTGAAGTAGTATACTCGTACCTACCGAACGAAAAAAGAATCATTAAATCAATTTGTAATTGGTGGAATGATCGCGTAACAAACATACAACAAAAAATACAGTCGAATTGAGAACCTCCACCTTTTTAAAAGTCGGTTCAAAATTACAAATCACGCAAATCACAAATTCTGCGTGAACGTATCTAATCCTACTAATATTATAAATGCGAAAGTTTGTATGTATGGATGGATGTTTGTTGCCCTTTCACGCTTAAAACGGCTGAACGGATTTGAATGAAATTTGGCACGTAGATAGATTACGATCTGGATTAACACATAGGCTACGTTATTTAACTCCACGCGGGCGGAGCCGCGGGCAGTAGCTAGTATTATATATTTATGTATCATAACATAACATTTGCATGATAATGTAAGTAAAGTACGTGAAAGTTAATGTTGTAAATAAGTATAATATTTATTTTTATAACCGTATTGTGTGTATACAACCAAAAATTATAGATTTTTACTCTTCAAGAACTACCAAAGTGACTTATCTAGCTCCTAGTCTAGGCCATATGACTTTCGTGTCTTTTATATTAACGAGGAAAACAAGCGTACGGCCTGGATGATGGTAAGCAGTTAACTTAACATAAACATTTGCAACATCAGGGCTGCCTTGTCCTCGGGCGTTGCCCTGGAAAAATCTCACCAAGGTTTTGCTTTGATAAACCTCATTTTTTTATACCACTATACGTGGTAAACAAGCAAACGGTCTGCCTGAAGGCGAGCAGTTACACGTGCGTTGCCGATCCTGTAAAAACTTCTTTACGTTTTTTATGAAGAACCTCAAAGGATAAAGTCTGTAAAGAGGGTCTCGGAAGGGAGTTCATTCCGCACGACCATAGCGGTTCCGAACGAATTCTCATGCTCCTGGTGCCGTAGCCTCTTCGGAAAGCACCAGGGAGTTCACAACTGAAAGAGTTCCAGAAGAAAACTCTGGAACAGCACAGACGGCACGGAATGGCTACACGGTTGCGGTTCAGTCGAAGACAGCTGTAATTGTAGAAGGAAGCTGTACCTAATCATACTATAGATGTCTGTACATTTGAAACGAAAAGAACAAAAGAACAAAAAGAATTTGTCTGAAAGAGAGTATCGGTGCTGGAATGAGAAGAGGCATGCTCCGTTAATTGGGGCACGTGTCACATTTGAAAAGAAAGCTCGAGGGAAGAATGACGAAAGAGATATACAACGCGAAAGTTGGATTTAAGAACCAAAGAAGACTTTCTTTCAATCAGTGCGAGACAGATTAAGTAAAGAGAAGTCGATCATCCTGTTGCGCAATTTTTAACAGGGCATGGAAACTTTAGGGCAAAGCTCTTTTCATTTAGACTTATGTCATCGCCTTTATGTGAGTGTTCTACGACAAATCATGAATTCGAACAAACAGCACATCATGTTCTCTGGGAGTGCGTTAAATTCCTTGCGTGTCACATCCGGGGTAGTATACTATTCTGATTTGGTGGCAACAAGGGAGAACTACCAGGCGTTTAGGCGGTTCTGCAATCTATATTATTGGAATCGATGTGTTAGAGAAAAACGCAGCCAAATAACAACGCCTTTAGAGGATTGTTGTGTTCCTGCGGATGAGTGAGGTCACCAGTAAGCTCCCAAGGAGTTGCTGTGTAAGCAACAGAGGATGTATCGCGCGAGTGATATATGTTACGAGCGTTAACAGGCTACGATAACTGTTTTACCTCAGGAGGACCGTATGCTTGTATGCCTCATTACGTAGTATAAAAAAAATGCCCATAGGTTATTTAAGACATAAATTTCACATAACTTAAGACACGCTAGGGTTACAACAGAAGCGAGACGCCGATGATGCAGGCGCGGCGTGGCGCACGAACGGCTGATAACGCCGGTAATGGACGGAAGGCACGCCGCGCAGGCACGCCGCCGCCCACCCCGGCCTCCACCGCCACGTTACCTCACGTATACCTTCTGATTACCAACTATCTATGTACTATTGTGAACTATTGCCAACTGAAGTCGACGGCTCATCCTCACACGCTGGAACCGCAGCAGTCGCGTACTGTGCGATTGTAGAGCAGTAAGATTGTGAAATCAACACTCTGTCCAGATTTTCAAAGGGCTACAACATGAGCCTCTTCAAAATAAGTGTCAAGAAGTTTTTACAGAGTCGGCAACGGACGAGTCGTGTTACAAATGTTCATATGGTACGGTCGCCGCTTACAATCAGGCAAGCCGTATGCTTGTTTTTCAGCTTAGTCATATAAAGAACAAACATTTGTTTGCGCAATCAGGCAAGCCTTATGCTTGTTTGTCAGCTTAGCATAAAGGACAAATTCTGTCGGTTTGTATCGGTCTAGGTATTTTTTGAAAGGTAGGGCGCATCAAAGCAGTGAAGTGGGGAAGTACTTCCAATTGACAGATTGTTGTGTTCATGCGAGTGACGAGTGAGTTGAATTCTGCTGGCGTATCAACTCTTCAGAAACTTACTGGCAATCTCATTCACCCGCAGTAATACAACCCCTCCCCCTAGTTGTTATTTGACTGGAGTTTTCTGTGAAGTAGAGGCACTTCCCGAGCAGACATTTGTCGCGCCCTTTTAAATTAAAAATTTAGAAACGCTAAAATCTGAAATATTTACAATTTATAGAGGTTTTCAAATGATCCAGGAAAAATAAACGATCTCCCCAACTAGCAACGTTCTTTAAAAATCCTCATAAACCTAAACAAAAAGCAACTAATATTACCTACCATTAAGCTGAAAATATACAACTAAGTTGAAAATAACAACTTCAGACTGGGGAAATGAAAACATACAACTCACAGCTATACTACTACAAAGAAACTCACATTATCGAGTCGCGAGCATGTGTGGTGACGCGAACCCCTAACCCCTTTTTTGCAGCGTCCGTAGTCGCAGAAAGACTTCCTGCGACTACGGACGCTGCAAAGCGTTCGAAACGTCAGGTTCAACAAAATAAATAAAACACGCGATACTTCCGTTAAAAATTGTTTAATTCAATATGTAGTGAAAATCTTAGAAGCAGGAATAGATTGCGTATGCCAGTACATCGGCTTGCTAAGACTAATAGATCTTTTGTAAATTGTATTCGATTCTATAATTAATTTCCTGAAACAGTTCTGTCCTTGCCTGACAATATGTTCAAAAGGCACATTAAAAATACTCTATGTTCGAAGGGTATTATAGAATCGATGAATATCTAACTGACAGAGATGTATGGAAATGATTCAGCACATGAATTAATATAACATTAACCACCACTTGATATCACTATATGTACACTCATATCATTATATTTATTGTAATATGTATAAGATGATTTGATAAAAAAAGACCTATATTGGCATGTTTCTTTTGGCATTTCTTCTTCAATTCGGCCAATGGTCATTTGAAATGGTACATTGAAAAAGAGAAAAACTTGAAAAATTAATAGAGATAAGGATATAATATTGAAAATGTAAGACGTGTCTAAGTGCCCGTGAGGGTCTAACGGCAAATAAAGAATTTTGATCTTATCTTTATCATACAGATAAAGTTCAAGTGATTATTCATGTGAATGTATAAAGTGCGTTCAGGCAGCCCAGATAAAGAATGTAAACAAACAATCAGGGCAACAACATATTTTTTCATGGAGTATACAGAGTCTTCTTTCTCCTAGCGTTGCCACCACTAGGATATCTCTACCCTTTTATTTAGTGTAACCTATTAATCATACTTTTACAAAAATAAAGTTGAAACCGGAATCCCGACTAATACAAAACTTGCCTACTTACAGAAAACATACAAAAAAGTTCGGTGATACATATCGCTTGATATGTAACGAAACTGAGTAAAGGTCGGAGTGTTTACCATCATCTCGTTGAACGCCTTTTATTAACATATAAAGCAGAAGAGTTGGTTTGTTTGAAAAAAATGTTGTTGCATGTGATAGGCGAATTCTTGAGGAAGGTTATATATAGGCTATTCAACAATTCAACATTACGATACAACCCTTAGAAGCCGAGGAAAAATAATTAATGTAAGAAAAAACGATTCCCACGCGATAGCAGGATACGCGCAGACCAGATTTATGTGGGGGCCCATTGTAATTTGGAGTCTACTGTAATTCCAAGAAACACGGTATTATTAACAAATTCTAATTTATTATTCCCAATAAGAACTTCTGTATTGGCAGAAGTCACATAAAATGACAACTCGCTTAAAATGAAATGCATCAAATTTAGTCTTCCAAGACTAAATTTGATGCATTTCATTTTAAGCGAGTTTAGTAAATGATTTTACATGTGAACCAGTTTAAAATAGCAGATACAATACCATTTACCGTGTCAATATTTTCACACCGGCGGGCCAGATTAAAAATTATAGAGGTATCATCAGCAAATAGTACTATATCTGCCATTTTCTGCACCATATAGGGCAGATCGTTCGCAAATACCAGAAATAAAAATGGACCCAAAATAGAACCCTGGGGCACCTTGATATTAACATTATTAGCTTTAGATTTAACCCCATTTATGTCAACTGTCTGCAATCTGTTATTTAAATAAGATGCAATCAAGTTCTGAGCTTTACCTTTATCTACATAATAGCTCAACTTGAGTAACTATGTCTGATGATTGACACAATCAAAAGCTTTAGAGAGATCACAGAAAAAGCATCCTGTGATCTTTTTTTCTTTTGCATTAAGGATATGCCTAACCAATGCCACCCGTGCATCCGTAGTAGATTTACCAGCTGTAAAAGCGTATTGTGCATCAAAAAATTTATTGGTCATAAAAAAGTCTTGCAATTGATTAGGCATCTTTTCAAATATTTTATTCAAAATTGGCAGTATAGATATAGGTCTGTAATTCCCAAGTTCTCTTTTCTCCTGAATTGAATATAGGAACAAGTTTACTAAATTTCATCAAGTCTGGGAACACACCCATATATACGTATATTAACAATACGTGACAAGTGTGGAGCTATTGCCTCGATAATACAATAAAATACTTTAAAACCATTCCCCAGTGATCCTCTGAGTTTTTAATGTTCAACTGTTTAAAAGTTTTAATAATTTCATTTGGTTCAAAATGTGTATACTGAAAAAGTTCCACACTAGGTTGTACATTTTCTTTTAATAACTCGGCAGCACCATCTGGAGATGAATTAGGGGAGTTAGTGGTAAGGTAAGGAATATTGATGAAGTAGTCTTGAAATAGATCTACTACTTATTTAACGGCTGTAATATTTCGTTTGTAATATTTTATAGAACACTCATTATCCCGTGGCTTATATTTACCTGCTTCTTTACTAACAATATTCCACCCAGCTTTGATTTTATTTGACGATTGCTTAATTTTGTTTTTAATATACGTAGAAAATAATTCTTCTCGGCAAACATTTTTAAATATTTTGGAATAATTCTTGACATAATTGACAAAAAGTGAATCAAATCTGTAACAATTTTCTACATACAAATCAAACATTTTGTTTCTAATTAGCAGAATACCTGCAGTTGCCCAATCATTAAACTCAAATTTATTTATAATATTTCAGTTTTGTGCGTTTAAATATTTTCTAATATTCACTGGTTATATATAGCAGGAAACAGATTGGTATAAAGAAAAATATATCAATATTGAAATCACCGCAGACTATTGTGTCTTCTTTACTTATGAAAACTTTTCTTAAAACATCCTCCATTACTTGCTCAAATAGCAAATAACCGCTACTAGGTGGTCTATATACCCAAATAATTATAACATTTTCTAATATTCAACACATGACACCTCGATAGTGCACTCAACAGAGAGCATAACAATATCCAAACGTTCTTTGGCATTTTGGTAATTTTTAACACAATCATTGACCCACCTCTTATTGGTTGATGACTTTCTATTAAAGCAATTGACTATTTTATAATTATTAATACTAAATGACATTTCACTTTTTTTTTAACCAATGCTCAGTCAAACATATAATATCAATGTCGTATTTTACCATAAACAATGCCTGCCTACTTACTTAGTAAGTATCTTACGTAATCTTACTTAGTAAGAAGGCAGGCAAATTTTGATCTCGTTAGGCTACAAGGTTGGCGAGTTGCGTAACTAAAAAAAATCTAAGGCGAAAACTAATTGCGGCAAAAACTATTTTCAATTGTCTGTCTACTGCACGTGCTCAACTAATCTTAGTACGTTACACTTAACGTCTAAAATAGGCACAAAAAATACGTCGAATTAAAGGTACGTTTCCGAAAACAACAATAGCTAATCATCCAAGTGGTATGAACTAAATTCCGTTCATACCACTAAGATGATTGGTGCGTTTATGGTGAGTAGTACGATAGTGGAACTCAGCGGCTGGTAATAATCGAACAGCATTTCGGAATAATCTCTGTGAAATCTTGTCAAATATATAGAGGGCAAAAATGTGAACTAAACTAAAACTGTGGCTAGTCCAGATGCTTGAAATCACTGGATTGCCGGCGATTCGAACCGCTCTACTTTGTATGCGGTTACATGAATACGTAAATACTGGGCAACAATAAACCAAATCAGTGTACAGGACTTTGTGTGAGGTCGGAGAGGGCTTTGTATAGTTGAATATAGTAGCATTAACCATCTTGCCCTACTCAGTAGACCAATCATTTTGGACATCCAGTGGAAAGCAAATCTGATCTTGGGTAGGCATCGAAAACAACTCTCCATCTGATCCAATTCACTGATCTGAAGGGTCATATCATTGGCATATTGCTCAGTAAGGGTTACTTAGTAAAGACCAATGGGGCCACTTTCCGATGCTTGATAATTTTAACGTTGGATAGGCAGTGTATTTAAAAGACGTGCATTACCTTCCACATTCGGGACTCGCTGTAGGCGGTGGAAACACGTGCTGATGCTAAGGCCAAGACGTGAAAAAATTTTAATTCACACAAAAAGCGTTTTTTTTTTTTATTTTGCCTATCAGTTCCTGAGTACAAATATGGTATATTCGTTAGCATACATAAAAATAAGACCTTCTTGTACCCATTTTTGGTTACAAACGATTGATTGGGACTTAATCAATGTAAAAACAAAGTAGTTGTCGATGTCCATGGAAGCGTACCTACAGGTAGGTAAGTGTACCTACCACGAACCTTGATCACGAAGGTCTTCTACGAATTTACGTCTGACTTAATAATAAATTGCCTATAAATATAACTATTAAATAACAAAAATAGATCATTAATGTCCGAATTTACATACATTATAATACTTATATGGATAAAACATAATGTCGAGGATACCCGCGACTTCGTACGCTTTTGTCATTCCTGCTACTTTATTATAGAATTCCTCGAAAACGCAGGGAATATTTTCATGATTGATTTTTTTTTTTAGGTTTCCGTACCTCAAAAGGAAAAACGGAACCCTTATAGGATCACTTTGTTGACCGTCTGACTGCCTGTCCGTGTGTCAAGACCCTTTTTGTCAGGGACGGGCGGAGCTATCAAGCTGAAATTAATATCAAATACTCAGGACTGCAGTCTCTTCGAGCAGTGAAAAAATCTAACTTCTAAGTCAAATCAATCAAAAGATACAGCTGTTTATGCGCATATTTTGACACTCGTAAGGTAATCAAGACCTATAGGGTACTTCCCGTTGACTCATGAAATTTGTATGTATTTGTTATGTAGCACAAGTAAAGGAAAAAATCCGAAAACCAAACTTTGATACACCACAAAAAAAAATATTTTATTTGTGGACTTTTTTTACGGAACCCTCGGCGCGCGATTCCAACTAACACTTGATGGCTTTTTCTCTTTATCTTCAGCGCTTAAGACCTGTCTGTCAGTCACTAAGTCAGCCAAGTTACTCTTTTACGCTTATCTGTCTAAATTGTTTAACACGAGTATTTTGCATTCGATAGCCCGATTCTTGACGAAGGATATAAGCTATTCAATATCACGATACGACCTTTAGAAGCCCAGGAATAAGATAGAAACTATAAAAAGCTAGGACACGCGCGGGCGCAACCGCGGGCTGCAGCTAGTTTTAGGTGTAGTCGTCAGATCCCGAACAAAGTGAAATAATATAGTAATTCTGTAAAAGCTGTCTCATATTGTTCTTAACTGGCACACGGCACGTCTGTACAGACCCTGTCGCAAAAGAAACTCAGTTTGAAACGTTTTAGACAAGTTGACATAAAGTTTATAATTGCTCATTCTTCTTTTTTAGGGTTCCGTATCCAAAGGGTAAAACGGAACCCTATTACTGAGACTCCGCTGTCCGTCCGTCCGTCTGTCACCAGGCTGTATCTCATGAACCGTGATAGACAGTTGAAATTTTCACAGATGATGTGAAACAACAAATTCGAAAAAATATAATAAAATAAATATTTAAGGGGGGCTCCCATACAACAAACGTGATTTTTTTGCTCGTTTTTGATAACGGCAACAGGTAGACACTTGAAATATTCACAGAATATTTAGTTATATATTCATTTTAATAATAAATAATTAAATTAAAATAAAACAAATATTTAAGGGGGGCTCCCATACAACAAACGTGATTTTTTTGCCGTTTTTATAGATAGTGGTACGGAACCCTTAATGCGCGAGTCCGACTCGCACTTAGGCGATTTTTTTATACAACGTCGGAAGGCACACAAACATACGGTACACCCGATGTTATGCGGTTATCGTAGCCTATCAACACTCATAATACATTAAGTATCACTCGCGCGATGCCTCCTCTGCTGCAACTTCTTAGGAGCCCACTCACACGCTTCACACTTCGTGCGCGAGTCCCACTCGCACTTGGGCGATTTTTTTTTATACTACGTCGGGATGCATACAAGCATACGGCCCACTGTACCGTAGCTTGATAACGCTAGCGATATATTAATTATCACTCGCGCAATGTCTCCTCTGCTGCTTACAGAGCAACTCCTTGGGAGCTTACTGGTGACCTCACTGACACGCAGGAACAAAACAATCCTCTAGAGAGTTGTTATTTGGCTACGGTTTTCTGTGAGGTGTAGGCACTTCCCCAGTTGATGTGCCCTACCTCTCTTGAAACATCCAGACCAAGACAAATAGATATGTTCATGCAGACAAATGTTTGTATTGTGTGGGAATCGAACCCACGAGCGTTGGTGTCAAAGTCGCGTCATTCACAACTGAGCCACCGAGCTCGTCAAAAGCGCATATAAGAATTGTAATTAGAGGAATTATGACTCTTATTGATGATTGGACATGGATTGTGTTTTTTGATAATTAATTTAAATTGAAGTTATGATCAATCGAGGATTGTATTGTACACTGCCTCTAGAGAGAAGCGTTTTGTAAGATGAGATTTCCCTACAAAATACAACGGTGGATGTTTGATTCTCTTTAAAATTACTTCGTCAAATATTACTAACATCAGGTTAGGTTAGAGCGGGCCCTGTGGGGAAGTTAAAGGTCGCTCAGCGTGCTACGGAAAGAGTTATGATCAGGGGTTCTCTGTGTGATAGAATCAGAAATGAGGATATCCGCAGTAGTACTAAGGTAACAGATATAGTCCAAAGGATAAGCAAGTTAAAGTGGCAGTGGGGCGTTCACATACTTCGTAGAACCGACGACCGCTGGAGAAGGAAGGTTCTCTAATGACGCCTACAAGGTGGAACGATGGCTCAAGGAGTATGGGAGTCGATGGATGCAGATGACACAGGATCGAGACAAACGGTTTTTTAGAGGGGAGGTCAATGTTAGTAAGCTGCAATGATGATTATGATGAGGTAGGAGTAGCGGCAGGCCTGCGGATAAAGACCCAGCCTGTTGAACTTGAAATGAGTTCGAATCCTGATGTAGGCAGATATGTATACATGTAGAAAGAAGGCCTCTCTCTCTGCCTATCCTGCAAGGGAATTGGCGTGAAATTATTGATAGAATTTATCAGCCATCAAAAACCACTAATTTATTGATACTCTTATTTTATACAACGTCGGAACGCATACGAGCTTACACCCCGCCTGATGTAAAGTCGTTACCGTAGCCTATGAACGCATGCAATTCATTAATCACAAATACAACTCCTTAGGAGCATAATGATAACCTCCCTTACTTGCAGGAGTTGGTATTTGTAGAGGTACGTCCCCAGACGAGCTGCTTTGATACGTTGTGATGACGGTACGCAGAGAGAACCGCCATAAGACAATACTATCCTGACGCTGTACTGCATAACAACCGTTCAAATGTTTATTGATGTAAGAACCCGTGACCTTAGAGAAGGCTCATTGGATTGGATGTAAAGTAGTGATTAAGTACCGGCTGACGTCAACTGCGGCCGATTGTCTGCTGTGTTATCAGCCGAATGACGTAAATTCACAGGATGTGCGCCGTGACACGAAGGACTGCCACACCGGAGCCTTGGGAACATATTTGTCTTCAGATATGACAGTTGCATGTCGTACTGAATACTCCTATCCCTTAATCTTTTAGTTTGCTGTGTTAGATTCTGCCTCGGGGAACGCTGTTATCATATCACATCTATAAAATAACGAGTGTGCTTTAGAGCACACGACTGTAGTAAAACTTCTTTAGCTCCATAGTGTGATACAGACAATAGGCCTGTAGGCCGATTCTACTAAAAAACTGCAACTGCACTGCAGCGCGGCGTGTGTCAAAATGCGTACATTTTGACGTTTCGTTAAGCGATCTGACAGCAGCGACATTTAACCTACTGCACTGTGTCTTAGACATACGAAACTTAACTCGTTATGAGAGAAAGAAAATGTGTGCTCGCACCTCTCTCTCTTGCCCCTACAGTAATATACGAAACGTAACTCTCTCTCTTTCTATCTTCACTAACTTATATCTCCCTCTCAACTTTCATTCGCCTCGCCCGATTACACTTTTCGTAACGCTCTCGTGACGCATTCACCAGTTTACTCCCCAAGTCATGCGTGCACAAAGAAGTTTTACTTCAAAAATATTCTCTTGTCGATGGTAACGAAGTGGTTAATTGCCCAACGGTCGTGGGTTCTATTCACAGGACAAACATTTGTGTTTCAACTACTGTGTGTGTTCCTGCTACAGATTAGTTTATACGAACTAACGTAGACCGGCATTCACCAACTACCGTTAGTAGATCCATGCCGCCGCTACTATAGCAACTCCGAATAACATCTACACCGCCTGAGGATGGCTGGTGGAGAAGCAAAACACGTGTCGCAGGGACGACCGGAGCAGCCAGGACAGCAACGTTGGCGGGTGCATGCGGTTCACGTTTCAGATAGCGGACAATCGCAGAGACGACCACAACAGCCGAGGCAGAGACGACTGGGGCAGCCGTGGCAGCGGCGGCATGCATCTGCTAACGGTAGGGGGTGGGTGCCGGTCGGCACTAGTTCGTATGAACTGATCGGTAGCGGAAGCACACAAAGTTGTATAGATGAAATTGATAAACATTTGTATACGTGTAAATCACTGCTTGTATTGGATGTTTTTAAGAAAAGTTCATCGATGCAGCGCCTCTGGGAAGGTACGTCCACCTCACAGAAAACCAAGCCAAACAACTCTTTGGAGGATTGTTGTGTTCTTGTGTGTGAGTGAGGTCACCAGTAAGCTCCTAAGGAGTTGTTATGTTAGGAGTAGAGGTGACATTACATACTTAATATATTGCAAGCGTTCATATACTACGGTAAGCACTTTACATCAGATGCGCCGTATGTTCGTATGCCTTCCGACGTTGTATAAAAAAAATGAAAATTGCCTGACTTTTGTCAACGATTAATTATTCAATACCAGCTGTTGCCCGCGGCTCCGCCCGCGTGGAGTCAAATAACCTAGCCTATGTGATAACCCAGATCATAATCTATCTACGTGCCAAATTTCATTCAAATCCGTTCAGCCGTTTAAGCGTGAAAGAGCAACAAACATCCATCCATTCATACAAACTTTCGCATTTATAATAGTAGAATTTGAAAGCTTTCAAATTGGAAATCGATTCATCAGTACTGAACGTATGGTCCAAAGGTCATAAACTCATACATATATATACGGACGACTAAAAAGATAGTAAATTTACGGTTAACTACGGAGGAATACAAGCATACGGTCCACCTGATGGACTGTAGGGTTCTATGTTTATGTTTCCACGCTACGTACATGGAGAAAACCATCTGCGACAGATGGACGAAGGTACGAGAGAGATTTTGTAACGACTTCAGTCCTGAAGTCGTGCACCACTGAATGTTAAGGTAGCGAGTGAGGTGTATAAGTACCGAGTCATGTGGCGCTCGGTTCTCTCAGCCTACCGAGCAAGAGATTTGGCAGCTAGATACACCATATTAATTAAATCAACGATAACCTCGAGCAAGGCCTATGCTCCCTTCATGCACGCTCAGTTTCTAGTACGCTTGATATCACTTTCTGTTAAAACACGACCAGTTTGGACATACAGGTAGGTTGTATATTTGTTCGCCGTTCTTTCACGCTGCACTCTTCCTATATTATTAATAATTATTAATAAACAGCAGTATTTCCAGCAACATCTGGTTGAACGTCATTGATTACATCTATCTGATTATTATTGCAAACGTTATCGAGTCGAGAGCATTTGCGGCAATTTGTAACAGGCGGCGTGCGACGGCGGGCGGCGCGGGCACCGGGCACCGGGCCAAACACGACATATAAACGAGTGATGTGGTCCCACGGCGCGGCGCTCGCTGCTGGCCCGCTCGATAACTTACATTATACAAGTTTGACGTCACTTGGCAGTGCTTGGCAGCGGTTGGCACTTTGGCATACGTTGCACTCTTTGAACGAAGAAAATCATCAGGTTTTCTTTCAAGACGCCATTTTTTTGCGTGATCCCGTGACATTTCGCAAACTTTGATGTTGCTAATACGTTTTACGAGTGTGTCGTTTGTTCGAGCTGGCGCTAATTACTAATGGTGGAAAGTATCTCGTTTTTACCATTTTTTAAAACAATGTATAATGACTTGTTACTAATTGTCGGAATTATACAGCTGTTTACGACGAAAAATATCAATGTAAATACAAATACATACAAATTGTAAAGACATACTTATAATTCTATGTATTATAAATATGTATGTGGGGTTGAAGTCGAAACGAATAGGTACTGAATTTATCATTACGGTTTTTTGTTTAACTTCTCAAATACAAGCAACCTTTCTAATGATTTGACTTGTTCGTTCGCATCACTCAATTCATCTTGCTTCCGTACACCTCACTCTTTCCTTTTAATTCGGATACACCACTCTTTCCACATGTATGTACAAAAAAAGGTGTTGACGTATATTTATCAATTGTTCAGTAACCATATCACAAGCTTTGCTTAGTTTGAGATTAGATGGCGTTGTGTAATTTGTCCGTGAATAGCTATTTATAATCTATAATGAAGACTTAAATCCTATTGATAATTGGCAAGAAAATAGTAGCAATAGTATAGGTGAGAAATACAGAAATAAAGAGGTAGGTTAAACCAATGAAAATATTTTTAACATTACCAGGAACCGATGCAAACGTGCTTCGCCGCAAAACATGTAATCATTAGTTTTAAATAACGTAAATAACTGGAAACACCTGTAGTAGGTAAACACCGCAGAGTAGCTGGCCGCGAGGTTCAACGGACACCGTGACTAGCTTACGCATTCGATAACCAGACAACCAACGCCGATAAACCTGTCCTATACATTTCAAAACGATCATTAAAGACATATCATTAACTACAAATAGCCATTTGTAGTTATGATGTAAAATTATAATAATGTAATTAACAATTTTGGTATTGGCCATAAATAAATCGATAGGGGACAAATACACAATAGAACTTTGTCATTTGATATTCTTATTCAAATTTTAGCTGTCGACAATACTTATTTAAATTTCCTTGTCGTTCTGCGAGTGTACCGAAGCAAAAGCAGATTCTTTGTGGCGCGGTTGTCCTTGTTAGCGAATGAAACCAAATTTAGCGCACGACCACTCGCCGACAACTTGTTCTGGGACAAAAAACAACTGTATGCCGCTTATGTTCAGTCGAAGTGGTGTCACTTCGTTACCGGTCCGACGATGACGGGATCTTGTCAAGTTTTAACGTTCATCTCGAAGCCGGTTCTTCTTGTTCATTTTAAGATGTTGTAATTTCGACCGGAATAGAATGTTGATATGTTAATTGTGACATTATCGACGTTTAATGCCTTATCAATGATGTACCAAATCTTATCGTAGGTGTATTCGTCCACAGTGGAGTCACATTTGTTCAGCGCATTGTAGGTTTGAATTTGGACAGGAATGGAATTTCTGATTCCTGAACTATACGTTTATGTTTCAGCAATCAGAAATTCCGTCCCTGAATAATAAATAATATCTTATTATATCTTATTTATTTATATGAGTTAACGTACAAAAATATTATAAGCGTATATTAAGTAAAAACAAGCTGAGCGAAAGCGAAATGAGAATGACAGTTGTCTTGCGTCTGTCATTTTCAAACACGGAAAATATTACGAGTTAACAAAAATATAACTAGGAAGGGATATTAAATTTCCATTAAAACGTCTCGGATTTTGGCAACGGTTGTGCTAACTACCGGCACTGTTAAAAGTATAAACAATTTATAAATCTGTCATCATTTCTGTTACTTGAATTTAAAACGTTGATCATAGTGTAAACAGAGAGAGAGCGGCAAACCTGCCCGTTACAAAGGACATTTGTCTAGGTGAAGTATCAGCGATACAATGGATCTTGAGTATGAGTCAAAAAATTTGAAACACACGCGTGCACGAATAAACGACCCTTTCTACAAAAATTGAGATAGGTATTTAAGAAGACGCTAATTACGAGAAAATATAAACAAGGTCAGATGCGAGTCGGACGCTCGTACCGAGGGTACTTTGCTTTCCTTGGACGGCATAAATACGTTTGTGTGCGGAGGATCTTTATCTAAGTTTAAATTAATCCTCAATAATAGCTGGGCGTTGACTTGTACCATAATTCCTTCGAGCCCATAGCTAACTTCGTTTGTAAAAGATTTTTCTTCACAAAAAGAATCTTTCTCATCAAAAATTTATGATGATTTCTAAAAAACTGTGACTGTTAAAAATGCATTTCATTTTTCCAGTAATACTTTACCATTGGCGTAATAAATCGCACTGTTCACCAAGAAATTTGAAAATGTAATATTTATATTTTCAAATTTTATTAACACATTAATTTCATATCATTTGTGAGTTTAAATTTACTGTAATTGATTTAAGCTATAGCTTTAAGCTGTAGAAATAACATCCAAACACCTAACAAAAAAAACGGGTTGCACTCCGGGAGTGCCGACAGAAGTTAAAACTTGAACATTAACGTTGTGCATTTTTGAATATTTTGGAATGGTTAGGGAATAATTTCGCACGATTTTTTGCTGAGTTAACCATGTCTAACAAACACACACGCACACTCGCGCAAGCGCCCTGCGCCGCTTAAACCAAACAACGATTTTGATAAACTAAGTTGAACGAAACGCGTAAGCGCCAAGAATTTCATGGCGCTTACAACGTTTTGGTCGCGAGAAAATAATGCGCCTATGAACGATCTAGTGCTTCATGTTTTAATAAAATTGTTTAATTATAGGTAACTAAAGATTTAGCGGTGCAGCGAACTTAAGTTCTAATTCTCACCAAAATCTTACGAATTTTGCGATCAGGGTCACGTGTCCTGCCTAACGCGAGTTTAACATTTTTTACTCATCCCAAAAAGTGCACAACGCCGCTAAAGAAGTTTTCACTTCAAAAAAAAAATCTAATTCGTTATCAGATTTTTTTTGCAAAACTAAAGAGTATTAGACAAAACCCAGTGTAATGGTAGAAGTACTGTATTATTATTCAGAGACAGTATCTATCGTAGTCCCTCATTAAAGCGCACGCGCGCGGCCGAAACGATTATTTGCCGACCTAGCAAATAGAGAAACGTTCGTGTTGTTCCTCGTCCAGCTGTTGCTATATCCGCCGCGATCTGATTGGCAACAAATGTAAATATTGGTGTTCGGACACTCCAGGGAATCGTAACACTAGAAAACACGAAAGTATTAGTTGCGCCAGAAATAGCTCCGTTTGACGTCACTAGACGAGCCACTGTCAAGGACCAGAGTGCGGCACGCGCGGCGATCGTTAGTCTGGGGGCAGGGATCTATTCCGCGAAGGGATAACAAGCGAGCAATCGAATTAAAGTTCATTTCTGTTAAGAGGGTGCATCAATAATATGGGTGTTTTACTCATTTTACAAACAAGATTAAGTAGCTACGAGACAACATTAGTTAAAAAAATTGCTACCTTTGACAGATTAATTTATTTATTTACCACTTTTACCAAAGACTTCTATGTATACTATGTTGACTTTTACAGCAATTTTTACAGGTTTCAACCTAATACAATAGTGCAGATTCCCTTTGTTCATAACATATTATGAACAATGATATCTTATTGAAATCGATCAGAGAAAAGATAAACTCTTCCTTAATTGTAGGATAGAGTAAGACATTCATTTTGTTCACAGTTTATTATAAGCCTCAATTACTTTACGATGTTTATCAAAATTCTACGTCAGAGGTACTTTTGATTTAACTATTATAGACGAATTTTTTTTAAGCAGACGATAAAACCGCGCGCTTAATCTGTTTTCATTTCACATATACACCGCACTCGGCGGATCCGAGTGCGGAGAGTTAGGACTTCTGCGCGATACACTGGGTATCGAGTAGCTGGGCGCCTCTCTTCATAGGCCCTTCAGGCATAAACCCGCGTGTTCGATTTTTAGCTCCGCGACGTCCTATGTCGAGGTTCGACACCTCTCGGGGGCCCTTAGGCAGTCGCTTTTTGTTTTTTCAGGCTGTGGCTCCTCACGCCTGCCTCTCCTTTCCGGTAAAGTAGTAACGACGAGTAGTAGTATGCGACGGGTCCTCCCAGCAATAGGACGTATTTCGTGCTCTCATCGCCCAGTAGCGACCAACATTAGGGATTCGTACCCGCCGGCGAGCTGCTGGCACATGGAGCTCGTATGGTTATTAAATTGTTATAATAACACTGTTATGTGCAATAAAGAATATATATATATATATATATATATATATATATATATATATATATATATATATATATATATATATATATATATATATATATATAAATGACGTTTTAACATTATTAACTCAGCATTGCACCTGGAAAAGCAGATACCGTCAGCTGTGTTTGGGCTTCAACAGAAATTCGGGGTATTTACGGTATTTATTTATACTACTAAACAAAATCGAACTATCTGCCTATGATTTCGAACTAAAGGCTTTATTATATATTTCATATAGTCATAGCCATGGAGTTGTTCGCATTCATGCAAAGCGTCATCCACCTTGTATGAATGCGAATCTGCAAGTGTACGTTCAGTGAAAATAAAATTTGAAGTAGCATTAGTACAAGCCGATGATTGTCCAAAAGGCTCGGCAAAACCGCAGAGATGTCGTCACGCAGAAGGGAAGGAGAGAAACGCAGATATTGAACAAACAGTGAGATCTTTGACAGAGAAATACATTTTAATCACTACAAAACGGAAGTTTTGATGATAAATATCATCTTAAAATCTATTCCCATAAACAAAACACAAGCATCAAAATGGGTCAAAGCGCTCAAGTTACACACAGAGCGTGAGTTGTAGCGTGCGTGTAGAATCTCGCCGTATTTACGATCGCTGAAGTTTCGAGTTGCGTTAAATATCGTGCACGCTCTTAATAGAGCTAGTCTAGTCTAGATTAATATACGTATCGAAATAGTTACGATTTCGTCAACTTAATAAAAACTTCTATGTATATCTTCACGTCAGGTTCCTTGAGGGGTAAGCACTTCACTCGCTTGTTTAAAATTCATAGCTCTTTTGCACGCATGCACGCTCGCCGGTTCTCAGCTTAGGGCTCCTGACATCACCTGATCAAACACGATCAATTTGATAATAAGTAGGTGAGACTTGGTCTTTCTGGGCGCCTACATCCTTTCACTGTCGCATTGTATATCTGTTTCGTCATACTTTCATCCTCCATTCTTTCTACGAGTACATGGCCGAACGAACGGACATTCAAAAACTTACGCAGTACATATTCCTCCAGTAAGTGAAACACTGCTGGAACAGAAGAGGTGCGAAACTTCAATCTGACGTTTAGCTATTTATTACTAGAAGCAGATAAGCGTTTCCTACTAATTTAATATCTTCGTCTTTCGAAGTAGGTGTCATATTAGACCGATTTTTATTTCGCTTAAATTCCAACAGCTTCCACGATTTATGTCTTCAGGGCGATAACGGGTGAACGAATAGCGTACGTAATACCAGTACAATAAGGGCCAACAATTGTAGTCACATTTTTGTTACCGTAGAAACCTCTAACTTAAATACTCGTATGTCCAAACAACAACCCCCTATTTTCTGTAGAATAAAAACGATCTATAATTATGGTGAGGTTACAAATAAACCTTAGACGAGCTGAGAAAAACACTTCTATTGGTTTATACAATGCTTCTGAAGTAAATATAACCTTAAAACCCGTTTAAACCAACAATGTGACTGTAGAATTAAACGTCTAATTCTACAGTCACATTTTTGATTCACTAAATAACCATCTGAATAAAATACTCGTAAGTCCAAACAATCACATAAGTACACTTCAATAGTGTTACAAATATATCGAGTACTCACTTTAATATACCAGATGAGAACAACTTTGCTAATGTGATTTTTCTCACTGACTATGTTCGCCATTTTTTTTAATATCAACTCAGCATAATAGGAGGCACTATGTTTCGCCTGATGGTAAGCGAAAAGAGGAGCCCAATTTGCAGTGGCAACTGTATCCTGTCAGTTGACGCTAACATACTGGCGCGCAATGTGCTTCTTCAAGCTTCATTTGAAGGATCACATATTGTAGGAAGAAGGATACACATCTGTAGATTCAAGATTTTTTATTTTGTATAACATGAGTGGTACAAAAATACAGGTGTAATTAATTTACATTTTGTTCTGCATGTTTGGCCGGTAAGGCATACAAAAATATGATAGATAGCACATGCCGTTTCATTATTATATATACAGTCTTCAATTTCAAAATATGTCAAGTAATCGATTTAAAGGAAATAAAATTTGTCATCTTAATAAAAGTAATTGCTACACATTATCAGTCATAAATTGCAAAATAGTATAATAACATTTGTCAGCTAATAATATTTTTAATTGACGCTTAAATGTATTGACCGGTAGTTCTTTCAAAGACTTTGGTAATCTGTTATAAATTTTGGGTCCTATACAATGTAGGCAAGGCGTTCCACTTTTTAATGGTACGACAGATATAGGCATTGCCGATCTTTTTAGTACGTGAAGAGATGTTCTCACAACAGTAGAATAATGACAACGCAAGCCTGCACGCGTGGTTCTATGACGGAAGAGAGAGGGTGGGATAAGATAAAACAATTCTTCAGAGTACTCACCACGGTAAAGATGGTAAAATATGCTTAGCGAGGCCTACGAAGTTGCAGAGGTTCTAGGTTTTTGGTGACCTCTTCGTCGTCGATTATGCGGATAGCCCGTCGCTGCAACATATCGAGAGCCTCGAGAAGATATTGTGCGAAGCCGTCTAGAAATGTGAGCAATACTCCACGCAGGCCTAAATTTAAGTCTTATATACAGAGCAGACAAAGCTAGTCCGGCGTGAAGAATCGGCGCACCCTTCGATTTTAACCAACCAATATGCAAGGCAGCATATTCAGGCTATCTCGCATAATAAGGGAAGCACCCTGAATAGTGGGGAGTGAGATGGAATGGGGATAATTTAGTAGTGAATGCGCACACCTGAGTTTTCTTGGCATTAAACTCAACTAGGTTATTGAAACCCCATTTACTAATGAGATCCAAAACCCGATGCAGCTCAACGACAAGACTCTCGCGCTTCTCACCGTTTTATGTCCGGCCAGCACCAGGTCGACCGAAATATCATCTATAGACCTTACTGTCATCTGCATAGCAATGTTACCAAGTGGCAGCATGTCATTGATATGAAGAAGAAAGAGAATGGGTGAAAGAAAGAAATTGAATGGGGAAGAGAAAGGACAGGACGGAGCCCTGAGGGACACCGGCATTCACTGACATGAACCGCGAAGTCCATTCCAGCAAAACAACCGTTTCAACGGGTCTCCTTGGCCGACGGATCAGCTCAGTCCTCCTGACAACGGATAGACAGAATCCACCACTGTTCCCCCAATATCGCATCAACAATCACCGAGCACTGGTTATACACCAGCTGATCCCGAAATAGGTACGTCACTTCACGAGTGTTTCGCCGTGTGTACGTTGGTAGTCAACCAGATGGGTACCCTACCCCCGGCTGAGAAGCTGGAATCTCAGGAAATCCCTTAACGCCTCTTACGACACCCACGGGAAGGGGGGGGGGGGGGGGGGGGTGTTAGTATTCTTTCTCACCATACGGATAAAATATATTTTATATGTGAAAATAATATACACAATGAGTATTTAATATTTAATTTTCAAAAGCAAAGGAACCTTCGTTTAGTACCTTTGAAATAACTACAGAAACTCTCCAAAGAAACTACTAAAGGAACTGTTGGAAACAGAAGTTGTCGACTTCTGACGAAGTAAGTATTTTTGGTCGCCTATATACTACGAATAAATAATTATTTATTCGTAGCCCATATAATTCTTTTAATAAAAGCAAAAGTAAAAATTAAACTGCCAGCACAGAATAGTGAAGTGAGATCAACAGCAGTGGTCGAACTGGTCGCCGGCAGTCTGTGGCGCTCGATGACGTCACACCAGTGTTCAGTGCCAAGGCTCCAGGCAACGTAAACACGATCACTCCCGCTGTGTAAATAAACTGATAACATCGTCGGCGATTCGATACACTATACATAACGTGAGCCACACTACGAGCGTATTCCGAGAACAATTTAAATGAGATTGAGGAATCTACGAACTGATACACGCAGTAATCGATTTTCTATGGACTTGTAAGGTTCGGAGAAATAATACTATAATGATGAATTGTCATAAAATAATTTTGG
This sequence comes from Pyralis farinalis, assembly GCA_947507595.1. Classification (NCBI taxonomy): domain Eukaryota; kingdom Metazoa; phylum Arthropoda; class Insecta; order Lepidoptera; family Pyralidae; genus Pyralis; species Pyralis farinalis. Next base: position 1,560,023 of record OX382275.1, read on the forward strand.
GGACTTGTATTCTGGACTTATATGCTTATTGTTGCGTATAAGTTTTAGCGTGTAGTAAAACATTCCAACTGTATATGTAACGAATGAGAAATGCTTTGAGAAAGCGGAAGCGGAGTGACAATGGTGTTCTCGGTGGCATGGCGCGATTGACGATCTTGCTTTTGCCTGGGGTAGAGTAGAGTGATCGAGTTAGAACGGGAGGAGGTATCTATCATCCTATCTTCTCGCTTAGCCTCTGGAAAGAGACATTACAGATCAGTAGAGCCAGGGTATCCCAAGACTTCTTTGAGTTCGTACAAAACTGGGAACCATGCAGTGCTTACAAGGATGTTTTGTAAGAGCTTGTCGCTCTGATTTGACGTCAATATTGGCTTAAATGCAATAATATGGTAAATCGATACCTTTATCCAAAGACTTCTATGTAGATAGAAGTCTTTGCCTTTATCATTTAATATAAATAAAAATAAGCTTTCTTCATTATTGTGTAGTCGCATTGATGGAGGTATGTTTTTCCAACATTTAGTAGCCTATTATCATAAGCTACCATCAACGAAGCAGTTTTATGAGAATATCCGACTAGCACAAGTCTAAGTCGGGTGCTTTACAGCTTATTTGACGGAGGAATTTACAGCATGCTGTATAGATACTCTGTTGTTTAAATTTTTGCACCTGGGTAATACTCTAGCCTGAAATATTAATCACTGGACTTCGAGATACATGTTCCTAACGTGGTGTAAGTCCGAATTTATATTCACCACTGGGGTATATTTGGGGGTCATATGCCAGAAGCGTGCTCGTTCGCGACCCCTGCCAATCGAGTAGATTGCAATTCTGGACCGAAAACGCACCGATATGCGGATTAGGGCGTCCCCCGGAGGCGACGCGCACCGATCCGCCCCCGTCGGTGCGAACATAGGTGCATGCGGCGGTGGGGACCGCCACCCACCACGCAGCGCCAATTCCGGCGGGACGAGGGGAGCCGAGTGCTGCATAGGCACGTGGAATGTGAGAGGTGGACTGAGTGATAAGATGAATGAGCTGATGGACGTAATGAATGAGAGACGCTTAGATGCTTTGTGTGTGACAGAGACTAAGCGCAAGGGGAGCGACACCGATGATCTGCCCGATGGGATGATGGCCCTATGGTCTGGTGTAGACCGGGACGATCATGCCAGTGCTGGTGTAGGTGTCATACTCTCCTCTCGCTTAGCCCCTGGTGTGAAAGATTACTGTTTGGTAGGGCCTAGACTTCTCTGGATTCGTATAAAACTGGGCATCACGCGAGTATTTCTGGTTGCAGCATACGCTCCCGTAAGCTCAGCGTGTGCCCAAGAACTAGAGAAGTTTTGGGAGTCTGTGAGGGATGTTCTGGATTTAGCTGAAGGGAATGAAAGAGTGATTATGTGTGGAGATTTGAATGGATGGGTTGGGACCAAACGAGACGGCTATGAAGCTGCTCTTGGTCCCTATGGAGATAAGAGAGTGAACGAAGCAGGTAAGTCGATACTAGATTTATGTATGGAACGAAACCTCCTCGTGTCGAATACTTTATTTCGTCACAAGGATATTCACACGTATACATGGAGACGGAATGACCAAAAAAGTGTGATTGATTTGATTATAATTGATAGACGTCTCCGAAATACTATAATGGATACAAGAGCCTTTAGAGGTCCCACTCTTGAAACGGACCACTACCTGGTGGTAAGCCGGTTTGTGGGACTTTTCAAGAAGTGGAGGCATTGGCGAGTGCGTATCCCTTTCGGAGATCATGAAAGGATAAGGAGTGAAAAATTGCAAGATGAAAGTGTAAGGAGAATGTATGTACATCTGGTAAGCGAAAGACTTGCAAATGCAAGTCTTTCCGGCACAGATGTGGATGATTGCTGGAAAGTTCTGAAAGAAAGTATGGTGGATAGTGCAAAAGAAGCATGTGGATGCGCAAAGAGGCATAAAACATTGAAAGGGGATGCCTGGTGGGATGCGGAGGTTGAATCCTCCGTAGCAAGAAAGAGGAAAGCGTGGCTGGATTATGTATCATCTTTGCCCTTAAATGAAAGTATGAGAGAGAAGAAGAAAGAAATGTACCGTCAATGCAAGAATGAAACCAAGGTTTTAGTGAAAGAGAAGCGTGAAAGACAAATTATGAATGAGGAAGAGAGGCTGACGAGAAACTTCGAGGCAAATACCAAACTCTTTTGGAGAGAGGTAAAGAAGTCTCGGGGTGGTTCGTCGGCATCCAGTATGAACAAGATTAAGTCTAAAGCTGGTATCATTCTTGCAAACACTCAGGAAGTGTTAGAACGGTGGAGTGAATATTTTGAAGAAATGTACGAATATGCCTCGGACGCTGACAATGAGAGTGAGTCTGATGCTCACTCGGCGTTGACGGCGTCCGATGAAGGTATAACTATGGATGAGATAGAATGGTCGATACGAAGTTTGAAAAATGGAAAGTCTGCGGGAATTGATATGATTACAGCTGAGATGATCAAACTAGGTGGCACTTACGTCCGGGACGCCTTCTGGTACTTATTCAACCTTTGCTGGAGAACTGGAAGGGTCCCAATGGACTGGGGACGCGCAGTCATCGTACCCTTGTATAAAGGCAAGGGATCACGCATGGACTGAGCCAACTATAGGGCCATCAGTTTGATCAGCTTAGCAGCAAAAGTATATGGAAAGATAATTGAAAGGAGAATGAGGGTGAAATCTGACGAAATGCTGTGGGAGGCACAGGGAGGATTCCGAAATGGAAGGGGATGTACGGATCAAGTTTTCTCGCTCCGCAATATCGTAGAGAAGCATCTGGCCACAGACCAGAAGGTTTTCTGCGGTTTTGTGGATCTTGAGAAGGCATTTGATAGGGTTGTGCGAAAGGAACTGTGGTGCATATTGCCGAGATATGGGATTGACGGCTCACTGCTGCGTGCTGTGCAGTCCACCTACAAGGATTGCTCAGCATGTGTGCGAATAGATGGCAACATGTCACCCTGGTTTGATGTCAAAATTGGTGTCAAACAGGGTTGCATGTTGTCTGCTAGGCTGTTTATTCTGTATCTCGATAGTTGTCTACAGAGAATAAGATCGACGAATGTAGGATTACGCATGGGTGACCTAGTGGTGAACTGTCTGCTGTATGCAGATGATGCTGTCCTGTTAGCAGAAACACCATCTGAGCTGCAAACACTAGTCACAATGATGAAAGACGAATGTATGAAGGAAGGCTTACTATTGAATGCGAAGAAAACAAAGATTATGGTATTTGAAAGAGAAGAAACCAGAACCAATGTAAGAATTACGGTAGATGATGAAGTGTTGGAACAAGTGAATGAGTTTGTATATCTTGGATGCGCTTTCAGCAGGGATGGAAGGTACACCGCAGATGTGGAAAGGCGAGTGAGTGCTGGGAATAGTGTGAATGGAGCGTTGGGAAAACTTCTTGGCAGTAAAAACCTGAGCCAGAAGGCGCAGCTGGCTATACACAATGCAGTGCTGGTCCCAACGCTTACTTATGGAAGCGAGAGCTGGGTATGGCAGAGAGAGCATGAAAGTAGGATAAACGCGGTTGAAATGCGAGCGTTGCGCAAAATCTGTGGTGTAACGCTTGCAGACCGTATCCGCAATGATGAGGTTAGAAGCAGAGTTGGTCTGAAAGAGAGCGTCGGTGTTAAAATAAGAAGAGGCATGCTCCGTTGGTTCGGACATGTAGAAAGAATGCAGGATGAAAGAATGACGAAGCAGATATACAATGCAAAAGTGGAAGGATGTAGGAGCCGAGGAAGGCCAAGACTTACCTATCATGATCAGATTGATCGTGTTCTATCAGAAGGTGATGTCAGGAGCCCTAGAAACCGGCGAGCGTGCATGAAAAGAGCAATGAATGTGAAAGAAGCGAGTGAGGTATGTAAGGATCGAGTCGCGTGGCGCTCGGTTCTCTCTGCCTACCCCGTAAGGGATTTGGCGTGAAGTTATAGATAGATAGATAGATATTCACCACTGCTTCTGAAAATCCCCTCGCAGGGAATGAGTGTGTCAAAAACATCATCAGGATACAAATAATTACAATGACCGGTCTGCTTAGACAAACCAGCACAGTATATCCAAAAGAACAACTTGCTATTTATATGCCTTAGAAATATTACACTCATTAACTAGTAGGCTGGCTAGATAACACGGGTGAAACTACTGATCTCCACGCTTGGAGATTAGTAGCTCCATGTATAATATAAAAACTAGAAAATCGTGAATAATAAATATTTCATATACCTACTCATTTTTAAAACACCGCGATCTTGAAAAAATATCAAACCAATTGACGAGGTATTTGAAACTTTGTTGTCTGAATGGCAGAAAAAAATGGGAAACTTCTACTAAAGGACGCCTTGTATCTGTTCTTTCAATCAGTGCGAGACAGATTAAGTAAAGAGTGGTTAGAAGTCGATCATCCCGTTACGCAATTTTTAACTGGTCATAGAAACTTTAGAATTAAGCTCTAATCGTTTAGACTTGTGTCATCGCCTTTATGTGAGTGTTCTACGACAAATCATGAATTCGAGCAAACAGTACATCATGTTCTCTGGGAGTGCGATATCGGGCAATGGGAGCGGGACGATATGTTAAATTCCCAGCATGTCACATCCGGGGTAGTATACTATTCTGATTTGGTGGCAACAAGGGAGAATTACCATGCGTTTAGGCGGTTCTGCAATCTATATTATTGGAATCGATGTGTTAGGTAACAACTCAACAGTTTAGGTCCCAATAGTGTTAGATATTTGATAAACCGTGGTGTACGGCAGTTGAGCTTCACTTGACTAGCAATCTCTTTGAGGTTTTTAACTTACTTGACTTATTTGTCATATTGCTGTCTCTCACTTTGCCAAGAGGGGAAGTCAGTTCCAAAACTTCCTACTCCTACAAATTTCTTCTGATTAAATTCGTTGTGAGTTCCAAGGCAGCTGTAGTTTAACCCACGGGACAGTAATGATAGTGTTTTCGAATTTATGCACATATTTGTAATTATGACTTGCCCCGCGGTAAAGAAAAACATTGGGAGGAAACCTGCACGTCCAAGAAATTATATTTCGAAAGACGTGTGACCCACGTTAGGAAAGATCTGGTTTTCTCTCTGGGTTTTGGAGGTCTGATGGCAGTAGCTCAAAGTCAAAATCAGTATCTCCACCAAACGCCCAGTCTTAGGCAGCGGTGCCCGGAAATCCTAATGGATTAGGAAACGGGTAACGCTAGGAAACAGACAAATATAGTTAAACTACAATAGGCTTCAGTTTCATCCTTGAGGTACGGACCCTTAATGGCGAAAATATATAAATGAATAACGTTGTATTTTATCATTCAGTACACACGACACATGTACCGAAGATAAATATTGGCGAGTTCAATTATATTATATCATCAAATATTAATATTACAGTTGGTCTGAAAGAGAGCGTCGGTGTTAAAATAAGAAGAGGCATGCTCCGTTGGTTCGGACATATAGAAAGAATGCAGGATGAAAGAATGACGAAGCAGATATACAATGCAAAAGTGGAAGGATGCAGGAGCCAAAGAAGACCTATACTAACCTACCATGATCAAATTGGTCGTGTTCTGTCAAAAGGTGATGTCAGGAGCCCTAGAAACCGGCGAGCGTGCATGAAAAGAGCAATGAATGTGAAAGAAGCGAGTGAGGTATGTAAGGATCGAGTTGCGTGGCGCTCGGTTGTCTCTGCCTACCCCGTAAGGGAATTGGCGTGAAGTTATAGATAGATCAAATATTATTGCACGGTCAGGTCCTTCGAAGAATCCCAATAGATACAATATGTGTAATATATGACATTAAGATAATTATATCTGACACGTTTCACATTATAAGGGTAACTATCTCGAGAGGTAGGCAGAGAGGAGTGATCGGCACGGGAGTCGTCTCCGTACTCGCCCGGTTCTCTAACATTCATAAAGTTATCAGGAACACCGTTCCTATATGAATTCTATATGTTTGTCTGTGCGTTTGTCTGTCGCTTTTTTCGAATATTCGAATTTTGACTTCAGATTCGGATTCAGCATAAAAAAGTAGAATAGGAATGTTCAGAAACACCGTTCGTATCTCTTAAGGAACATGGTCAAATGACCGACAAATAAAATAAAAATTGAATTGTTACATAATTGACGAGCCTCTGGCAATGCAAGCTTGCGCATTCTCAATTGGTTTTATTTGCATTTCGAAACAGACGTAAAGTTTTCTCTCTGGGCATCTCTCTATGCATAGTAACTCAAGTCACCGATATGGGTCGTGGGGTAAAGTAAAAAGCGCAGCTCTCATTGACTAGTTCACGGAACAACATCGCTTCACTTATCGGCTTACTGGTTAATATAGGTCCTCCCATTGGTCTATAGGTTCGAATCATTTAGATATTTAGACGCTAAAGCACTATGGTTTTGCGTGCGATTGAGTGCGGGGTGCCTTTATCCGCAGTCAAGTGGTTTAGTGCTTTGTAGTTGCGGCGACGTAAGGCTCAGTGTGGGTCATCCCTTAAGATGATGATGACACGTAAACGATTTTTTTTTAAATACAACGTCGGGAAACATAATCATACGGGTCCGCCTGATAAAAAGTGGTTACCGTAGCCTATGAAAGTTCCTAATGCATCAAATATCACTAGCGCGATGCCACCTCTGCTGCTAGCACGGCAACTCCTTAGGAGCCTACTGATGATCTCACTTACACGCAGAAACACAACAACCCTCTAGAGAGTTGTTATTTGGCCGCGGTTTTCTGTAATGTGTACTTCCCCAGACGGGCTGATTCGATGCGCCCTACCTCTCTTAAAACACCCACATTAAAACAAACGAACATATTCATGCACACAAATGTTCGTCCCGTGTGGGAATCGAACCCACGAGCGTTAGTGTCAAAGTAAAGTAACAGCGCGTTTCACCACTGCTCCACCGAGATCGTCAAAAATCATAGTTCATTCCATGCACGCTCGCTGGTTTCCAAGGCCAGGGAGAATTTAGCCGTGGTAGGTGTTGCCCTGTTTATTTAAGACCATCTGACATAAATTATATTTGACATAAGAGTAATCTGTGCCCCACACGCTTTGAACACAAAGTACAAAGTGTCGTTTCGGGGTAGTAAAAGCCACTAAAGGACCATTCAATTGTGACAACAAAGTTAAATGAATGGAGTGTCTAGGAGATAGTAAAATAAATAAATGGGCAAGTGCGAGCCGGACTTGATGGTTAGTGTTCCGTACATAAAGATACAAATGTTTATTTGAGATTGGGTCTCGCGTACACATACACATGTATTGTTTTTTTATACGTTTGGAGCATACGGCCCACTTGATGTACAGCGGTTACCGTAGCCTAAGAATGATTAGACTTGCAATACCTTGCACACTGTCCATCTTATAATTGAACTTTTCACAGGTAATCATTTAACGAGTCAGAAAGAGACAGGTAACTATCGAGTGTTGCGTATCTCTCAAATCCGAAAGAGATGATCTATCAAAACTAGCTTCATAAAATGGATGCAGTTTGAGCAGTCAGAACCCGTTATATACATTTTCCCATACATTTCGCGGTCGTATACGACCACCCGGGTTTCGAAGGGTTAAGTATCACATTTCTGCTGATAACACAGCTACTCCTTGGGAGCTTATTGGTGCCCTAACTCATACACAGGAACACATCAACCTTGTAGGGAGTTGTTATATGGCAGCGGTGTTTCTGTGAGGTGGAGGTACTTCCCCATAAGGACTGCTTTGATGCGCCGACCACGCGATAAAACTATTTATATTGTATCTTGTTTTAGCTTTCATTATTCTTTTATTAATCTTCCAGCATTTCGGAAATGGCCAATGGCAAAGAAAAAAGTCGAAAGAAACTTGCCAATATAGAACATTTCCCAATTCGTCATAGCGGTGAAACAACAACGGTGACGAGTGATGAAATATAAGATAGTCGCCAGTGCTGAATAATTTCCAGATATTTTTATCAATTAAATGTTTCTAAATACTATAGAAGCCGATACAAAGAGTATTTAAATAATAATAAATAAATATTGTCGGACAAATTACACAGCCCCATCTAGCATCGAAGCTAGTGTTATGGGTACTAGACAACTGATAAACATACGTAAATACATTTTGTATAAATACATACTTACTATACACAGAAAATACCCAGACCAAGAGAAATAGACATGTTCATGCACGCAAATGTTTGTTCTGCGGGGTAATCGAACCCACGAGCGTTGGTGTCAAAGTAGCGTCAAGTCAAAGTCAAAGTCAAAATCTTTTTATTCCGTAAAAATGGCTACATTTGTTTGGAATCGTCACAATTTTTTTCCCTACCGTGCAGTTTATGACTAGGTGAGCACTGATAAAAATACTGCCAAAAAACTCAGGCATCCCTCTTTTGGTGTCCAAACAAATTTACATATTTTATTAATTACATTATAATTGGATCGACTCACTCCCAGGCATTTTTATCATTAATATAGTCAGATACTATATTAATGATAAAAATGCGTAACAGCGCGTTTCACCACTGCGCCACCGAGCTCGTCATTTATGTATAACAATCTCGAGAAACAATCATTCCGTATTTAAGAGCGGTAGGGCGCATTAAAGCAGCCCATCCATGGACCTCCAATTCACAGAAAATCGCAGCCAAATAATAATTACCTGGAGGGTTGTCGTTTTAGTTTAGTTACCGGTGAGCTCCTAAGGAGTCGCTGTGTTAGTAGCAGAGTGTATTTAATGTATCGCAAGCATTCATAGGCATATACATATACAAGCATACGGCCCACCTGATGTAAAGCAGTACGGTAACCGGTTTACATCAGGTGGGCCGTATGCTAGTGTGGACTTTGTATAGAAAAAAGTGTGCCATTTTTAAACATTTGTCACAGATCCCTAAAAATAAACAACTAACAACAATACACGATATTTGTTACAAATTTCTCGGAATTGTTATTAACAAAAAATACCATATTCCATTCCAGATCCTTAACATACCACAATAGAATATAGCACAGTACCATCAGAAACAATGACGTCAAACTTTCCCTTTTACACTTCCAGCAGAACATAAAAGGAGTGGAGCCCCGGGGAGCAGTGAGAGTTCCAAAACTACTGTTATGAATGTGGCTCCGAGGAACAAACAAAGGCCGAAGGAGCGAGCCCGCCGCCCGCGCCGCCGCCCCCGCTGCCAGCCTCGCCGTAATTAACGGCCGAACACTTTTCAAAACTTTTATAGCTTCTCAAACTTTGTAATGAAATAAACCTACCGTTTTCACTGTTCAGGGCAGCCACGTGCCAATTTAGGATCACATATTTTTTTACAACGTCGGGAGGCATACAAGCATACGGCCCACCTGATGTAAAGCGGGTACCGTAGCCTATTAACGCTTGCGATATATTAAGTATCACTCGCGCGATGCCTCCTTTGCTGCTTACACCGCAACTACTTGGGAGCTAACTGGTGACCTCACTGACACGCAGGAACACAACAACCCTCTAGGGAATTGTTATTTTGCTGCGGTTTTCTGTGAGGTGGAGGTACTTCCCCAGACGGGTATCTTTGACGCGCCCTACCTCTCTTAAAAGAGTCCTCTACTTCTAAAAGTCGTACCGTGATGTTGAATAGCCTTACAACTTTCCTCAGAAATTGGGCTATCAAATGCGCACAGAACTTTTCAAATCCGACTGATAGTTCCAGAGATTAGCTCTTTCAAACAAACAAACAAACCCTTCCGCTTTATAATTTAAAGTATTAGGATACATCGGAAAGTACTTCGGTCCCGATGCTTACACAATCCCAATAATCTTCCGCTATTTGAATGGTTAGACTAATCTATCTATCTATAACTTCACGCCAAATCCCTTACGGGGTAGGCAGAGAGCGCCGAGCACCACGTGACTTTTTTTTTTACCACTAAGGTGGCAATCAAGCATACGGCCTGCCTGATGTTAAACAGTCACCGTAGCCTATGGACATTTGCAACACCAGGGGTGTCACTCATGCGTTGCCGACCCTCTAAAAACCTCTTCACGCATTTCTTGAAGAACTCCATGCTGTAGTTCCTTGGAAAAACCTCGGCTGGGAGCTCATTCCACAGCTTGAGTGTTTTCGGAAGAAAACTTCTCTGGAACCGCACCGTACGCGACCATAGCGGTTCAAGCGTGTGAGGGTGAACTCCCCGCCGTCGGCGAGCGGTGCGGTTATAAAAAGTAGCCGTCGGCATCATTTCGAACAACTCTTCAGAACACAACCCGTTGTACAATCGGTAGAACACACAAAGGGAGGCAAAGTCTCTCCTTAAAACTTAAGGGTTCAATACCGTGTGTAAGCTTAGGATTGTCGACAATTCTCACAGCTCGTCTCTGAATCGAATCACACGGTCCAAGCTGGTATCCAGGTGCTCCCGCCCAAAGGTGACTGCAGTACTCCAAGTGCGGTCTGACTTGAGACTTATATAATATAAGTCTTTGCCCCGCACTGAAGTACTGCTTAGCCCTGTTGAGCACACCAAGTTTTTTGGACGCCAGCTTGACCTTCTCCTCCAGGTGATTTCGATATTGCACATCACTGGAGATCTCGACGCCAAGCATCCTCTCCAGGTGACTCGATCCTTACACACCTCACTCGCTTCTTTAACATTCATTGCTCTTCTCACGCACGCTCGCCGGTTTCTAGGGCTCCTGACATTACCTTCTGATAGAACACGACCAATTTGATCATGGTAGGTAAGTCTTGGCCTTGGTAAGACTAATGAAGGATGAAAAAAATTTAATGAATGATGGTGAGGACAATGCGAAAATGGAAGGATGTCGAAAGTCGAGGAAGACCAAGAGTAAATCTACGATGACCAAATTGGTGTTGCTTTATCGGAAGGAAGGAATGAAAAGGGCTGTGAACTTTAAAGAAGCCAGTGAAGCGCGTAAAGACCGCGCTTATGGCGCTCGGATCTCTCTACCTGCCCCGCCCGCAAGGGACCTGGCGTGAAGCAATACATACACACAATGAAGGGCGCGGTCTCGGCTGCAGAGACGGTCTGGGCACGTCTCTGTTCCCGGCTGGTCAGCGAGTGTGCCAGAGAGCGTTCCTCGTGAGTCACCTGTGTGATAATGTAGCGCCGTGTGGCGGGCAACACTTACGTAAGCCGCACCTGAGCCAACATCCTTGTTTGCACAATCGTGGGTCACGTGGTGAGACTCCGCTCCACGCACGGTGCTAAACAGATGACTCAAGAAAGTACCACGGACATGGCAATGTTCGCGAAAATATCATCGCGATGTGAAATCATTGTAACACACATAACGCATAAACACAACCAGGAGGATAGCCTCGGTTCAAATCAGTGGTGTTCCCGAAAAATACGATATGGGTGCCTTCAAGAAAAGAGCCTATGATTCCCTAAAATGACTGATAGTGATAACGGATCGGTGACCCTTTGGTGTTGCTGATGTCTATGGGCGGTGCTGACCACTTGCCATCAAGTGACCCACATGCTCGTTTGCCCGCCTCTAATCCTACTAATACTAGTATTATAAATGCGAAAGTTTGTATGGATGGATGTTTGTTGCTCTTTCACGCTTAAACGGCTGAACGAATTTGAATGAAATTTGGCACGTAGATAGAGCATGATCTGGATTAACACATAGGCTACGTTATTTGACTCCACGCGGGCGGAGCCGCGGGCAGCAGCTAGTATTATATAAAAAACGAGTGTGCTTTAGACCACACGACTGAAGTAAAACTTTCTTTCTTCAGTCGTGTGGTCTAAAGTCTTTAGCTCCATAGTGTGATACAGACAATAGGCCTGCACTGTGTCTTATATTTACGAAACTTAACTTGCTATGAGAGAAAAAAAGAAAGAAAATGTGTGTTCGCACCTATTTCTCTTGCCCCTACAGTATCTAATATACGAAACGTAATCCTAGTGTTCGTTCTGGTTGTCTGTCTTTCAAATACCATTATTTCTTCGCATTCAATTGTAACCCTTTCTTCATACAATAAATAAATATGGTACATAAATCCGAAAAAAAAACAATTTAGTGGTACCCACCCCCGCGAGGATTCGAAGCGGGGCCAGTTGGTCAATACGCAGGTTCCCGATCCACTGGACTATCGCCGCTCTAATAAATTTAAAATTGTCATAAATTTATCAGATGCATGGTATCAAAATATTGCGACCAAAATTACGGTGCAAAATTTCAGCTAGGAAATTGATCGATCACTAATCTAGACTGAACTACTGTGAGTGTTTCGAACACACCTTGCAAGGTTTTACAAACAATAAGATTGTGAAACTGAATCAGACACGATAGTAAATGCGGATAATTCCGCCCAATATCATTGTATTATCAGATGGATCGTGAAAGAAGACCGTTTACGTGTGGCTAGTTACCAAACAAACAAACATCGCTATCGCGATGGTTACGGCCGTGATTGTATCGATATTATTTTTAAAAAAGGTTCGTTGATCGATGACAATCATGCGCGCGTTGACACATTTCGTCAAAAATGGAATGATGGATGAAGGTTAACAGGATGCACGCGGCGCGGATGAAGCTCCGTGCGATGCGTCACGCCTTGCCGTCACACTACAACATTCCCGTTCGCGTCACAGTCGATATTTCTTTATACTAGCATACGGCCTGCCTGACGGTAAACAGTCACCGTAGCCTACGGTCATTTGCAACACCAGAGCGGCACTCATGCGTTACCGACCGTCTAAAAACTTCTTCACGCCTTTCTTGAAGAAGCCCATGCAGCAGTCTCTGAACGCTCGCAATATATTAAATGTCACTCGCGCTATGCCACCCCTTCTGCTAGCACAGCAACTCCTTAGGAATCCTGCTGGTGACCTACAACAGACTAAGATAGCCTTCGTTATCGTGAAGGTTGTGAATATCACACTATCAATATTATTTTAAGAAAAGTTCGTTGATCGATGACAGTCACGAGCGTCGACGGATCTCGTCGCATGATGGATGAAAGTCCTCGCTCGTATACGTCACCTGAGGAGCAGCTCGCCCTGTTGACGAATATGACGAGCCAGCGTCAGAGCAGAGTAAACTCTCTGTGGAGCCGTGCTCAAGAGGGCGTACAAAGCTGAGTGGCGCTCTCACTTTGTTTTTATTAGTAACGCTGAAAGACCAATTCCAAAAAACGCTCAATACTGGCAGCACCGTAGAACCATATTTATGTTTTTTTTTAAACATATCTTGTGTTTATTATCTATGGACAAGTAACCAAAATTGTAATTACGGCTTAGCTACGACACTTTTTGTTTTTATTAAGTTCAAGTCATCATTGAAGTTGGAGATTCATATCATTGAGCAATTTATAAAGGTCTGTCAGATACGCCATATCATTCTTTAATGTGATGAGATTGTCGCGCAATTCTGTCTCTTTGTTTTCCAAGGATTCTATGACAGAGTCAAACAGATTGTAAAATCGAGACAGACAATTTCCTTTTGATAACCAACGCACTTCTGTGTGAATGATCAATGGGTTGAAATCTTCATCATTAGTAACACAAAGCTGATTAAATAATCTGTCATATAAAGAGTTGTTTTGTTTCTGACTTTTGACTGCTTTGATGACATGTTGCAGTGGTTGAAACAGTCGTTCACTTAAATTTCTAGCAATGAAATGTTGTCGATGAATAACGCAATGTACAGCGGGCACATCTGGAATTTTGTTTTTTAAATACGCTATGAAGCCTTTTTGACACCAGAGCACCATCTGTAGCAGCTAATATAATTTTCTTCAAGGGAATTCCTTTCTCATCACAAAACTTTGCCAGTGTATTAAATATGGTTTCTCCTTTTGTCTGTCTCTAAATTTCTAGCAAATAATAGTTTTTGACGTATTTTTTCATCTTTAATAAACCTCACGTCAGCAACAATGCTTCATTAATTGGCAAAGTGGACTCAACCAACTGAATTGAAAATTCACTAGTCTTCAGGTGATTGCACAACGACTCTTCAATGTTTTCAGCCATTTCATCAATTCCTCTTTGCACAGAACTATTGCTTACAGGAATTTTTCGGATAATATCTGCCGCTAATCGCTCCTATTGATTGCAGCAAAGCGAGAGGAAAGATATTACACATCAATCCTACTAATATTATAAATGCGAAAGTTTGTATGTATGGATGGATGTTTGTTGTGTGAGTAATAGATAATTATATTTTATGAAATATACATCGTTGGAAAGCTGATATTCCAATACTACTAATATAAAAAGATCTCGTAGATAAAATACCTTTATCATTCCTTAGATGTACGATATATCGAGACATTTAGCTTATAAGTCACGACACCGCGAACATTTTTACTTCATACACTGCATTCCAATTCACTTTGCACTTTTTCGGGAGATATATTCAATTGAACACTCTTTTATAATCACGTGAAACTATTCAAATGTCTAATGTATTTATTATAAAAATGAAAACAAGCACATTTTAGTGGGGGAGTTTAGGTGACTTCAGTCCATTGATATGAACAGATATTTATTACACGAAATTAATGAACAATCGCTAAAAAGTAATTTTAGAAACAGATTCCTGGATAAATTTGCCACAAGATAATATTTATTACACTCCTAATAATAATTAAACATAAACACATTTTACAAATAAATTTCGTACGACGGACATGTCGGAAATGCCGGCTTCACTATTTTTGAATGTTTTTTCACGAATAATATCCCGTTATTCACTAAAAGTAATAGAATAACTTGAAAGAACACATAATCTCCAAAAGATTGAAGCTTATTACATGTAAAAAGCACTGACTGTTTATTTATAACAAACATTTTTATCGAAATCCATTACACACACAGCAATATCAAAATGGCGCGAAAAGGAAAAATGTACCGACTAGTTTATGGAGCACAGTAGTTCTTTTATTGCCGGCAAAATTAACATTTCTCCGATGGTGTGTAGTTTACCTGTTTGAGCAATTAACAAAGATATATTGTATGAAGCTCGAAGTCCGTCATCGTCTTGCTTAGGAGCCGCCGAAAAAAGTTTTGATACACTTGGCTGAGCATTGTGCTTTTCCTTCAGGTCTTGAAAATAGGCTACAATTTTGCCCTTCTTATCTTATATACAGTTTTGATATTCTTCTTAGGATGCATTTTATTCAAATAGTGTTGAAGTCTTGAAGGCTTCATCGCTTCTTTAAAAATGTTTTTGAACAAGGAAGGCACAAAGGCAAAGACGGATTTGTGGAATTTTCTATGAATTCATATTTAATATATTGTGCACTGTATTGCCGTCTCTTCTGTTTTGCTGCCGTCATGGTTTTGATTTTACAAATATGGAAGTAAAGTATTGAACTTAAGTACTTGTTTAACGATTGTGCGTGCAACCACTAATGAAAATATAAGAAACGAGCTTTTATATACAATTGAAATACAGCACGCACCGACAGGAATAAGACAAACATACACAAACTCGTTGTTCTCTTTCCACGCTCACTCGTACCTAGTGAGCGAGTTAGAACAAGTATCGATGAACCAGCCGATTGCTACAGGATCGCACAAATCGCGTTATTAACAAAAAGTTGATTGCGTACGGACAACCCTACGAAAGTTATGTTATTTTTAGTTTTTATACATACAGGGCAGAAATTTATATTTAAATAATCGAAAAACAAACAAACAAACAAAGGAAAACGTGTTGGTTGCCTTACGATGTGTTCCTTCACCGCCGAGCAAGTGATATGTACATAAATCCGAACCGGAGAACAGTATTGCTTTGCTTCTTTTACCACTTGGCTCCATTTAAAAACAGTGTCGTCGCCAAATACATAGGCTTATATAGCCGATCGCGCCAATCACAAACAATTAAGAAACGCTAGGAGAAATAAGATACGAGTATCAATACGACGTAACCCTTCCTTGCGCGAAATCAACTCAGATTTGTTTTTTCTTTCAATTTCGGCAACAAAGTCCCGAGTTTGTCATATTCACTACGATTACGCCAAACACGGCGACCCATCAAGCTACAACCATTCAAATCTCAACTTTACCGCTACGCGATAAGATGTACAGGTGTGCAGCTTGATCTGGCGTTATCTACACGAGTATCCATTGCTACACCCACCGCTTCGCAAGCACTTTTGCGAAAACACTCGAAACGTAACCTCGTTTGTTCGACGGAAGGTCGCAGTTTTACAAGCTCTGTTATTACATCATGTTAGTCGAAAAAACCAGTTTCATTTCCCGTTTTGCTGTTTATTTCCTTTGGTAGATTGGGTCGCGTGAGCTCGGCCAATTACTAAAAAGCCGCCAAGGGCGAGTCCGTCTCGCGCACCGAGGGTTCCGTAAAAAATATTAAAAGATCCTTTTTCTTTGTGATGTAACTACAAATTTTCGATTTTCGCATTGTTTCCTTTACTTGTCCTACATGACGTTGCTTCTGACCAAATTTCATGATCTAACTCTATAGGTATAGGTAATACTCTATAGGCTTTGATTCCCTTGCGAGCGTCACAATATGCGCATAAACGAGGAATAAACAGCCGTATCTTTTGATTGCGATGACTTAGAAGTTTAATTTTTTCACTGCTCGAAGGGACTGCAGACCTGAGTATTTAATATTGATTCCAGCTTGATAGCTCCACCCGTCCCTGAGGAAAGGGGTCCTGACAAGCGGACAACATAGTGATCATATAATCCGTTTTTCCTTTTGTGGCACGGAACCCTAAACATAGTGTCGTAACACGGCTCACTCGCCTCGACATTATCCAAATGTGTTTGGACGTCACGATATTATTATGTTCTGGGTGATTTCTGTTTGTAATTAATCAAAGTTTAGGAACTTTCAAACAAAACCGGCCATTTGCGAGTTAGGTAGGGTCGCACACGTAGGGTTTCGTACCGTCGAATAATAAAAACACGGAAATAAAACAAGTATCTTGTACAGAAAGCCCTTCTTGACGAGCTCAGTGGTGCAGTGGTTAATAACGTTACTTGGATACGAACGCTCGTGGGTTCGATTCTCACACATGACAAACACTTGTGTGCATGATCATGTCATTGTCTGTGTTTTGGTCTCGGTGTTTTCTATATATCATAAGCACGAATTAAATATATATATATATTGAATGTAAAAAAATAACTGTTTATTTTTGGTATTACTTGCTGTTAAAGCGGACACAGTAAAACATGTCTATTTATTACGGTTCCTAAGATATGGCGAGGTCGGTGATGCTAGCACCGCTCCGCTCTCCTATGTTCGTGGGTACGATTCCCACAAATAACCATCAGTGTGCATGAACATGTCTATTTGTCTTGTTCTATGTGTTTCCGAGAGAGGTAGGCCGAATCAAAACAGCTCGACTGGGGAAGTACCTCCCTTCTTCTTCTTTAAACAATTGCCAAATGCTTTCATGCATATCCTTGTGACAGAAAGACGGACAGATAAACGGACAGACAGAGAATAAGGTCAACGAATGTGGGATTGCGCATGGGTGACCTAGTGGTGAACTGTCTGCTGTATGCAGGCGATGCCGTGCTATTCGCATATATAGCAGATACACCATCTAAACTGCAAATACTGGTCACAACGATGAAAGACGAATGTATGGAGAAAGGCTTACTACTGAATGCGAAGAAAACAAAGATAATGGTATTTGAAAGAGAAGAATCCAGAACTAATGTAAGGATTACGATTGATGATGAAGTGTTGGAACAAGTGGATGAGTTTGTATATCTTGGATGCGCTTTCAGCAGGGATGGAAGGTAAAAAAAAGTGCACAACGCCACTAAAGAAGTTTTCACGTCAAAAATAAAATTAGTTACAGGTTCAATAAATATAAGATTGTTGACGAAATGGCAACACATACTTAATATAAGTGTTGTCATTTCGCAACACGAACTTCTATTAGGTACCTAATATCCATATCTAGTAAACTTTACAGCTATTAAGGAACGACTGTACCTTTCGCTTGAATAATAAGAGTGAGTCATGGTTGACATCGAGATCACACGAACTATTGACTTCATTATGACTAGAGAGCATCCTCGGCAAAGGGGCGCCTCTACCTAGGTCAGTCCGCGCTTGAGATATAGCGCAGGTATGTATGTAGTGAGTTTCCTACATGAGTTAGGTAGGTTTTATTCCTTGGCAGTTTAAATAAAAACCTTTTAAAATACAAGCATTCCTTTGGTGCAAGTGTTTCAAACGTGAAGGTAATCGCCTTCTCCGTTGTCACGTCACCAGCCGACCCCGGCATGCTGTACTCGGGACTGGCGGGGCTCGTCCTCATAATGTAAATAGGTGACGTCACACAGCCATCTGCCGCAGCTGGTCTCCCGCAAGGTCGCTGCCGCCGACAGCCTTGCCTCGTGATTGTTGCGGGGAACTGCTAATAATATGAAATTCGCAGGGACCAATTTGCTTTTTGTCGAACAGGTGCTCGCGTCTGAATCATTTGATGGCATGTCCTTTTATTCGTTGAGAATGGGCATGGGATAGTGCCTGGTTGAGAATTCCCGCGGTTTAGTGTTCGTTCGGATGGGTAACTTCAAAACCGTGTTCTTTTTAGCGTTATCCAGTTTCTTAATCTATTAGGATTGCCGGGGTCCGCTCCCTAAGCCTAAGGATTCGGCGGAAATATTGATTTTTAGATGGTACGACTGCTGACAGACCTCCACAACCCAGAGGAAAAGCTAGACCTTTAAACTGCAAAACCATATTTCAGACAATCTGATCAGCACGGTGGCAGGTTGATTTAGCAATGCTACTTTAACATTAAGGCTTTGATTTCCGCACAGGATAAACATTTGCTTACGTATATGTATTTGTTTGTCTTGGTCGGGGTGATTTTAAGACAGGTAGGATGAAAACAAAGAAGCCCTGCAACTCATTAAAAGCCACACGACAACTCCTTGCGGGTTGATGCAACCCTGCAAGGTTACCTATAAGCTCCTGAGCAGTCGTTATATGAGGGGCAAGGGTGGTAACACCCGAACCATACCGTGCTGCGGTTACCGTAGCTTATGAACGTTTGCTGTACGGGAAGTATAGTGTGCTACCCCTACTGCAAATATAGCAACGCCTCAAAAGGTTACAGATAAGGTTATCTGCTCACTCGCAGGAACACTTCAGGGAAACTCTTCAGGGAGTTTTTTTTAATACAACGTCGGTAGCATACGGCCCACCTGATGGAAAGCAGTTACCGTAGCATATGAACGCTTGCAATACATTAAGTATTACTCGCGCGATGCGTCCTCTAGTGCTAACACAGCAACTGTGAAGTGTAGGTACCCAGACGGGCTGATTTAATGTGCCCTACCTCTCTTAAAAACATCCAGACCAAGACAAACAGAAATGTTCATGCACACAAACATTTGCTCTGTGTGGGAATCGAACACACGTTGGTGTCAAAGTAACGTAACAACGCGTTTCGCCACTGCGCCATCGATCTCGCGAGTGCAGTGAGTTGTTATTTGACTGCAGTTTTCTGTGAGGTGGAAGTACTAAGTCGGGCTGCTTTGATGCGCTCAACCTCTCTTAAGACATCCGGACCAAGTATCTTTAGTTTATCACTTCAATGATAATAGAAAAAAAACGGGTTGCACTCCGGGAGTGCCGGCAGAAGTGAAAACTTGAACATTAACGTTGTGCATTTTTGAATGTTTTGGAATGGTTAGGGAATAATTTCGCACGAATTGCTTTATTTGTCAGTATAAAAGTACTATCATGTATGTGGTAAAATACAATATTCATTTATTGCGCTATCGTACACAAACATGACAATTTATATTACATTAAAAATTTAACACTTCAGAACTATTACAATTATTTTACGAGTACATTAAAAAGTTTATCTCTCAGAAAAATCAACTTTCATCCATAATTTCAACAAGTCACCATAATCATTACTAGCATCATAATCGCCAATCTCTAAAACTCAAACACACACGCAACAGCGATGTTGACGAAACGCGTAAGCGCCAACAATTTCATGGCGCTTACAACGCTTTGGTCGCGGGAAAATAATGCCCTATGAACGATCTAGCGCTTCATGTTTTAATTGTTTAATTACAGTTAACTAATGTTTTAGCGCTGTAGCGAACTTAAGTTCTAATTCTCACTAAAATCTTACGGTCAGGGTCACGTGTCCTGACGCGAGTTTAACATTTTTTACTCATCCCAAAAAGTGCACAACGCCGCTAAAGAAGTTTTCACTTCAAAAATATTACAATGGGAATTTCCCCACAATCGATAGTGACCACACGAAAATGAATCAACAAAGCGGATGTCAAATATTGATCAGTTCCACGTGTACAGTTGTTGGGCAGTCGGTCACCGCACAGCATCACGTGGGCGCGGCGCGGTCACGAGGTGGCGACCGCACGGCCGGCATGCATCGCCAATTAACACAAGTCAACGAATGATTCGGACATTAAAGCGTTCAACAAATTGAACCGTCGGTGTTTTCCTCGTGATCCATCAGTTACCGGCCGGGCGTTCTGTGCGTGAAGAAATTCTTCCCTCGACTCACTCGGTAAGTATACTCAAATATACAGTACGGTAGTGAATCATGGGTATAGCAGAAGAAGCATGAAAGTAGGGTCAAGCTGTTGAAATGAGAGCGCTGAGGAATAAATGTAGAGTTAGAATGATTGATAGAGTAAGAAATATTTCGATACGTGGAGTGAAAGATGATGTAGTGACTAAAATTGAAAGGGTGTGCTGAGATGGTTTGGACATTTGGAAAAAATGGATGACAAAAGAGTTACGACGGAACACATATAGAACAATTTAGGGTCGGTCTTTGGCTACCCCAATGAGAGACAGGCGTGATGATATACGACAAATATTACTATGTGAATTTGCTTTGTCGAATTAATAGTTCTACATTTAATACAACTAAGGTGACAAAGCAATTACCGTAGCATATGGACATTATTTTGCAACACACGATATGTCATTTGCATCTGTACAAACCTCTTCTCACTTTCTGAATGAATCTCATGCTGTAGTCTCTTGGGTAAACCTCAGTTTAGGAGTTTATTCCACAGCTACAGAGTTCTCGGAAGAAAATTTCTCTGGAACCGCACAGCACGCAATAATTGCGGTCCTATGTGGAATTCCCCGCCGTCGGCGAGCAGTGCGGTTGTACAAGGAAACTGTTGGCATCATATCCAACAATCAAAACAACCTGTTGTACAATCGGTAAAACACACACACACACACAAAGGGTGGCAAAATCTCTCTTTAATCTTTAATACCGAGTGAGAGCCTATTAGAAGAACTATTAAGTGGTGAAACGAGCTGCCTACCGAGAGACTACAGTATGCTGTTCTTCAAGAAAGGCGTGACGAGATTATTACAGGGTCGGCAACGCAAGAGTGACACACCTGGTGTTGCAAATATCCTAGGCTACGGTACTGCTTACCATCTGGCAGGGCGTGTGTTTGTTTACCACCTTAATGGTATAAAAAAGGTGGCCGTCATGGAACGCCCGGCAGATGTGAAACATCTTAAGTGAATATTCAAATTTTTAATAAATAATAATCAAAAATCAATAATGAAGTGTGTAAGGACCTGGTCTTATGGCGCTCGCTACCCCGCAAGGGACCTGGCGTGAAGATATACATATACATACATACAAAACCAATAAAAAATGTGGAGTAAAATAATGTAAAAGAGTAGAGTTTTGTTATAAAAATCAACATATTTTTCTTTTTACACTAATTTTAATATTAATTCCAAAAAAATAAATATGTTAATATTTAGGAAAAAACGAATTTTCCTACAATTGAATATGGAGAATGAAACTTAGGTAGATAAGAGTTTTTGCCTTACATAAAGATTCCACACTCTTTCTTTGGAGGTTTACATTTGTTGGGTTCTTGTGAGTTAGTGTGTCGCCAGGAAAGACAGCGTTACTGCGTTGGCAGCGGAGATAGCGACATAAAGTGCGATATTTTACGTTGCAAGCGTCTATACATATTCCTCTTAAATACTCTTTCCGTACCTTGCTCTTTCGCATCCCTCCATGCCTCTTCTTTATGACTCTCATTTCTGTTCCATGCAATAGTCTCTTATGCTAAATGCATGCTTAGCCTGTCCTACTGTACACATTTGAATGTTAGAAAGCTTTCAGATCTATACAATATAACAGTATCTCTCTTATGGTGATGATTCTGATTAGTGAAAACTCGCATACGGTAGTCCTTTGGGGAAACCCTGGCAGAGGTTGATCATCGAAACCCCTTAAGTTGTGGAACATAGTTCCCATTCACAATTTATGGGTTCTTGATAAAAACCCTCTATATAACTGGACAGTACGCGACCATTGCGGTTCTAGTGTGTGAGGAGGAATTACCAGGCGTCGACGAGCGATTCAAAATGACTCTGTTCGTTCATATCGAACAACTCTTCGGAACACGACCCATTGTACAATCGGTAGAATACACAAAGGGAAGCAAACTTAAATTCGAGGGCTCAATGCCGTGTGTAAGATTAGGATCGACAATACATATCGTCTTTAAACCGAATCACAAAGTCCTAGCTGGTGTTCAGGTAGATCACCAGCCTTAAAATATATTAAAGTAAGTAATTGGTAAGTATTATGTGAAAAGAGAAAACCCGGGGAAACAGCAGACAATATGGACAATATTTTTTGATAGCAAATTTGCAATTACCAGGAGTTGAAAGCAATAAATCGGTATGGAGCCAATTAAGGGCCGCTTTGTACGCGGCGCGCGTCCTCGAAGGACCGCGGGCGGGCGGCGGGCGGCCGCGGGCCGTAGCTGGCTCTACAGTTGGTATGCAGCGAGCGTCGAACCTACCTAGGCATTCTGTGCACGCAACCCCACTACGTCATGCTCGCGCTGAGGTGTGTACATCTAGTAGGACGGACTAAGGACATTTCATTGTTCTTTTTATTGAAACTATATACAATTTCGTTATTTAAATCTATAACAATGGGTCGTAGTTTATTGCAACTCTGCATTCCTTAGAGGAACGGTTTCAGCAATAGCTGTTGTGTATTATTCAGAAAATTTACTGAATATAATAAAAGTTACGTAAAGGTACTATTTAGACGCGTTGCCGTGACTCAGTCTGTTTAACATAAGAACACTTATTATAAATTTCTAAAGTATCAGCCAGGAACTTTGAAACATACGAACGTCATTATCAAACACAAAATTATGAAACAAATAGGTAGGTACGTGACAATAACAGTGATAATAAAATAAGAGGTGATACGACGTGTGCCAATGACGGCGCTGCAGTGCGCGGGACGTGACATGATTGTTACGAAAATCACACAATTGTGAAATAGACTGTACAATACAATTTGAAATTATGTTCCCACTACTCGTTATATTCGAATTAAAAATATGTAATTACACTACGGACGAAACATCCGATATAATATGTTCACTTAATTTTGAATTTTCTGTATGTAGTTTTGTTTGTATTTTATTTTTTGTTATTTTTCTCATGATGACTATTCTCGGTGTCACGATTTCGACGAGAGATGTACTCGTATGTTTTAAACAATCTAACTAAAGAAATTCATCTACTCCGAGAATCCGTCATACATATAACAGTATCTCTCTTTTGGTGAGCATATACATGAGTATAGTAATGAGAAACCAATATAATAATAATAATAATAATGTATTTATTCAAAACCAGTTTACATATCTAGAAACATGTGATTGGTGCCCTCTTTTAAGTGCTAAAACACCAGTGCCAGTGGGCACCGCTCTTCCATAACACATTTTACATTAATTAAGATTGTAACTGTGATACATTATTTGAGTAGAAACTTATTACAAAAAGGAAAAAGAAGTTAAAGTTAAAATCTACGAGTATATTACAATGTAATATATCTGTATAGTTGGACTTGCGTTTGTGTAGCGTGTGTGTATGTGTGTGAGTGAGTGTGTGTGTGTGTATGTGTATGTGTTGGTGAGTGAATGCATCTATGTCATAAAAGGTAGAGTGATACAGTGCCCGGCAAACAACTCGAACAAGCGCAGCAACGACGTTTAACTGTCCCATATGACTATACTCGTAGTACGAAGGGGGAATCATTTGACTATTCTGGGAGTAGAGGAATTTCTTTAGATAATTGTAAGAAGGGATTAGATAATGCTGCAAATCATACTAAATAATAACAGGTTTCTATTGTGTTAGTTTCCCAATCGATCGAAATAGGATTATATATAATTCAAGAATTGCGACCAAGCAGCGCGCAAGATACAGATTACCAATGGACGGGAGGTACAGAGTTTCATTTTTCATATGAAGATTTAATACTTATATAAGATATAAAGTTGTTAGAACAATATCTATTATTTCCTTAAAACTACGTTATAAATAACCTACAACTTTAGTCGTTGAAAAAAAAAACGCGGGTGTAATAAATGATAATAGACGCGGCGTGTGCAACACAATATGTTTACAACAAACACACTGCAGACATATTGAAAAGAGGAAGGCGATAAAATCGTGTCAAGAACAAGTTACATTCCAAGAGTTGTCATAAACATTGCAAAGAATGCAATCGCTAAATAGAGAAAAAAATCGTGAGCAAACAGGCGAGGTAACACGACGAGTGTTAAGTGTATTAATGTGGGTGACGCAAACGTTTCATTCGCATGAAGTTAAGGCTGGTTCGCACAGCGCCGCTAATCACCGTACACACGGCCGGTGACGCAAATCGATACTATTTACAAATATTTTCCTGTCATGATGTAAACAAACATGGCGGGTGCGGTCTTTACCCGCGCGGTCGCCGTTCGACACGCGCCCTGTGCCCGTGCACGACTACTGACAGAAAAAACTGTTACGCAATTAAACACTTATGAAACGACGTGTAATTTGAATTTTGCACTTGAACACTTGCGTAATGATGAGCTCGGGAGAACGTAGGTGACGTCACTAGTTAAAATAAAACGTGTTCAAGTTAAAAATGTACGTGTGCGTTCTGATGAACTTCGTTACGCAACGAGACAAAGGGTATTTGTGTGGCATACGCACAGAGTGAGAATTTTTATGTAAAGTACGGTTACCTGATGGTGTACGAAGAGTTAACCTTAATTTACCATATAGCACGTTTAAGAAAACTTACGGTGAAATAAAAGCATTTCGAAATACGAGGACCATACACCCATATCAGTCAGACCGACACTTCCTACTCTTACATATTTCTTCTGATTAGATTCGTTGTTAGTTCCAAGACAGCTGTCGTTTAACTCCCGGGACAGCAATGGACTTAACAATTTAATTATTTTTTTTTAAACTTTGTCGGTCATTTTGACCATGTTCCTTAAGAAATATGATATTGGTTTTAAAGACATTCCTATTCTACTTTTTAATTTACTATTCGAATCTGAAATAAAAATTCAATTTTTTTCTAATATTGTGGTGCATTTTGACCATGTTCCTTAAGAGATACGAGGTTGGTTTTTCAAACATTCCTATTCTACTTTATTTATGCTGAATCCGAATCTGAAGTAAAAATTCGAATATTCGAAAAAAAGCAACTCACACAGAGAGAGACAAACATATAGATTTCATAGAGGAACGGTGTTCCTGAAAAAAAAAGATGAAATTAAATTACAAACATCGCCATCATAAATATTATTGTTGTGTATGTGTATACGTCACAGCCCACAGGACTCATAAACCGCCAGTCGGATTGTGGACACGATGGTTCAGATTCATAATTGAACACAGTAGGTGGCGCTGCGGTCGGGTTCTCTTATTTTTTTTTCACTTTTGGGGCAGGACAGCGTTTGTTGGGTTCACTACATTATTAAATATAAAAATTATATCTGCTAACTGTCTCTTCATCTTATATCTTCACACTGAAGTCCCTTGTGCTTGAGAACTAAGGGCCATATGACTAGGCTAGGATCTTACA
Source organism: Pyralis farinalis (assembly GCA_947507595.1). Lineage (NCBI taxonomy): Eukaryota > Metazoa > Arthropoda > Insecta > Lepidoptera > Pyralidae > Pyralis > Pyralis farinalis. Next base: position 1,585,952 of record OX382275.1, read on the forward strand.
CACATCACTCGCTTCTTCAACATTCCATAACTCCTCCTAGCTCTAAGCTTACATACTCCTGAGATCACCTTCTTATAAAATAAGATTACTTTGGTCATGGTAAGACTTGATCGTTGTCTCCCACATCCTTCTATTTTCGCGTTGTATATGTTTCGTATTCTCCCCGCGTTCTTTCTACATGTTCGAACCAACGGAGCATACTCTTCTTATTTCCGCTTCCAGATCAACGCTGTTTCAAATGCGTTATATACACATTTCGTATATGCCTCGGAGCGGGTACCGCGTAAGGTCATGTCTGTAATTGGACTTCAAACGTGTACCACATAAAATGATCTTATGATCTCGTTAATGAAGCCACGGATATATGAATTAGCATTAGTAAGCCCGTTCCATCGCCAGTCACTGCGATTAGGTCATTTGATCAGTTAAATCAGTCGTTCGGTGACGCCCCGCGGCCGGCCGGCTGCGACCCGGTTGGCAACTAACCCGCTGACGCATCTTGATCAGAACGACTTAACGATCAGGTTCTGCAACGTCCGCTGAATCATGTAAAATAGAAAACGCATATATTCGCATATATAACGCATTTACGCGCTGTTACGCTACTTTGACACCAACGCTCGTGGGTTCGATTCCCACACAATACAAACATTTGTGTGTATGAACATGGCTGTTTGTCTTGGTCTGGGTATTTTCTGTGTATAATTAGTATGTATTTACGAAAAAAAAATGTATTTACGTATGTTTATCAGCTGTCTAGTACTCATAACACAAGCTTCGCTTACTTTGGGGCTAGATGGCGCTGTGTAATTTGTCCGACAATATTTATTTATTTTAACCAATAAACGGATAGGTGCCGCGATGCAAAGGCAGGTAGGGCGTATCAAAGCAAGCCTGTCTGGGGAAGTACCTCTACTTCACAGAAAACCGCAGCCAAATAACAACTGCCTAGAGGGTTGTTGTGTTCCTAAGTGTGAGTGAGGTCACCAGTAAGCTCCTAAGGAGTTGCTGTGTAAGCAGCAGAGGAGGCATAGCGCGAGTGATACTCAATATATTACAAGTGTTAATAGGCTACGGTAACTGCTTTACCTCAAGTGGGCCGTATGCTTGAATGACTCCCGACGTTGTATAAAAAAAAAGATGTTGACCCGCGAACTAGCCTACAAGAGCTGCGCGTTCTACTTTACCCCCCGACCCGTAGCGGTGGATTGAGATACTATGCAAAATTGATTTGATCGTTTCTCCACAGGCTATTTCTTTTTTGCCTAAACGTCAAGTCCCTTGAGGACCGAGTGCCACGTGAGTCGGTCGTTACACACACTTGTTTATTTGAATATGAATGTTGGTTCTTCTACGCTCGCCGGTTCCTAGGGCTCCTGACACCACCTTCATACACCACGATCAATTTGGTCGCTGTAGGTGAGTCTTGATCTTCCTTGTTTTTTTCATGGCTTAGAAAATCAAATAAAAGCCTTGAAAACAAACAGAATCTATGATAAGTGATTCATTATTCACTCACTTATACTACTTATAGGCCCACGACAACCTGCCCAGGAGTTCTTACTATAGGGTATACAAGGAGGTACTTCCCCAGATGTTTTGATGTGTCCAACTATATGAGTAAACTAGTGTGTGCCTCGGTGGGTGAAAGATGACCACACTACAGAAAATTTGAGGAAAACAAATACGAATTTGCATGTTACCAACTTTTTTTTCTATTGTGTCTATTTGTTTTTAATTAATAATAATAACACTAAGGCTATAACAATAACAATGGCTGATAAATAAAAAAGAAGAACATGGTTGCCGTCACGGGAAGCACGACAGATGTGAAACAACTTAGTGAATATTCTAATTTTTAATAAATAAAAATCAAAAACCATCGGATAGATCTAAACTCTCTCCCTCTCTTACAAGACCGATACTTTGAATCAAGCCAACTCTGTTTCCAACATCGTCAATGAAATAATGCAAGGTAATAAAACTATTCAGAGAACAATGTACCAGGCCTGAAAATAAACAGTCATATAGTCTGCGCCATCATCGACCTACCAGTAAATCAGCGGGCGTAGGAGTCATTAACAAAAAAAAAAGACTATAAAAAAACCGGTCAAGTGTGAGTAGGACTCGCGCACGAAGGGTTTCGTACCATTGTCTATAAAAACGGCAAAAAAAATCACGTTTGTTGTATGGGAGCCCTTAAATATTTGTTTTATTTTAATTTAATTATTTATTTTTAACTAAATATTCTGTGAATATTTCAAGCGTCTATCTGTTGCCGTTATCAATATCGAGCAAAAACATCACGTTTATTGTATGGGAATCCCCTTAAATATCTGTTTTATTCTGTTTGATAGTATTTGTTGTTATAGCGGCAACAGAAATATATCATCTGTGAAAATTTCAACTGTCTATCACGGTGCATGAGATACAGCCTGGTGACAGACGGACGGACAGCGGAGTCTCAGTCATCTCAATAGGGTCCGTTTTACCCTTTGGGTACGGAACCCTAAAAAACGCCAGTAATTATCCATCGGGAAGATCAGCGGACGGGGTGGGCGTTCACACGGGCGGATTGTTTACGATGATGTAACTGTCCATCTGATGTCTTCATCGCTGAAGCGTATCCTTGCATATTGAGGTAACTGATTTCAATTTACTATAAAAGCATTTTGATGTGAATGCTTCTTTAAATTAGCTGTATTGGGAGGCAAGTCAGAAAACTGATGATAGCAAAATTGGGGGATACAGTTTGGTGTTGTAGCTACATACCTACCTATCGGTTACATCCAAAATATAATTACACCACTTGATAGCTAGTACCAAAGAATTCATTACGTTGAATGAGGACTGAGATGCACGCTAACACAGCAACAGAAGCTTGCTGGTGACCATTTGGGCAGTTTTCTCTCATGGCATTGCCCATGACTTATAGTTAGAATGCTGTAGCCCTTCCTATATGTCAATGTTCTTGTATGAAATGTGGCATGTCGGTATTTATGCTTTACATACATATATCTAAGTATAATAAGTATGTATTTACAAAAAAAAAAATGTATTTATGTATGTTTATCAGTTGTCTAGTACCCATAACACAAGCTTCGCTTACTTTGGGGCTAGATAGCGCTGTGTAATTTGTCCGACAATATTTATTTATTTATTTATTTATTAAGTGTCTAATAGATGCCACCCTCTAGGCCCTAGATTCTAGGGAATTATTTGGCTGCGATTTTAAACGCGAGGTACTCCCACGCTGTGATTTCTACAATTAAAAAGTTTATCCCTACATCTCTTACAGCAGAGCCTCGTTTGCTTCTCGCCAGGGTGCACACCGCTCGTAAGAATATTATTCTCTTTTTACGAGAGCCCAAGTCCGTGCCTGTGCCGAGGCCTGCGTAGTATTCCCGCCGCGTCCCCCGAAGGACGCAGCAGCACGACCGAGCAGATGCGCTCGAGTAAATCGTGATGCGACCCCTTGCTCCCACCCGCCTCCCCCCTCCATTTCGCAGCCTTTACCAACACCCACCGCTGTCAGCGTACTGGTAACACATGGGGAGCGCACGCTGAATGAGAACGAAGCAGCCGTTTACAGTACGTTTCCTTTGTGTAGTACAATTTGTTTATTAATGAGCGTGTTACGTGTGAATGAAATGATTAATACATTAGCACTTTTTAAGGT